>VMKM01000237.1:0-466379 GCA_008360985.2 Macquaria ambigua | reverse complement strand
GTATGTTCTCTTTCCTCCTGCTCCCCCCGTCCCTCTTCAACCCAACCGGTCGAGGCAGATGACCGCCCCCCTAGAGCCTGGTTCTGCTCGAGGTTTCTACCTGTTAAAAGGGAGTTTTTCCTTGCCACTGTCGCATAGTGCTGCTCATGGTGGGAAATGTTGGGTCTCTGTAAATATAAAGAGTCGGTCTAGACTTGTTCTACTCGAAAAAGTGCCCTGAGATAACTTTGTTATGATATGGCGCTATATAAATAAAACTGAATTGAAAATTGAATTGAATAGTTAGAATTTTATCATTAAAGAAGCTCATGAAGTTGTTACTACTGAGGTCTATAGGAATACATGGCTCAACAGAGCTGTGACTCTCTGTCAGCCTGGCTACAGTGCTGAACAGAAACCTGGGGTTCTTATTTTCCTCTGTCAATGATGAGTAGTAGGCTGCTCTGGCATTACGGAGGGCCTTCCTATAAATTTTAAGACTATCTTGCCAGACTAAACGTGATTCATCCAGATTGGTGGAACGCCATTTCCTTTCAAGTTTTCGCAAAGTTTGTTTTAATTTGCGGGTTTGCAGGTTATACCATGGAGCTAACCTCCTTTGTTTTATTATCTTCTTTTTTAGAGGGGCGATAGAGTCGAGTGTTATTCGCAGTGAGCCTGCAGCACTATCAACAAGATGATCAGTTTGGGAGGGACTAAAGTTAGCATAGGAGTCATCTGTTACATTGAGACATGGAACTGAATTAAATGCCGATGGAATCACTTCCTTAAATTTAGCTACAGCACCATCAGATAGACATCTAGTGTAGGAATGTTTGCCTAATGCCTAATGGCGTGTAGTCCAGTAATAGGAATTCAAAAGTTATTAAATAATGGTCTGATAAAAAAGGATTCCATGGAAAGACTATTAGATGTTCAATTTCTATGCCATAAACAAGAACAAGGCCGATGGTGTGGTTAAAACAGTGAGTGTGTTTATGTACACTCTGACAGAAGCCAATCGAATCTAATAATGAGATAAACGCAGCACTAAGGCTATCATTTTCTACATCTACATGAATATTAAAATCACCTACAATAATTATTTTATCTGTTTTAAGGACTAAACCTGATAAGAACTCTGAGAATTCAGATAAAAATTCAGAATACGGTCCAGGAGCTCGGTACACTATAACAAATAGAATTGGCTGTAGTATTTTCCAGGTTGGGTGTGAAAGGCTAAGAACAAGGCTTTTGAACGAGTTATAATTTAGTTTAGGTTTAGGTTTGATTAATAGGCTTGAGTCGAAGATGGCTGCAACTCCACCTCCTCGGCCTGTGCCTTGAGGAATGTGAGTATTAATGTGACTGGGGGAGTGGATTCATTTAGGCTAACGTATTCATCCTGACACAGCCAGGTTTCAGTAAGACAAAATCAATCAATATTATGATCTGATATTAGATCGTTTAGTAGAACAGCTTTAGATGACAGAGATCTGATATTTGAGAGTCCACATTTAATTCTCCTATTTTGTTGTACTGTTGCAGTGGTGGTTTTACTTTTTATTAGGTCTTTATGTATAACTCCTCCTCTGTTTACTTTTGATTTAAATAATTTAAGTGGTCGGGGGACAGACACCCTCTCTATGGAGTTTAGGGTGGGTAACTGTGGAAGCGCAGAGAAGTGTGTAGGACTGCAGCTCTGCCTCCTGGTCTGAACTCTGAGCTGTCATGGCTTTGGGCCACTAATCAACTCGGCCAGATTTGTAGATATGAGAGCGGCTCCATCCAAAGTGGGATGAATGCCATCTCTCCTAATCAGACCAGGTCTTCTCCAGAAAGTCCGCCAATTATCTACAAAGCCCACATCATTACCTGGACACCACCTCGACAACCAGCGGTTGAATGATGACATGCAGCTATACATGTCATCGCTAGTAAGATTAGGTAGGGGTCCAGAGAAAACTACGGAGTCCGACATTGTCTTTGCATATGTACACACCGACTCAACATTAATTTTCGTGACCTCCAATTGGCGTAATCGGGTGTCATTACCGCCGACGTGAATAACAATCTTAGCATATTTACGCTTATCCTTAGCCAGCAGTTTTAAATAGGATACAACGTCGCCCGCTCTGGCCCCAGGGATGCATTTGTCTGTGGTCGCTGGTGTCGCTAACTTCACGTTTCTCAAAATAGAGCTGCCAATAATCATAGTTGGTTTCTCAGCGGCTGGGGGCTGGCTAACTACAGCTGACTGACTTTCCATGGTGCGGAGCCGTGATTCTAACTCACTGAGCCTCGCCTCCAACACGGTGAATAAACTATATTTGTTACACGTACCATTATCGCTAAAGGAGGCAGAGGAGTAACTAAACATTTGACACACCGAGCAAGAGAGAGCAGGAGAGGGAGAAGGGGAGAGAGAAGCCATCGCTAACTGCTAAGCTAAAGTACAGTAGCAAGCAACTGAATAGTGTGTAAACAACTGTGGGGTTAGCGGAAAGTCGCTAACAGGAGAGAGCTATGAGTGCTTAGCTCAATTAGCTAGTCACTCGCACATGGTGCCGTGCTTGTAGCTACTAGTTAACAGGACTATTTGTGTTCAACGATCTAACCTGAGTTTCTTATTGTTATGTGTTGTATTATTGTATCAGCTTGTAGCCAGTTTAAAGTGTAGTGGCACGGTATTATTGATGTTACTGGTGGTGACAATGGCTTCAGTACATGGCTAACGTGCGAGTGACAAACTAATTGAGCTAAGCAAGCAGCTACAGGCTGACAAAATAATATGTATTTGTTAAATCCATTACAACAGCACAGATCGTTAAACAAAAGCAATCTACATGCACCGGCTCAAACATAACATTGTTGCTTTCACTAAGACGGAAGTTATGTGTAAAGAAACATAAATGCGTATTGAGTTTCTCTGGTCTTCTTCTCCATGGAGTTCAAAACACCCTCTCTCGTTAACTGACTGCGGATGTTGCCAAGCTGTGACTCCGATCGAGTGTCTTGTGTCTTTCAGCGTAGGTCCTGCCCACGGAATTCAGCTGAACCGGAAGCAAAACTTTTGGATTCGCAAGCAAAACTAAACCATTTTTTGATTGCAGTGTCAATAATTTTGCTCTCAAACCTATTTTTTGATTGCCTAAAAAAGACACAAAATTAACTCCATAGTAATTAGCTGCTATAGTGAAGAATATAACAAAATTAACTGGGTTTAGCTAGAGCAGCAAAATTTACTACCAGTAACACAGAAGCACCGGCAACCGTAAATGAGACAATACGTTTACCTCAGCACGTATTGTCCTCAGCAGTTTACCTCAGCGCGTCAGCACGTCAGCCAAAAAGAAAGTCATCAGTCCCAAACTGACCAATGATGTTTGAGATTGTTGGACCCCCATCAGGAGGGTAGAAAGAGAACAAATGCTTGGATTGGACACTATTTGACTACACCAACAGATTTTTAGTAGAGAGCAAAGCAAATTAAAGTCCGTTCAGTCACCTGATGAATCCTGCTGAGCTTGTAATGGTAAACCTTCAAGCTTTTATACATGTCACAGATTGCATTGCAACAAAAAGACAGAAGTATTGTGTGCAGTGGGGGAGCCTCAGGTTAGTGTTAAGGCCCGATCACACCAGCATTTAAAACGGCAACATTTTGCTGCAAAACCAAATCATTTCAATCGAACTGCTGTTCCAGCACAATAGAGAAAATGGAAAGAAGCTCAGAGAGATATTAGCTCGCAAGCTACAGTAGTTAACCAACTAGCCCTGCGTGTAGTCCCTATGTCACCATCCAGCACTGCAATTTTGGAAAGACACTCGGATGAATTTGTTTGTGCCACTTTCTGGTGTAACCGGGCCTTTAGAATGTCAAAGTGATATTAAGAATTGTGTTAGTGAAGGAGAATAGACTTAATACATATCACTATCATTGCCTGACCTATAGAGTAACAAACAAAACTGTAAATATTCACTTAAAATAATGCTGCAGTGTTCCCAGAGCTATTCAAATTGAATGAGGTAAAAGGATGAGCTGGAAATGAATTCAAAAATCTGAATAATCAATTGCATTGTTATTCTGCCTGCATAGTCCAAGTCCAAGTTTTCCATGGCAGTGAGTGTTGAGTTTGAAGCTTCCTCCCCTGGGACAGCAGCTGCCCCGCTTAGTGAGGAGTCTTAATCTCCTGACAAAGTAAATCATTAATGCTGAATTATTAAGTAGTGCAAAATATAACACACACACACACTCTCTCTCTCTCTTCAAAGCCCTGAAGTGTCGTGCATCATTGGCTTTGGTAGCTCTTATACCTGAATCACTGTCCTTCACACATGACAGCAAATCTTTTGTTACTGTTGTGGTGCAAAACTCCAACTGAATGCAGGCTTTGACTTCAGTAAGGAGGAAAAGATTCTTTCATCAAATCAGTTGTTTACAGGTGCTTTATGCATATTTTGCAGAAAACATTTGACACAAGTAATAAACATTGTCCCTGAATTAGTAATGGAGTTCCACAAAGTGCTCAAAGTGCTCACAGTTCATACCTAATGTTGAGGATGGATGATTGATTAATCATTATGAAACCACATCTTTCCTTGATGAAAGCTTTTTTAAACAATTTATGTGCATTTTCGACAGAACAGCTTAAGTAAATGTAAGGTTTTTGAATCATAAAAAAAAACAAATAACACAGTCACTCAAAATTGTTCCTGATCCTTGTCGACCTTCAAAAAATGACCAAACAGAATTTAGCATGTAAACATTATAGTTCTGTGCAGCTCACAGGCTTTTCTGAAGGACATAAATTAGACGAGAACTTAACATGCACGGCACACAATAAAGCCTATCAGTCACTGCATCAGTGAAAAGGATTCTTGGAGAAAAATAAAATGGCCTGCCCTGATCTCTTAACAAAATAATTAAGTCTCATCTTAATTATTCTATACGTGCATATGTTACAGGTGCCACAGTTGGCACAACAGCAGCAGTGATTAATTGCTGTGTCAGCCTCTATTTAAGTCTGTTAAGTCCAGTGGTTTTACAACACTCGACATCATACATTCATAACTGGCAACATGAACAGTTTTCCAGTACTAAAGGCTATCATTAAGTACTGTATATAAAGCAAATTACATTTAGCTGCCTGAAGTTATACTGGACTAGTCAGTCAACAACCAACAGTAACATCTTAATCATCAAACAAGTGCAGCTTGGTTAACCCTTTTTTTTTTTTTTAATTATTAGCCCTCTACTGCACACTACGACGGTGTTTTAGGGCCATTGTAGGTAAAAAATAGAAAAAATACAGAGCAATGGAGGGCGGTAATATTCTGGGAAAAAACTTGGAAAAATAGTGTTTTACTCATCAAGCATAGGGGCCGTAGCCTATTATGTGTAGCAGTAAAACAAACAGTCAGCGGCAGTGCTGATACAGCAGATTGTGAGCTGTAGTTTTCCTGGTAAACACACCAAAGTGAAGCGATGTAAAATTTGACGAAAAAACAAATTTTTTCCGTGTCTTTATCTCATAAATTTGCAACTTTAATCTCAGAAATTTTTCTTACAAGGTTATGACTTTATAATCTCAGAAAATATTTGAGTTTTTACCTTGTAAATTTGTGAGTTTTTTCTTGTAAATGTACCATTTTAAATTTTGTATTTACTATTTTCTCTGAATATTACCCCCTCCACCAGCTCCGTAAGTTTTACTTTATCTTTACCTACAATGGCCCTAGTATGCTGTCGTAGCAGACATAATCGTTTTTCATTAAAAAAAAAGTTTTCATCTTATTTTTTGGATGATTGAGGCTTTCTGATAATTCAACATGAGTCCATCTCCAGAAAACATGGGTAGAGCTGATGTCAGGAAGTAATGTCATGCCAACTTTGTGAGTAAATATATTATTTAATTGGTCATTAACTGATCATTGATTCATTATTAACATTCATAGTAATGACTCTGACACACCTCATATCATGTCCTCGGTCAATAATATCCTTTTTATTGGTCACTTTTCCGTCTTTTAGCACTGAAATTCATTATTGTAGATGCAGCCTCACATCCCCACACAACAAGAATGGTGAAAACAGCATCTTAGAAACAGGAATAATAGTCTGCTTCCAGCATGGCCCAGATATGGATCCTACCGAGTCCCAGGAGAGTGCTGTGGTCTCCCTGATATGGAGTCATGAGAGGGGATTCCAATAAAAGGGAGCATCCCAGTAGAAGGGAATCAATTATTAAACTCCCACCTCTCCACGGAGGTTATTTTTAGCCCACTGAATCACAATAGATGTGGAGCAGAGTGATGTATTATTTCCATAAGGAATGGGAGATGAATGGACTGAACTGATGAAATGTGACAACAAAAGCAATACATCATTTGAAGTATTGTCACTTGTGATGCACAGTGATTTTCTCTTCATAAATATATTGTTTGAATGCCAGATTTAGCTGGTAGTTACAGTATATGTCTATTATTGCGTTGCACTAAATTTCAGTGTTCATTGTCTGAAAGCACCTTTACTGTCACCAGGCAACACTGAGGTTCTGTATTTTGAATCAGTGTCAGCTCGATGCAGCTCCCAGCTACCTCTGAGCCTGCTAAACAGCCAGTGCCATACACTACAGACTGCTGCTATCCACCTAATCCAATCTAATCACACAGCTAAACAGAGCAGTTTGTATAATAAACTTTGTTTTTTAGCTTTTTTCTTTAATGAACTCAGATGCCAGTAAAATTAGCTCCTGCATCGTTTCCTTCCCTGTGGTTCTGGTGGTTGGTCACGTTGAAAAAGTTGAACCATCATCAACTCAGATGGCAGCGACAAATAATAAGAGCTCATTCACGGGAGCTGTAGTCGCCCTTTCTCTTACCGTCATGTCACGTCCATTGAAATGATGGAGGCGGTAGCTGCAACTGCTCAGTGTCTGAAAGCACCTTAAGTATAGCCAGAATCTTTCTTTAGTCTGCATAATTTTAGATTTGTACTTATGACTAAGCAATATATCAGAGTGACCAATATATTAAGAACCACAGTATGTCCAAAATTTGACCACAGTTGTGATTCAGGTCATTGACATATACTTAGCAAAACCTACTGAATCAGTGAGAGCAAATGCCTTAGTGATGGGTATATGGACTAGGCAAAACAATTTTTGAACATTATAGAGGAAGGAAGCTGCCTCAGCCATTAAACCTGTAATAGTGTGAGCTTATCAAAGACCCAAAACAAATACCAGTGATACTAAAAGAACATAAACTTAGCCATGAGCTCTAATAGTGTAAATTCCATCACACTGAGAGCACAGGTGTTGCAATCATCGGTTATTGTAGAAAAATGTAATTAAGGTTGTTCTACATTTTGTTTCTGTTCCCTGCAGGAGTGAATCACACCTTAACTTAACATACCGTGCAGTGGTGTGTAATTAGGTTTTTAAATGTGTGCTGCACTCTGCTGTTTCCAAGCCTATAGAGGGGCCTCATCCATGATGCAAACTGAATATGTAAATCACATCATAACCACCTTCACATTTTGATAAACACCTTGTTGAATAAATTCACAAGCTGCTTTCTTGGAACTCGCCAATGTACAATGTAAAGCAAATATACAATGTTCACCAAACAATAGTGAGAAATACATCAAATACAGCCAGAATAACTGAAGTGAAAAGAGTTCAAATGAAGTAATGTGATTTTAGTAATGCTGTTGATTGTCTCAAAACATTTAAAATGTCATTAAAAGCTAATGAGTCTCTGTAATGAAGCAATTAAAATGTGTCCTGCCATTAGTGTCCTTTCTCTTCAAGTTGTTAAGGTTCACATCAAAGTAGGTGGCACATTTGAGCTGCATGCATTAAAAGTTTCACTAATGCCCATTGTACCTGGAATTATAACCCAGGTGTAGCTGCAGTGATTGAGCAGAACTGTCTTTTGAATGATGATTTGCCATATGTGACAGACGTTCCACAGTTAGGTCAAATGATAACACCTGAGCCAGCACACATTTACTAATGAAGACTGTAAGATGTGGTTGAAAGCTCAGAAAAAAGCTAAGGTAGTAAGTGTACCTTACTACTTAGTTGACATGTTTGTTACTATTTTAATGCCCCTAAGTGGTGCATTGTAGTGCACCAGTTAAGAAGTCCACAAGTAATGTATTATTATGTATTATTGTGTATTATTATCTACTGATGATACTGAGCTTTATTCGGGAACTACTTATTAGCAATTTGTTAATTAAGAGTTTTACAATTAGAATTGACTTCACTTGTTCCATGGTAACTCCTCAAAATGTAAATGTGCTGGAGTTAGCTAATAAGCTAATGTTCATCCGTTGTCCCTGGGCAGGTTATAACAATAAAGAAAAATCTAAAAAGATTGTATGCGTGTTTTTAGTAGCTTTTATTAGTAGTAGGATAAAAAAAAAAAAAAGAATGGATTACACAATATACATTTTTAGGGCCTTTTAAAGTTGTGTCCCCAAATTTCTTTGATGCAGTCTACCCCCACACATGGCGGATCATGATGGGTGTTAAAAATGTAACCTCTCATTCCAGTATTGATTTTCACTGGCTGACACTTACCAGTAATGTGATTCCACTGCACTAATCACCACCATGATGACTATATGAATCAGCTTTAATTACCTTGTTGCACATTTTGCACGCTTTAACCAGAATCTCAGGAGTGTCTGGTAAAGTACAAAGGATGCTACACCCTGAATCTCTAACGCAGATTCTGATTGTTCTGATGGTGCAGCTCAAATGTGTGGATCTCAATTCAGAAAAGACCCTGTCGTTAAACAAAATATTTTTAAAAAATGAAGGAACGGAGACATATGAAGAAATATGAAGGTGACTTACACTGTATCAAAACACAAACTGTTGTCATTGTTCACCTTCATTTCTGATATGAAGCCCTCCAGCTCCCCTGCCGCCTGCCATGTAAATCAAGGTCATTAGATTTTTTAGCAACTCTATTGCTCCTCTGCACTCAAATCTCATTTGGTCATCGCTCACAGGCTTATCCTGTGTGGTAATTTCATTTGATCCCACCCAATCTAGGCATGGAGCTCAATTTGACATCACTGGAGAAGGAGATTTTCACAAAACGCGTGTGGGGGGGTGAGAGAAATGGAGCAGCAGAGAGATTGAAGACTAGTGGTGATACATCGAGGATAGGGATAGAATGAAAGTGTGTGTGGGGGGAGGGCATGGAGTGACTGTTTTAAATGGCACAGAGCACTGCATTTGGCACTTCTGGAAAAGCAGCAGTGCCACGGTTGGTGGTACACGTAGCTGGTGGCTCTCTTACATTCTCTCTCAATTCCATTATTTCCATTAGTCCCTAGCTTTTACTTTCCTCTTCAAAGCCCTATAACCCGAGACTTGGCAAATGCAGAACCGAGAAAAAATGAAACCCAGAAAGCAGCAGGCAATTTAAGTGATTTTAGTAGGTACTATAGTTATATTCATTTTCCAAAATCACTCATCTTTTTATGCCCTCTCTAGAAAAAGAGGTGGTGTGAACAGGATTTTTTCCCCTGAAAATTCTGAAACCTGCATTCCCACCTCTTCCTCATGCAGGGTGTATTGGTCCGTTCGTCACACAGTTGTCAGTCCCGTCCTGCTGCTACGTTGTTTTGGTCTCTTTTTTGACCATGCAGAACCCTCACCTGTCCATCACAGGGCTACAAGAGCGAAGGGTGAAGTATTGAGGAGAGGAAAGGGATAAAACATTGAGAGCAGGAGAGAAGGATGAGGGGAAACATCAAAGTAGAGGAGAGAAACAATAGGTGGAGCGGAGAGAGTGTGATAGAGGAACCCTGAACCCCTACAAATACTATTTATACACTAATACTGCACACATTTTTTTGCCAAATACATTTTGGAGGAAACGTAATTGCTGCCTGGATTATGTTTGCTGACAACATTTTTACTTCAGTAACTATACTGCAGTAAAGTCAGTGAGTAAAGTCATAGTCATAGTGAATGGTTGGGAGTACAAAGCATAGGACATTGTCACTGGAGACCGGGATTTATGCTGTATTGATGTATCACTCAGACAGTAATTAGGAGCAGTGTGAAAAACTGTTCATGTCAGCCTCCTACTGTAGTTGTCCAAAAAGTTGGAGATATCAGGAATTTCTAACATCGCCCACTTGGCAAAAAGTAAGGAGGTCACAAAATGGCTGTGACAGTTACACAGGGGCGTTTCTAAGAGTTGATAAGGTCTGGGGCTGGTCATTGTGTGTGCGTGTGCAGGCCATGTGCACCGAATAGTGTTTTTTTGGGGTTCTGTCTGGAACACTACTGCCTACATTTTGTTTAATTTTATTGTATTCTATGACTACTGCAAACATTACACTTCATTTGAAATTTAATTTTTAATAGTAATGTTTAGACAATTGCTCTGGACAACTTTTTTATTCTGTTTTTACATTTTTATTTGACTGCTGTAATGTTTGGCACTTTGTGTTGTAGAAATAAAATAAACCAGCAGCCTGATGACAGTAGATTGAATTGAAACTCTTGTTTATTTGTACAGCCATTAAGGGAATATCAGCTGTTTTGACATGAAGCCCAATGTTGATGCTGCCGATGTCGGGGGCTATTTTTTTTTATTATTGTTATTTTTGTAAAAAAAAAAAGTATTATTATTCTTTTTTTGAGATCCGGGGTCCAGGGCTATTCATAAAACATTCGGGGCTGTAGCCTCATACGCCCAGGCTTAACAATACTGCTGAATTACACAGAACTAAAATCCGATATTACATAACCGATATCCAGTCTGTAATTCAGTCGATTCAGATAATTGAAAAGAGGTGTTTGTTTGTGTCTGGTTTCACCTGTTAACCTACTACAAATATGTAACTCAATAAAGCTGTGTTTGGGCTAAATGCTTTGAGCACCGTCTTATTTGTAGTACAGCTGAGGCTGATGGGAAAGTCATTAGTTTTGCTGGTATTGGATATATTGAAAATTTGACTAATAATGGCGCTAGATGATCCTGTGGGGGACATGAATGTCAGTACCAAATTTTGTGACAGTCCATTCAGTAATGTGGAGATATTTCACTGGATAAGTAAAAACTCTGACCTGCTGGCGGTGGTAAATGATACGTCACCAAAGTCAACAGTATTCATCCTCTGTGGATCAGGATTCATCTGTACCAAATTTCATGGTAATTCATCCAACATTTGTCTAGATATTTAACTCAAAACCGAGATGTCAATCTCATAGTGGGACTAGAGGTAAGTAGGCTTCACCCTCTGGGGACCATGACATTTTTGTGTCAAACCATCCAATATTCAATATTAAGATATTCATTTCAGTCTAGACCAAAGTGGTGGACTGACAGATAAGGCTAGCACCAACTTATCACCAACAAATCCAAGCACCAACTTTTCTTACAAAATGTATTTCCAAATGCATATTAGTTGCATAATTATGTATGTAAAGAGACAGTGTTGGGCAGAGAGGTGGAGAATAGAAATGAGGGAAAAAGAAGTAAAAAATATTGTGAAATGGGGACAGGCAGTTGTTAACCCTTTGAACTCTACAATAGAAACGGTCCGCCAGTACCTACATTGGTATTTTTGCTTATTGTGATGTCATTTCTTGGAGTATCTTCAAATGCTTCATATCCCCAAAATCTGTACAACCTCAGCTAAAAGGTTATGTAAGTCAATAAATCATAATAATTGATGAAAGTATTGAAATTGTGTCATAAATTAAAAAAATACAAAAATCGGACATATTTGTCATCAAATTTTACTGAATAAAAACATAAAACATATTGATCCAAAACCTTTCTGAATGTAGAAACATGAACAAAACATTTCTTAACACTCTATAAATTATTTGAACGATGTACATTTTTTAGTTTTTGAGATATGCTAATTTGCTTGAGTAGTGTGCAAAGGTGTTCCCCAGTACCTACACTGGTATTTTTGCTTATTGTCATGTCATTTCCTGGATTATCTTCAAATGCTTCATATACCTAAAATCAGTACAACCTAAGCTAATAGTCTATGTAAGTTAATAAACCATAATGATAAAATTATTGAAACTGTCATAAATTAAAACCGTGCCACCCATGGACATCCATGGCGCCACCTTGCGTTGTCACGATGTTTTGCACCCCACATAACGCAGCTTATGTCATCAACCCACGACACGAGCATACAATGTGATGACATGAAAGACAGAAGTCTTAGCTTTCAGCTGCACAAAGAATGAATGCTCTAGCTATTACGGTATTAGATAAACAGTGGGTTGTGCTAATTTTCCAGTCGGGTCGGGTCGTTAAACCATTGCAGAAGGAGAGGGTGCCACAAGATGACGTAATTACAAGAGCTCCAGTCAAACCTCAAATGATAGAAAACATGATGGAAATATGTCATTTCTGTTTATTTCATGATCTATCACTTTAAAGAGGATTATGAAAACAACGACCTGCTGCAGCCAGTTAGCCACGTTTTGTTCCGCATGTAACGCGACATTATGACGTCATCAACTCGCGGTACGAGCGTACAACGTGATGAAACGAAAGACAGAAGTCTTAGGCTGTTTTCGAAACCGCCTGCTACGTACTACCGACAAACGCAGTATGCAGTATCTACTACATACTGCATAAAATGGCTGTAGAGTGTATGAAAGTGTGGGAGTGTGGGAATTTTTGTGCCAATTGTTTAAAGTATTCTAGACATTGAAGATTCTCTGCTGTTGAAATGTTTTAAGTCTTACAGTCATATTTTACTTAGCTTTGCTTTCACCCCCCGGCCAACAGGGGAGCAGCTGGTCCACAGGGCTTCAGCACAAACACTACAATATAGAGGCGTTGTCACTCATCTTCTCCAAGCCTGCCTGCTCTCTTGAGAAGCGAATGAGATGCACAGTGCCACTTCAGTGTTGCCAGACTGGGCGGTTTTGGGTTGCATTGTGTGGGGTAAAATGATCTTGGGTGGGTGGACAGGATTTTGGCTGGTTTACCATGAGTTGGACTGGTTTTTAAATACATAAAAAATTATAGTATATATTGAGTATATATTCAGAAATTGTATTCTTATTATGCGAACACATCCAGTCAGTCAGCACGACTTTGATATGACATACATTTTATTCATTCTGCTGAGAGGAGATATGAGTTACCATCATTACTTCCCACCCACGGCTTACCCTATAAACCTCTATGCTTATGACATTACTACATCATTATTTGTAGCATGGGATAGCGCGTACTTCTCTCTCTTTCTTCTTCTCTCTTTCTCCTCAAAAAGGCTTTATTGGCATGAAAGTTAATTTACCAAGTTAGATAAAACCTATAATTTTTGTTATTTGACCTGTCCCTTTATTTTTCTTTTTTAGGCAGAGGGCAGGAATGGAAAAGTTTTATAGTTGCATTGTACGATGTTGCCTCCTATCTGTGTTCTAGCGCATTTGTGAGCACTTGTAAAACTTTGTTTTATTATTGTGTCATATTGAAAAATCGCAATGAACCACAATACTGTTGCTATTGTTTATTAATTCATTTGCATTGTTTATAATAGATAATATTTGGGCATTTTTTTAAAATCAGTTTGGGGGGATTTTGAGTTTATTGGGCTGGAAAACATCAAACCAATCTGGCAACCCTGTGCATCTTTATAATACTGTTGAAGTAGCTCAGTACAGTACTCAGTGTTGTTCCTCCTCTAGTCAATAAAGAATTCCTTTTACAACGTCTTTATGTATGATTGACTTTCGGCTCTGTAACTGTAGTGGAGAAAGAGATCAGAGAACAGGTGAAAAGAAAAGGTTTCTGCAGAGCTGAGTGTCGTCCTCCATCCTCCCTCTAACAGTGAGTATACTCCCTCCTTCACAAAGACGCTGACAGCAAATAAGTGGGGCAGAGAGGGAGATGGAGAGATCCAGAGAGAGATGAGGAGCTGAAGAATACATGATGTCTGTGTAATGTTATTCGACACACGAGTGGATTTCCTTTGTCAAACATGAACCGAATCCTTTTCAAAGAAGCCCCGGGTGACGGCTCCTAAGAAGAAGTCCTCGGGGGAGACAGTAGCCTTAAGAAAGAGAAAGAAGCAACACATATGCCACTTCCATCTGCACGTTGATCCCAGAGTTCATTACACAGCAACGCTGCTCCAGATCCATACATTTATTTTGTATCACTCTTGACTCATCCCTCCTATGTACACCATATCTAATTATTTAATTGGCATACAAGCTTTTTATCTTTGTATTCCCAGGAGAGCTGGCCATCATGTCTGTGTTGCTTGTCAAATGAAGTACACAGAGGAAGCTTTTCTTTTTTCTTTAAGGTTGTGCTCTCTGTTTTTCCTATTTGGATGTCTGAAGTGCATATTCTAAAGGAAAACGCTTAAAGTCTGCTGTTTCTTTGTTCAATTGCAGGTACAATGTGGATACCAGGAGCTCCAACCTTTCGAAACATGTAAGCAACCTTTGACAAATCCTATTAGTATGCTCCATAATGACATGAACTGGTATGGAGGCCTGAAACTGACAAGAGGCAGAAGAAATAATCAGATGAGTCAAAAATATAACTGAATACATGAATATACATTTTGCTCCATAAACTGGACTCTGAAATGAATTGAACTGAAATTAACTGAATTAAACTGAATTTCACATGAAAACAAATGTTGTCAGAGTTCCTGTGATGTAGAAAGTATAAATTAAATCAAGAGGATATCTTGGGTTTTAATTTACAACATGCCATGCTTGATAATGGTAATAATTAATGTTAAAGGCATTTGACATCAGCTCAGAACAACTCTTCTTTTATGTGGAATGTAGCATTACATTTTAAATATCGAGATTTTATTTTGAATATCAAACCTTTAGGCTTTTTCATTGTGTCTTTTCAGCTTTTCCTCTAATTTGTGTCTGCCTTTCCTTACTGCCTGCCCACCTGGATGAGCAGAAGGTAGGCTGACATTACGATGTATCCCTTTATTTCATTCCTTCTTGTTATCTGCTGGACATTTATCGAACTGAGCGGAGGTCCTTGCATTTTGTCAAACATCCGGCTGGATGACCTCTCATGGCGTTTCTGTGGCTGCTTCACCGGTTCATATAAAAATGAAAGGAGTCACTGTACACTGTACCACAGATAATAGACCATCTGGGCTGGATTGGGAGTAGATCTGCTCATCTATGAGACTACGACTGTTAAAATCCCACAACAGAATGTTACGTCTTCTTCTTAGTCACCTGTTCATTTCAGTCTACTTTAGTGACAGCTCCTATCACTGCCTTACGGTATCTGTGGTGTAAAGGTGTTTTGAAACTTCATGACCAACTTATAGAAATACGTATTGCTTAATGATGCATTACACAAACTCTAGTAAGTAACTATGATTCATTTTATGAAAAATTGTATTTTTACAAGTAGTTAAAGGATAACTCTAAATGGGGGTCTAAATGACTAAACCTCTAGCAAGATTTCTTTTCTATTTTCTTTTTTTTTTTGCACAACACCCTTTTCCAGTATTTTATAGACATGTAAATATGCATATGCACAGAGAGAGGTATTTAAAAGCTGCAGTTCTTGTGGACTGTAAGTCTCGAGAGATTTCAGAGCGAGACTTCTCTTTGAGTGAGACTTCTGTTTCTGGTTAAACAAAGAGGATCTTACTCTTTTATTAACAAAGAGGTCTGTCTCTGTAGGGATCCTTTCCATAATGTTGTCAGACACTTACAATCTGAGCCTGTCAGTGGCAAAAACAAGCACTTTTAGTGGACGGACTTTGATGGGCTCAGTTGCCAACAAGGATTATGTTGCAGCCATTGCAGCCCGTGTCGTGGCTGCCGGCTGAGGCAATCTACTGGACCAATTAGTCATTTAGACCCCAAAATATGTAACAATATGGCCCAAGTTAAAAAATACTGGAATTACCCTTTGAGTTGTTTATTAAGTATAGGAAAATGTACAATATCATTACTAGATATTATTATCGTATTTAACTGTCACCCCATCTAGTTTTAATCTGAATTAAAACGGTGTTGTTAGTTAAGTGTGGGTGAGTCACTGAGTGAGTGAGGAAATAAATGAATAACTGAGTGAGTGAATAAGTGACTCATGAACTCACTTATTCACTCACTGTTATTCACTGTGTGTGATGTGTATGTGCAAGTCAGTAAGTGCATTTCCAGCCACCTGTTTTTATGCGCATTTTCAGTTAAAGAAACAGAGAGTGGAAACATTAGGAATTCGGAAAAAAAAGTTGAAATTAATGAAGAACGTGACTTTAACGTCCACTGAAGCTTCCAAAGAGGAGACAAAATCCTCAGATCTGTGTGGAGCGACAAGGAGACTGTAACCTTCCTCACATTAATACATGAAATAAACAGAAATGACATATTTCCATCATGTTTTCTATCATTTGAGGTTTGACTGGAGCTCTTGTAATTACGTCATCTTGTGGCACCCTCTCCTTCTGCAATGGTTTAACGACCCGACCCGACTGGAAAATTAGCACAACCCACTGTTTATCTAATATCCGCATAACAGTAGTGGATGGAAACCCGCATTAATTACCATTACCAGAGCATTCTGCTGATATTCTGGAAATTTGGTTAAATTTTGCTTTACGTTTGGATGGAAGCTTGACTACTGAATAAACGAGTTGAGGACGTAAGCAAGTGACTGAGTGACTGAGTGGGTGAGTAAGGTAGGGAGCGTGTAAGTCAATAAGAGTGAATGAATGAGGAGATGCAACAAGAAAATAAAATAAAAATGAAATGGTTGTAAAGTAAATCAACAGTGGCTTAAAGCTCATGAAATCTATATAAAGAGAATGTAAACATAAGCTTGTGCTTTTCATTCAATGACCATGTGAGTCTCCACTGAAGCAAACATAGAAAAGGTATTAAGTATTGGTAATGATGCACTGATGGTGGTGGCATGGGTACAGTTTGACTGTATTGTGGCATATTAACTGTGAGCTGCTCTCCTCTCCTTTGTGAAGGACTTCCTGGGTCAGATGTTCTGCACGTTGGGGGAGATCATCGGCTCGACTGGCAGCAGGCTGGAGAGGACACTCTCGTAAGTACAGCATACACGCAATGTGACCAGATATCAGAGGAACACCCAGGGTTCTCTGTGACGTCTGTGCAGGACATTGATCGCAACACAAAATCTTAAAATACGTTGTTTGATGTCATCCACAAAATGCAGAAGCAACGGGTCATTTTGTGCTATTGTAGATTCATTAATTAATCACATAATTTCTATTAACATTCCTGATGTTTGGTATTAAATTCATTTTGTGGAATCCATGTAGTGAAACATAAAGGGATGAAATCGACACTTCGATTGAAGCCTGTACGACCCGTGGGTCAGAGTTCACCGTTTTTCAACAATGACGTGCACATTTGCACAGTCAGCCAATAGAAACAGTGATGTGTGCTTGAAGTCAGTTTTCTAGCAATGCGCCTTCACTTTGTTAAGTACAATATTACACTACCAAACTACAAACTGCCACATTGCTCTCATACACTGTTGACAGTTTGCTCAATATTTATTTATTGCCCACATCGGAACAGTAGCTGTTTTTACATGGATCCTAATATTCCACTAATGGGTATAGTAGCCCAATCATAATAAAAATGCCTCATGTAACCTCCTCAATCAGAAGAGACTGGCCTGATCCAGCCCGATCACAAGGAATTTTCAACTGGGTTGAGAAACCTTTGATAATTTGTTCAGTAGGAAAATATCAGCACCTAATAACCATGTAAACGCTTAATCCGATGGTTTCTCTCTGGTTGGAATAAATAGATTCTTTCTGTGCATGTTTGCCCCACGTGGGGGGACATTAGGTGACGTGAACGAGTTTCCGGGAGGGACAGAAACTAAACCGCTCTGTGGATAATGCAACTTTTTTGTTGGAGACCTTAAAAGATTTAAGGATTGTTGAGCACTTTGATGGTTGAAAGGCTGGAAACAAGTTGTTCAAACAAGTGTTTGAAAAGATGAATGAAGCCGAAAAAAAACTTCTTCTACTGTTATATTTCTGGCAGATAAGACACTTCACAGTGGGCTGAACCACAGTGCGCATGTCAAAGATATATTTTGATTAAATGCTTTGCATGTAAACGCACATCTTATTGGATCACTTTATTTAGCATAATGTTTCAAATCGGGTTGAAGAAATATTGTCCATGTAACCGCAGCTAATGACTTCTCATGCTTTGATGATTTTCTGGGCTTTGCAAGCTCACACAACAGTTGCTTTGACGTATTATGATGCATCAATTTCATCACATTCTCTCACCAGAGGGCACATCCTGCTAATGAACCTTGACTTCGTCTTCTGTCTGAATGTTGAGTCCGGTGTGTGCTGTGCATGTCAAATGACGCAATGCTGCTCAATGAAGGTGGTGTGTTTTGCACTTTAGAGCTCCATAGATATCAACAGGACTATGAGTCTACATCAGTGGTTACCAAAGTGGGTGGGTGACACAAGATTTGTTCATTTCTGTTTTTTTATTTTAACACTTCACCCAGAAAAAAAACCCCAAAACGAGGCAATATTTACACTAACTTCCTTTTTACGTATAATAGTTTTGAGACCTGTCAAAACAGAAGAAATAAGCAATACATACAAACATTACCATATTAAAAACCTTGTTAAACCAACTCAACCTCTCACGAGATTTCAGAGCGAGACTTTTCCTTGAGCGAGACTTCTGTT
The DNA here is from genome assembly GCA_008360985.2 of Macquaria ambigua. Classification (NCBI taxonomy): domain Eukaryota; kingdom Metazoa; phylum Chordata; class Actinopteri; order Centrarchiformes; family Percichthyidae; genus Macquaria; species Macquaria ambigua. The sequence continues at coordinate 447,670 of VMKM01000237.1, read as the reverse complement.
TCTGGTTAAACAAAAAGGATCTTACTCTTTAACAAAAGGTCTGTCTCTGTAGGGATCCTTGTTGTCAGACACTTAGAATAACAGTCTGAACCTGTCAGTAGCAAAAACAAGCACTTTTAGTGGACGGACTTTGACGGGCACAATTGTCCCAAAGGATTACATTGCAGCCCGTTTCGCATATGCCGACAGAGGCGATCTACTGAACCAGTTCCAAAACGTTTTGTACCTATTAGTCATTTAGACCCCAAAATGTGTAAAAATAGGGCCCAGGTTTAAAAATAGCGGAGTTACCATTTAAGCATTCTAAATAATATGCAGCAGGTCGTGTATCAGGATTTCATCTGCAGATGTTGTGCGTCATATTAATGAGAGAGATGAAGTTACTTCTTTCAGTGCTGGAATCTCTAGATGAGCTTGTCCATGGCTAACTGTCAGTCTGTTAGTGGTCAGAATGAAATGATTTGGGAGTCAGTATGGAAGTCATTATGGACATTGCTGGCACTGCTTGCTGTAAGTCATACTGTATTTATTGCACCTGCGCCTTGACCTCACCACGTCCTCTTACAATCAGGAGGTCAGAAGGCTCTGGACTACAGGCTGACTGGGAGAATGTACAGCCAGCCCCCAGCCCCTTCAGATATCATTAAGGTGTCCTTGAGCGGGGCTTTTACCCTTCAACTGGAGCTCCTCATTGGCCAGTACTGGAAAGCTGTGGTTGTACTGGGAAGCTCCCAAGTGTAAATGTAGGCTACATACGATACAAATTACCCTGGAGATATTAAAAGGTTAAAAATGACAACACCAAGTACTAATGTAAAAATACAAAACGCGATTCAATTCTGATAAAATTCTGAGTGTCACCTGTCTGCCTTTGATCGATCAGTCATCATCACCTCGGCTACTGACAGCAGGTCTGACAAAGTGGCAGCTTCTCTTCCCACCTCGGAGAGAGCAGAGGAGCGAGCGGTGTGTTTGCCCGAGGCTGACAACGTGAAACACGACAAGGCTGCTATTTCGCCAAGCCTCTTGTTTATGTGTGTTTGAGAGCCTGCAGGGCTTCCACATGTTCTGCCTATAATGAGATGGTCATCGCGACGGGCTGAGCAGCCATGTGTGTGTGTGTTTGAAGCATGATGATGTTGTTTTTGAGGTATTATTTCACAAAGGACAGGTTGAAAGCGAAGAGAGATTCTCTTTTGTCAGATGTCTCTTTTGTTTTTTTGGAGACGTAGGACCAAAGTGGACGAGGATCAAAGTGGAATTAAATCCCCATACTGCATGTGTCCTGAATGTTAATATAATTGATTGGTTAAATGGAAACATATACAACCTCAACAGTGAAAGGAAAACTCCTCTTCAGAGTCATAAAGCACACATGTGATGATGAGCCACCTATATATCATATTCCCAGTCTGAGACCCTCCTCAGTTTCTCAGAGCCAATTGGGTTGCTACTCCCGCGCTATTTGTCTTTGTTGAAGCCCGCGGGAGCATTTCCTAATTCAGACAGCTTGTCAATGAGAGGGAGAGGCTCTGATGCCCCTGGATGCCAGTGCTGGATCCTGTTCGTGTGGGGGGAGGATTGTTGTCTGGGTCCCATCAAGTGAGGCTATGTGAGGGACGTGGGTTGTGTTACTAAGAGGCAAAGTGTGTGCAGGAGCAGAGAAGGGTTATTGATTACAAGGGACTACAACCTGGATGGAAGTCACACTCACTTGGTAAACAGCCAGATATATAAAAGCAGCTACAGTGTTCACATCAAACCCAGAAAACACTTGATGGACAGAGACTTGCACAAGTCGGATTAGTCAGTAAAACAAACGTGAAAGTTTGACAGTAATATGGAACAGTAAAATGCCAAATTTAAGGGGAACAGTCTGACATTTTGGTAAATGTTGTTTGCCATCTCACCTGAGGTAGATGAGAAGATTGATATCATTTTGTCTGTGTGTGTGTGTGTGTGCAATTCAGAGATAAGTTCAGGGTGTGTTTGGCCTAGCATAGCACAAACACAGGAAGCAGGGGGAAACCAGCACTGGACTGGTAATCTGGTATACCGGGCATTTTCCCGGTGGGCCAGCACACCTTGGGGCTGATATAATTACATTTTTTAATATAAAAAAAAATACATATATATATATATATTTATTGCTAACGACTGGCCCATAAAACAGGGGCAGTGGCCCATTGGTTCATTTTCTATAATGACACTAGGCTGGCCTAATCACATCTCTTACTCAGGGTATCCGCGGGGTCTTAAAAAGTAATAAAAGGTATTAAATCAGTTTAGCAAAAATTAAGACCCTTGAAAAGTATTAAAATGTCTTGACTGCATATACCTCTCTGTTCCTCTCTGTTTCTCGTGTCAGATGCTGTGGCCAAAAAATTGTGGATGAAGGAGGGCGTCTTTGTCAATTGTCAAGATGGATAAGCAAAAACGAAAGAAGGGGGGTGCGGAGAAAATGCAGGCCAAATGTGCAAAAATCACAGATATGTAGCTCCAACATCTACGGCGACAGCAGTAACTTCAGCTGACTATTCTAACTTGCTAATATTAGCTATGGTGATATGATACTTTGACTTCTAGCAGAGATTATTTTATTTCTTTTACGTAAGACTTTTACTCTTTGTATTTTAATGGGAAAACATTGTTCAGATTTTTCTTCGACAATTATTTGTACTTCTACTTGAGTATAGATATTGTGTACTCCACAGCCATCTCTGATCACCAGGAAGTCAGTGAAGAGCGAGTGAGTACACTGGTACACTTGAGCAGCACTAGGAGACAGTGGCAAGGAAAAACTCCCTTTTAACAGGCAGAAACCTCGAGCAGAACCAGGCTCTGGGTGGGCGGTCATCTGCCTCAACTTTACTCTTTATAGGGAGTACTACTCAGCCTGTCAGAACAGTTGTATAATGTCCTCTGTGGCTCTGTGTTACGCACCCCTAGGCGGCCCTATCGCCAAACAAACCCATCACCACTGACCCAAATCAACCACAGAGTAACACCTTTAAAACAACCAGATCCATGGGATTTATTAACATAAATACATGCAAATAACCAAGGCACTAAATCAAGGCTCCCAAAAGACACAAAGTCAAAACAAAACAGCAACACAAAACCCCAGGCTGAGAGGCAGCGAGACCAGAGGCCTGTACTATGAAGCAAGTTCAACATACCCAGGATATCTTTTTGTTATCTGGCTTCACTAAGCCTAACAACCACGATCACGGTAAGCGGTCACATGATAGTGGTTATCATATATATCAACCCAGGGTTTCCCAATCTAGCTAGACATTAGCTGCATTTTGACTGATCTCTTACAGTAAATCTAATGTAACTTCTGATGTTAGGAATTGTTGTGTGTAATGTCATGCTTATAAAAGACAACACTTAAGGACACTCTCTTTTAAACTTCTTACTGCAAGTTTTCAGCAACACTGAAATATAGCCATTAGCATTTGCCTAAAACTCCACGTGCCTCTTCTCAACCCACTCGACAGCAACCTACAACATAGTTCTGGCTACATTGATTAATTAAGCTATGAGATCCAGATGTCATGAGATAAAGATAAAGATGTTATTATCTTATTTCTTCAAACAGATGAGGAAATAGAATACATGACTTTGTACTTTACCATTGGATCCATTTCTTGACCACTAACAGCTGCATCTCAAAAGTCCTGTCCTCATAGTAGGGTTGTCAGATTTGAACACTGTTATCACTTTACATGAAGAAAACTCAGCCCAAATCTGTTTTTTGGCATATCCAGATTGTATCCAGATGATTTTAGAAAGTCTGGACAGCAAAATAAAATTGAAAATTGGATCCAAGCCACATGTGGAAGTGGTTTGAAATGCAAATCGCCTACGTCATACCACAGCAACCCATGCAGATAGGTTGGTGAAGTCTGGACACACAAATCTGATCAGATCACTTGCAAATAACAGTGCGGACAGTCTGTCTTAAAGATCTGATTTGCCTGCAGTCTGAACAAAGACTTTGTGACTAGCTTGCTAGCTAACAAGGTCCAACATGTATATAACAGTTTAAAATCTGAAAGGCGAATGTGTTAATGTGTGTGTGTGCCAGGTGAACATGTTTCCTCTGCTTCCAAGGCAAATGTATTCTGGACCTACAGTATCTGTACTGCACGCACAGAGATGAAATTGATGTTAATCTTCTCATCTGACTGAGTTTGACACATGCATATTTGAAACGTTTTGGAACCTAATGAGATATTCATATTCTGATTTCATAGACATGCATCCGTGTGGATGACTGCAGATTGCATCAACTTTGATTTGTATTTACTCAAGCTGTCAATGATGGAGCACACATCAATGTCTACTCAATGTCAGAATGTTTGCTGTACACAAAGTTCGCAATGCACACACACCTGACAGTTAAAAGACTGATGACCTAAAGGAGGAGGAGAATACCCATGGCACAACATGTTGTACTGGAAGAGTTTCCAAGTTTAAAGCATACACACAGGAAGACACACACATAGACACATAAATTATAAAAAGTATATTGATCCTGTTTTAATGGCAGATGGGTTTCCAAGGCAACTGAGAGCATGAAGTGTACTTTACGCTCTGTACTGCTGAAAAATCCAGCTGGGTGAGCCGTTTCCTCCATGCTGCTCTATTCTCCTGTGCTTAAGATGACATCAGAGCCACGGCGAGGATCTATTTTCAGATGTTGGGTGGGGAGAGGAAGAGAGCCCTGTGGCATTTAGCTCGTGGAGGACAGGATTATGAGGGAAACCCACCTCGAGCACCGAGTCACGACGACGCACACTCTTCGGCAGTCTATAATAGCAATCACCCACCTGCTGACCTAAACTAAACCACCTCCTGGGCTTTGGTAATGTACTCCACAATCAAGTTCCGCATAAAGTAGTGTGGCTGCTGTGACACTTGACACACGACCAAGACTGGAAAAAGGCTTATTAAAGGTGCAGGATTTCCAAACACAAACAGACCATAATATATCTGCCTTGGGTTGACATGGTTGTTGATGAACACCAAGATAAATGACTTGAATTCTGAGACATTTCTGGTCCCTTCTCTCTTTTGTAACAAAAAGACATACATTCACTGAAATGTCAATCCCAGAATGCATTGTGTGGACAGCAGGGACATAGATACAGTATAGATAGAAGGTACAGAGAAGACATAGACATGCACAGCAACGAACACAGCTTTAAGCATGTGATGTAAACAGTGAGATAGTGGATCAGTGAGGCTCATTGTTTTCAGTTTTTAGACATTGTCATGGAGGAGCAAACAAGATTAGACAATGAATCCATAAGTTGTGAAGTTTCCTGCTGCAAGAGGACACAGATCAGTGCAATCTACAGTAAACAGGGTCCCTTGAGACACTTGACAGCTCAGAAAATACTTCAAATAATATAGAAGAATAGAAATGAGGAGAAGATTCCAATGAACCGATGATGAGTCCCTTTATAACCCCTGATGACTTGTTTTCAAATCTTACATATTTCTCTATAACATTAAAAGAGTGCTCCAGCAATTTAGCATTGCACTCCTATAACACTGTCGGACTAACGATGGACCATTTTTTAAAAAAGGGATCAAAATTGATGGAACCGAACTGGAGATATGGTCTTTTTTCAAAACCTGGTGCCTGCATTACCCACAATGCAACTCGACTGCCAATAGTTCAGTCAGAGATTCAGGTGTGCTATGCTAGTAGTGACTAATGGAGCATGAAGCAGACATGAGGAGCAGGCTACAGAGGTCTGGTAAGGCCTTTGATAAGGTTTTTCAAAAAAGTGAGTGTGCTGAAATGGTTTGGGTTTTTTTTCCCATATGATTTTGAATCATGTTCAAATAATTAAAATTAACAGACATTTACATTTCAGATTAAAAACCATTATACACATTATATAAACCTATGACAAGAAGCCCAATGGAATCAGTTCCACAAGTTTAATTTTACTGTAGCTATTTTTACTATACCGCCCGCCGACATCAAGAGAAGTCTCAGAGAGCCATGACCTGCAATGATTGAATGGTATCCATAGCAACCAGCATCATTGGGTCCACCAGTAAAGTAGGTGTCTGTGAACACGGAAGAAGGGCACTATTTTATATATAGGGTCAGTGAAATACTCAGGACGGGTTGCTTGTCCATCACAGTTTTATTATTCAAGTGTTTAACATATAGTGACAGCCACCTCTCAGTGACTTTGACAGTGTAGGGTCAGGGCTCACACTTTATCACTATATGATTAAATATACACATTATTGCACATATACATATGCATGCCTTGATATTTTTCTCTTCATTATTTCTCCAACTGAAATAATGACAGTACATACAGTAAGAAGACATTTTTTTTTGCTGCTTAAATTATTTCTTTCCTCCTTCTTTCTTTTTAATGGCACCACACACAACTTGGGCTCCTCTGCTCTCCAACAATTTCTCCTCCGCTGCCTCTCACATTACAAATTCAAATTGGTTTGAATACAGTGAGGAGAGAGCCGAGCCTGTCCCCGTGGTTCGTATCTACAGTGCAGTGAGTCTGAAGTTCTCTCTGCTGTTGGATGTGAAGGAGTGAATAGTGGTGGGGGGTGACGGGAGGTCTTCAGTCCCGTAATTGATTTGCTCTGTGTCCTCCTGAGCTGTGGGGTCTGGCTCTGCAGATATCTGTTGACACACGGCCCCTTGCTTGATTCCACTTTGGTCTTCAAATGCAGTTTCTGACAAAGTTGTGCCATTAATCTCAGCAAAACCAAATACTTCACACAGTATATTCATCTGAGGCTTGACAAAAGAATTATTAATGAGCAGCGCACATATCAGCTGGCATACTTTATTTACTTTTGTGCTTAATGAGGGCTTTGCTTCTCAGATGTAAATCTCTTTTTTTTGGCAGTCCGTCTGATTAAATATTAAAAAGCCATATGTAGATGGATGCTTGATGTTTTTCCCATCCAGCGTGCCACTGATACAGCAAACTGGCATGAGCTCAGCTCTTTGATCAATCCCTATCACTCCTGCCTGTTAACAGACCCTCGCATTGATTTGTCACTTCACTCCAAGGCACCACTGTTTTTTGGCCCACCCAGTGTTTAACATCAGCTCATCATCTGACAGGAACCTGGCGATTCCTATCTCTCTGAAAGCTCCTGACTCAAATCTGAAAGTCACATCAAAGCATGTAGTTTTGCCTTTGATTTCTTGGATGACTTTCGACAGCGGAGGAAGTTTGTGTTTTGATCGCCTGTGCGTCCTTGTGCCTGTCTGAGTCGTATTTATTTTGAGGTGTTTGGAGAGGAGGTTGCCATGGAAAGGAGACTTTTGTGAGCAACATCACAGGCCCTTGGAAGTGAGTTGAGCTTTGAATTAAGGCCGTGGGGACTCTTGGGAGCAGAGTGTGTGGGAAATAGTTTCAAGGTGGCGGTGAACCTTGACAGACGTCCTGAAAGTCTGTTTCCAGCTTTCTCACCGCTCCACCTGTCTTTTCGTGGCTTTTCAGTCTGCCATCATTTCCTGCTGCTCTGTTTGACAAAAGTACAGGTTCAGGGATTGACGTCACACCCCCTTTTTCAAGCATCAAATAACCAATTAAAACCAAACTTATCAGAAAAATGAACACTTGAACAAACATCAGTGTGATAAGAACTACCTATTCATGCAAGTCGTATGTGTCTGTGTTAGTTTATGAATAGTTGTTAACTACACAGATTCAGGTGCATTACCACTATCACCTTCTGGGCTGGACTCAGGCCACCCCTGATTTGCATGTAGCCCAAGAAAACCCAGATGTAATCACTTTTGTGATCTGGCTATCGGAGACACATATAAAATAAATGTAACTGCCTTAAATCTAATCTAGATTTCACTTCAAATAACAAGTGTGAATGAGGCCTTCTTTGTCTGTATCAGTAATCCTGGAAGCAGGGGTCACACAAAATCCCAGAGTCTACATTAATGATCTTCTCCTCCACAGGAGATTGTGGCCCCCAATAAATCACATTTTCACTCTCATTTGCATAGTAACACATGTTCAACTTTCACCCCCTCCCCTTTCTGAATCCCAACTATCCCACAACCCATAGAAAATAAATGAGAGCCTCACTGCCTTCAGTGGGTCTTAAATGCATTCTTTAACATCTCCTAAGAGATCCTGGAGACTCTGTAGCAGTGCACTCACACATATTGTACATATTTGCTCTGGTAGTTTCCATTATGGAGTAAAATGATGTGAAATAAAGTCCTATGGCCATTTTCCTTCTTCCTTCCTCCTTTCCTTTCTTCCACTCTCTCTCCTCTCCCTCTGTTTTATAACTCTGAGCCCATCCATAAGTCAATGTGCCACCATGAATTGCTACCCCGGCCTATCTATTCATTTCATACACGCATAATTAAATCTCCTCCAGTACAGTCAATAGAGTCACGTTCCCAAAATAAATTAAATCCAGCAAACATCAATTTACAGCAGGAACAAGCTGTCGGGGTGCTTTATTGAGATGTATGAGCTGGAGGGTCCGAGCTAAATCAGCGGAGGAGGAAGGTGACAGGATACCCCCACCCCACCCCCCCACCCACCACCACCACCACCCAATACCCCCAACCTGTTACAGAAGCACAAGCCTGGTGTTCTCTACAGTTCTTGAATGACTTTCTTTGAGCAGTTACAGTGTGAGAAGTAAATGATAAAATTATATTGTTGTTTTAATTATTATTATTTTATTTCCATTCTCATTGTTCGGTTTAGACAGACACTGACCAGCTCAATACAGCAAATGTATCCTTTTGGTCCTATTCAGCCCTTTCATGAAGATTGTGATTAAAACTTCAATGATCAGCCCTGGACTGAAGCCATTCAAAATGTTATTACACTGACTCTCTGTGATAGACAGTTAAATCACTTCAGAGTACAATAGCCTAACTCAAAATGTCTGGGATGTTTGTTGTCGACGTGTATTTTTATTAGCTGCTTTGTCCTTGTTCTCTCTCCCCTCAGCCTCATAGATGTGCATAGCAGCATCATGGCAACCCGCTGCCTCCTAAATTCCTGTAATTATGTTCCACATCGTGAGCGCTTCTTAGCCCTGATAAGATTAAGATTCAGATGAAATATGTCATGGTGGGTTCCCCTACTCCCCACATTCACATCTCCCTCCCCCTGAGTCTTTTCTCTATCTCATCACTGGCCATTGGTTTTAACCCTCTTAATTAAACCGTAGCCTCTCTGCAATTAGGAGCGGACCTTGAATATATCAATTTGGATGAAACTTGCTCTCTGATCTCTCCAGTTCTGTAACAAATCTGAGTTGAAATAGCTGCAGATCACTTAAACTTCTGATAACAGACTCAGACTTTTCTAATGTTCAGTAACGCTGAATGCAATACAGGACAATAAAATGTGTCCCTCAGACACCAAGACACCCAACTGTGGTGTGCACCATTTAGGACTCATTTTAATTTTGAATGCTGTCTTTGCACATAAATAATAAAACACAGGAAGCGAGAGAGAAAAGTGAATACAAACTGTGGAGGTGAGAGGAGGACACCCAACAAGTTTGAAAACCTTTCAAGAAAAGAATACAACTGAGATGTAGGAGGAGAACTGACAGATCCCACCCCAGTTCCACTCAGTGCACCAATCACAGCTGAGCAACAACTTGAACAACCTTTCAACAACTTTTCTCAAGTAGTACAAACACTGATTTTATTATGAGAACTGGGTACCAGACTCCAAGATGACACCCGTTCATTTGAATGAAAATTGCCAATTGGCCAATCAGATTGTACAGGCCACCACTTTAAAACCGTTATCTTTTGAGTGACTGCCTTCTGGCTAACAAGTGAATGCTAGGATGATAACTAAAATATTCTCTGTATGAACTGAAATGTATTGATAGTATATTTTTGCACGTAGACGGGCGCACTCATGTATGCACGTGCATGTGTACTGTACCCTCCCACCCCCCAAAATAGGGCTCCCCCGAAAGCCTTCAAACCTATTACAAATGTTCACACACCTAAAACCACAAATTTAAAACAATAGTGCGTGGTGATGATGATATGCCCCCCAATATGCCCTGTGGCCAGACAGGCTAAATCCTGGCCTGATGGTCGAGACAAATAGTGTGAGCATTAGAATTTGTAGAGAACGTTTGAAATATACTGAGTCATGTTCAGCACTGTTCTGTGTCACTGAACTATTTTTACACCTTGCTCGTTCATGCTCTTTTCCCCCAGTCTTTCTCCTTTCTGTAAACAGACTTTTCAGTACATCGAATGCTCAGACTTTCACAAACATTGAACATAATTTCCACAGTGGGGTGTTTGATCTTTGTCCAAATAGATAATAAGCTGGAGATGCCATAGCATGCCACCCACCATTTCCCTGTCACACTCGTGCTGTGAGGAGACGCTGGCAAAGAAAACAGATCAATTTCTACTGGCGGGCCCCGCTCCGGCTGGCATCAGTGACGGGAGGGATCTTGAGGGGTTCTTGAGGGTTTCTGTTGGGAGGCTTTTTGCCAGCTTGGGCTATTTATAGCGGCATTTACCCTGCAGGTGATCAGCATATTTTATTTAGGCTCACTAACTGACTGGGTGGCACTGAGACTGAATGTTCCCTCATCATTGCTGTGTCCTTGTATCTCCTCTATCTTTGAGGCATTGAAAACTTGGCCATAAAACCTAAAAACAAGGCATGAGCATTCATTGTACAAGGATTGATGGGATAGTCTGTGCTGCTGTCATTCAAGGAAGCACAAAAGAAGGACAAAAGTTAAATTTCATCAAGTACAAACAAATCCATCCATTCATCCATCCATCCAACTATCCATCCATTTTCCACTCCCTATCCGGGTCATGGTGCAGCATTGCAGCTGGCTAAGCAGAGTAGCTCAGACGTTCATTTCCTCAGTCATTTCCTTCAGCTCCTCCTAGGGGAACCCGAGGTGTTCCCAGGACAGATGGGATATATATCCCTCCACAGTTCTGGGTCTTCCCCGGGGTCATTGTTTCCAGAATACCAAAGAGATGTCCAGGAGGTATCCTGATCAGATGCCTGAACCACCAATGCAAATTCAATACAAGCACATGGATCTTTAAGAAAGTATTCCAGTGCTTTTCTAAAAATACAGTATAACTGATTTTTAGCCTTGCTAGCTGTGGGGCTCTTGGGATGACAATGCCGTCAGTCCACCACTTTGGTCCAGACTGAAATATCTCAACAACTGTTTGATGGATTGCCATGAAATTTGCTGCAGATATTAAAGTTCCCCAGAGGATGAGTCCTGCTGATTTTGGTTATCCCCGGACTCTGCGCCTAGCACCACCAGCAGGTTGACACTTTTATTTTTTATTATTGGATGGATTTACTATTGGATGGATTACCATGAAATTTGGTGCAGACATGGTCCCCAGAGGATGAATTGTAAAATCTGTAATCCCCTTACTTTTCATCTAGTGCCATCATCAGGTCAAAATTTCACTTGTCCAATATTATTTTGGTTTATGACAACATTTTGTGCTCATTAGCAAAATATTAGCATGCTATCGTGCTAAAATTAGATGGTAGACATTATACTTGCTAAACATCATCATGCTAGCATTATCATTGTGAGCAAGTTAGCATGCTAATCTGAGCATTTACCTGTGCTTAAGTACAGCCTCACAGAGCCCCTAGCATGGCTGTAGACTGGATTTATTTCTCTAGACGAGGTGGGGTGATTTTAACAATATCTGGGATGTTCAACGCTTTGAATCCCATCCAGAGCACGTTTGTGGATAATTTTTCACCCCTACCCCGGAAATAATTACAGCCACAATTACCTGCTGTTTTTCGGCAAACTCACTGGTCCTAATTTAAATCCTATCCAGAGTGACGTCTTTGTAATTTAAAGTAGATCTCTGTGGGTTTTTTTCCATGTGAAGAGCTGATTGTTTCTCTATTTTATTTTTTATTTTTTTATTTTTTTATTTTTTTTCGGTGTAAAATTTGACTTTTGTGTGAAAATGGAGTAAGTCAAAAATGTTTTTGCTAATCTGATAGATGGAAACATGCTAACACCATTTGGGAACCAATATGATGACAGAAAAAATTAAAGCCATCAGGAGAGCGAGACCCCATAAAAGCTCATCATATGTGCTGTTGTAATGTCAGCTACAGGTAGATACTGCTATTCTCTTCTGAGCCCTATTTATTTTTAGCCTATATTTGTTTAGATTTTATCAAATTGGCACCATTAAAGTATGGTGAATTAGCTATTAGCAGTTTCTGTTTGCAATGCACCCATGTATGTACAGACAACTATCACTGGATTACTTTGATACTGAACTTAAAAACCTTATGATTCTCACAGAAGTTCTTTTTTTCCCTATGATTTCTAAACGGAATTGTGGATGTTTATTGTCGACGCACATCAGAGATAATGATATCCACACTGAATGATATCAATACATGTTTCATGTCTGATTTATGTGTCATGAGTTACGACTATTAAATTACTGAGGAGTACAGTGAATACTTTATTCCCCACCTCACCTTTGCTCACTTTTTACTTGTATTATAACTGACAGGAAGTTACAGTTTACCCAATCCACACATTACTGATAACTTATTAAAGGATAAGTTTGGTGTTATTCTATATTTCTCTTACTGTCAACAAATCCTGTGAAAAGACCAAAACTGCAATGTGTTAGTCCACCTCTCAATTATTTTCTGACTTCCCTACTCTGTCTGTGGCCCATTGGTACTGAAGATGTAAAACGGCTCACACATATAGTATTGTTTCATTTAAAAAGAAATGTCTTGTAATTTCCTTAAACAGCTGGCTACTGTAGTTTTTAACAGGAGTAAATAGCTTGTTGGGGACTATTTTTAGCGGCGGATTAATACACATTTGGTGCTCTAGTGAGTATTTGGGGCAGCAGGATGGTGTATGTGGGATTGAGTCAAAATAAGTTACAGTGTGTGTTCATGGTGATGAAGGAACAACAGTGTGGCTCACTGATGTGTTTTTAATAGTTTTGGACAACAGAGCTCTATGGCTCAGAGGAAGAAGGTCTATCAGGCAGTGATACACACACAGTACTTGTTAGTAGATACATTCAGTGTTGGTTTGGGTATTTTCATGGGACTTTCTGACAATAACAAAAATATAGAATATCACCAGACTATCTACTTAGACATACAATAGATGGTAGCAGTATCATACTGTCATTTAAAATGACATCACCATGCCAGTCTCTCAGCTTCATTTCATTCATCAAACCGTACATTCAGTTTTTCTTTCTGTCAGTCATACTGTATCCTGGCCTCAGGCCTGTTTACCATGTGGCTTGTATGCCAGGCTCCCACAGTGCTGTTACGACTACACCTCCAAACAGCTTGTGTAGTTAAGTGGGTGCTATGACGCTGAGACTCCCTGCCGTGGAGTGTGTGTGTGTGTGTGTGCCTGAGTTCCTGAGCACCCATGGAATCAGTACCTATGTGTGTGGGTGTGTGATGCTGTGTATCTGTCCCTGAAACGTTGAGAGGGATGGGTCATCAGAGAAGAACAAAATAGCAAGATAATAATGAAAGAAGACAATTTGCGGAGGGATCAAAGAAAGTCTCAGAAAAGTGAATAAAAATCATTTTTTAGAGAGAAAAAGGAGAGTGCTGGAAGGCCTTCAAGTGTCTACTTTGCCAAGTAAAGTAATATTTCTCTTTACCCCAGGCTCTCTCTCTTGTGTCTTACCTACATCAGAACAAAAAGATACCTTGCCAAGTGGAAAGCCCTTGAATTTGAGAAGTTTTTTCTGATCACACAGAGAGGGTTCATGGCTCCATCTCTTCTCTCTGTTTTTATCTCCCATGTATTCCTCGCTGAGGGTTGCTGTAAGGGGCAAAACATAATTTCTTGTCTGTGACTATTCATGACACACCCTGACTAAAAATAGCTTGTCATTCCAGACAGGTGGCCATTAGGATTAAGGAAAACTTAAAAAGGAGCTGTTTGTGTTACGCCCCTGAAAAATGGGGAGAAATAATCACGAGAGTGATAGCGTTGTTTCCTCAGCGAGAACTTTACTCTAATAAAGGTTTTTACAAAAATAACACACAAAACAACAGAAAATACTTCTTTCTGTAGAGAGTGCACAACTCTTTTCAGTTACACAGTATTTACCCAATACATAAAGACATAATCCTTGCCTTTTCTAATATTACTGTCACCACAGAATAGCTTAAGTTCAGTAAACTCATACAAATCACTAAAGTGCATGAAACATTATTATGTTGATAAAAGTGCAAAATATACAACATGTGTACATGAGAATCACAGTTGACACAAAATGGCAGCAGTACTTGGCACAGGTACGGGTTGCTCTCTGCTACAGAGGGGAGGCTCTCGTTCACATTTACACTGTACTACACTTAACAAAAACTTTAATTTACTCAAACTGTCACACAAACACTCTTGAAAACTCTGGACATGTTAACATGTGATTACAGCCTTATTTAACTTTGTTTAACACCCACAACATACCTGAAAAACGGGGAGAAATAATCACGAGAGTGATAGCGTTGTTTCTTCAGCGAGAACTTTAATGAGGAAAATACCGCGAATCCCCAGGCATGAGGGCGGAGACAGGAGTAATCAATCTCAGGATCTCAGATTAAGATCACCATGTAGATCACAGATCAACACTTTCACATCTTCAATTAAACAATGAAGAATGAAGTAAACAATTTAATATAAACTACTTTTTTAGCATTTTAAGCTTTTTTAAACACGTGACAGATTTGAACTACATTACGTTTTAGTCAATTGTTATGAACTTTTACTTATTGTATCTTTTTAACCTCGTTACAAATTTTAACATTACAGACCATGAACTTACTATTCCTTTTTTTAACTTGTAAACAGGCTATGAGTGTATTATTTTTATTTGTCACATTTGCAGTTTGATGTGAGGAGAGTAATCCCCAATGGGATTATATCTGAAGTGATATCACTCCAGTCCCTCTTTTTAATGCAATGTTTGATACTTTTTGCGGTACTTGTTCACTGATGAGAGCAGCAGCAAATCCAACTCATCTCCAACTGTGGGTTTTTTGTCTTCACGTGTGTTACTGTAATCCATCTGATTGGAAACTTCTGGGGATATTTACTAAAGCTGTCGCAAATTACAGCAAACGGCGCAAAAATTCACCACATTTTTATTTTTTACCTTTATTGGACAGCTTGAGTGAAGAGACAGACAGGAAATGGGGCGAGAGAATGGGGGGTATGACATGCAGCAAAGGCCACTGGCTGGAATGGAACCGGCAACGTTGCAGTTATGTGGCATGCGCAGTAACCATTCAACTACCAAGGTGCTGCTTCACCATCTTTATTTTTAATTTAGCCATGCATTTACTAAAACTACAGATGTAAAGGAGCCCAGCCGCAGTTAATCTTATTTGCATAAAGTGCCACTAAATAAAATAAAGGTCTGATGTCTGGAAGTCAAGGGAGTGTAAAAAATAAGTGTTTTCTGCTGCTGAACTTTAAATATTGTTTGAAGTGAAGAAACCATACATTCATCCCGCAAGAGGAGGTACTGGTTAAATAGCGTGATGTTGTCAGCTCAATAAAAGATCGAATGAGTTATGAAAATCAGTGTGGGAGATTTTTGGTAAAACTTTCAAAACTCTTTTGACTAGATTATTTCTTATTTCTGTAAACAGATAATATCACGGCCTACTTAATAACTATTGTTGGTGCTGCTGCGCCAATAATATCGCACTGGACTGGATCTTCTGTGAAACATTAAAAGTCAGGAATAATAGGCAGGAGGGACCTGCAGGACAGAGAAAGGTAAAGTCGTGCGAAAAATCACATACTGTTGCTTTGCTGCTCAGATTTTACACCTGCTTCCTCACAGTTTCCTTGGCTGAAGTGGTCAAATCAGGTCTGCAGCTATTTGTATACTTTTCTATTTCCTCCTCCCGTATTTTGCACCTCTAAACAGGAACCCCTTAAAATACATATTCCATCAGCTGAAACACGTCATTTTCAGCGGCGCCGCTTTTCTTTACCTGTGTAAAACCCTGGAGCAGTCCTTTAGTAAATAGTGACAAATTTCAACAAATTAAATTAAATTATCAACTAAATTTCACTTTAATCAAGTGTGTATTCACACAAAGTAACTTGTTCTTTGCTCATTATTTTGCAGAATGTGCTTAATTCTACTGGTCATCAACTGATTCTGTTCAGTTGTGTTGTGTCTTCTTAGAGCATCACAGCATCAGAAGCATCTTCAGTGTGGATCATTTTCTTTGCTTACTGTTAAAGTTTCCAGGTTTGGTTTGTGACCCATGAAGTCTCTTGTTTTTCCCTATTTCTCTTCAGTAGCAGTGGCACATAATTGTTGTAAGGGAGCTAAGGGGATGCTTAATTAGTGACGACAGGTGATACTTTTATTAATAACATGAAATAAATAAATAGATAAGTATATTTAATTCATAATAATGCAAACAATACTATACACTATGATATAAAAGATACTGCTTTGATAATGGTAATGCTTCAGTCAGCTGAAGACTGACTTTGCATTGATCCCTCATATTTAGACTGAATAGGCATAAAACACAGAGGCCTGTTAGACACAAAATGTTTATACATGTTTTATCAAAAATAATGCAATGCTTTAGGGTCACTACATTATTATCTATTTTCAGGGCAGGTATGGCACTGCATGAAGGCTACATGCGTGCAACAAAAAATTCTGTCATACTGGATGAAGTAGACAACAACCAACACTTTCACTGTAGAGATCTGACAGAGGAGGGAACAGCACTGACTGACACAACTGAATGCTAGGCTGGTATGGAGAGCCTGATTAGCTGTGAGGCAGCTCATACATGGGCAATTAAGATGGTGCTATAAATAAACTTTACACAATACTCACAAATGATGATCAGACAACTGTATATTTTGGCAAAAAGTCCCTGGTGCTGATAGCTAACAGTCATTTAAATCAATCTCAGTAAATGTGTCAGCCTGCTATTGTAGGTCACAACAAAATGGCAGTTCATAGCATCAATTTCCAGTCCAGGGGAAGACAAATCAATCCGTTCTGAAACACTGCAGCTATTTGATTGTTGAGTGCTACATAGTCATATCTGATTGGATTGGATGGTCTTTATTGTGCCTGAGGGATTGCCTGAGAGGGCAATTTGGTTTGCAAACAGTTAGTCAACACAACCTATATACATTTCACATTATGACCTCTCCTAACATAGTATAATATAGTATAATATAATATAATACAGCCAAACCTTTTTTTTTTTTTAATTTCTTAGACACATGACACAATTAACCATCAAAATAGCCATCGAAATATACATACATATGGAATTATTTAGATGTTTATATAAATGAACCATGTCAAATTAACTTTTTATCCAAAAGTTTTAATAAAAAAAAAAAAACATTTTTAACAAAGGGAATTTTCAAGGGGTTCATAAATGCCCTGTAGCTCCACCCTCCCACAATGGTCATTTCAAATGATCCAGCTCAGATTTTGTTGCTGTGTTTTTAAACCATTTCATATAAAGTATATAAAGGCTGTTAGAATGAGATCCAGTGTGGCTCCATACTGGGTTAGCAGTGGGAAACCCTGTCCTGTATCTCCTTCCGTCACTCTTTCCATCACTACCCCCCATGTACTTCACAAGAGCAGCTAAAGGAGGTCAGAGTGTCTCTGGAGATTTATTTCTGTTTCCTCACATCCAGCCAACAGCTCCAGGCCAGCACCTCTCATAACCCTTCAGTTAGCATGTACACTATACAGTCCATTGATTATTTATCGATCCGTGAATCAGTCTAAATAGCAAGGAGAACTGTGATATTGCTATGATATTATATTACAATCACAAAGCCGTTCTTGCCTCTCTTAATTATCTGTATCCTAAAATAGGCTAGGTAAATATGCAATAAGCTGTGCCAGAGCAAGACTTCAAATTCTCTCACATAATACCAGCTTCCCACATCAGGACATAAATTACACCTCCTCGCTCCCTTTTTTCCACCTTAGTCTTGACACTTGCAGCAAGTTGCCATTAGCTATTTCCTTGAGTGTAATGAGGGTAATAAGCATGGCAGGGATTGAACCACTCACTGATGAACGCTTTCTCGCTATTTCACAGCCCCTCCTAGATGCTCAACCTCAGTGCTACTGGCCATTTATTATTAAAGGCAACCTAATAGATGCTCACTGGGCTTTGGCTCTAACCTAGATAGGATGCTGTCTCAACCAGTGTTCTGTCCAGACTGCTCACTTTGGATCTGAGATGGCACCATGCATATTACATAAGACAATAGCAATGTGGATGCTACGCTGCCACAGATTGTACTGTGTGCCACTTTCTGATAAAGTCCAGAATCAAATCCAACCTGAAAATGTATCAGTGTTCTAATTATTTTGCTTTATTGCAAATTAACACTTTGAACTCTGCAATAGAACTGGTCCACCAGTGACTACATTGGTATTTTTGCTTATTGTGATGTCATTTCTTGGATCTGTACAACCTCAGCTAAAGGGTTATGTAAGTCAGTAAATCATGATTGATTTCATATATAAATGAAAAAAACATAACAAAAATTTGACATGTTTTTTCATCAAATGTTACTAAATAAACACACAAAACATATTGATCCAAAACAATTCTGAATGTAGAAACATGAACAAAACATTTCTTAACACTCCATAAGTTATTTGAACTGATATGATATGCTCATTTCTTTGAGCAGAGAGCAAAGGCGGTTTGATAGTTTCATCTGCAATAGAAATATTTTTTTTAATTGTGATGTCATTTCCTAGATTATTTTCAAATGCTTCATATCCCTAAAATATGTACAACCTGAGCAAAAAGGCTGTAAGTCCATAAACCTTAATGACTGAGAAATTTATTGAAACTGTGTCATAAACAGTGTCATTTTCGCTGCATAATGACATCATCAACTTGCGACATGAGCGTACAACATGATGACGTGAAAGACAGAAGCCTTAGCTTTCAGCTGCAAAGAGAATGAATGCTCTAGCTAGTATGGTTTTTATTTTAGATCAGTTTAAACAGGATAATGCAAACAACGACCTCCCGTTCGGGGATGTCCATGAGAGGTCTGTTTTCAAAGGTTTAAGCAGAAAAGCAGATCATTGTGCCCTAAAAGTCCATGGGAAAGCTAGCACTTGACTAGGGGTGTGTTGAATGCTAATGTTAGCACCTAGCATGCTCACAATAACAATGTTAACATGCTGATGTTAAGCAGGTATAATGTTTACCACGGTTATTGTCTTAGTTTAGCATGTCAGAATGGTAGCATTTGATAATTAACACAAAGCACAGCTGAGGCTGATGGGAATTGACATTTTGACCTGATGATGGTGCTAGAAAAGTTAGCTGCGGCTCAGCAGGTACAGCAGGTTGTCTGTGAATTGCATGGTGGTGGTTTGATCTGTGACTTTTCTTGCCCACATGTCAAAGTGAGCAAGACACAAAACCCCAAATTGCTTCTGATGGTATCTTGCTGCCATTGGTGTGCGATAGTGTGTGTGAATGAGTGAATGAGGCAAATTGTGAGGTGCTTTGGATAAAAAAGCTACATAAATGTAGTTAATCCATTCAAAAGTCAGGGCTTCACCAAATTCAGTAGGATTGATTGTCTGGGAACCATGAATGTCTGTACCAAATTGAATGGCAGTCCATTCAATATTTATTGAGATATTTCACTCTAGATCAAAGTGATGGACCAACTGACCAACTTTGCCATCCCTAAAGACCAGCTGCGATTTTAACCATTAACACCAGAAGACATCAAAACGTGTATAAAAAGGTACAACACTATGCTGCATTCATGTCCTTCCCAGTCAACTGTCCTAAATTTTCTACAGCTAATTTTCTTGTATTTATGGTGTTTCTAAAGGCCAGTCCAGACCAAAGATTCGCAACGAGACGAGCTGAAACTTGCAAGTACTTGCAATACACTGGTCTGCAACATTCTGAAACCTGCCAGTTTTCACCAATGCGACTAGACGAGATGGTGTATCATTTCCATACCAACGACTCTCTGTAGTTCCGTTCTAACTGCCGGCTTTTCAGGCTTTTTTTTGTAGCTGAATATAATTTGTAGCATCTTAAAATATGAATGAGGATAGTGCTAGTGAGTTAATTGCTACAGTTGCATTTCTAGTATTGATGAAACAGCGAAAACATTAAAAAATGAGGGGGTCAAGATGACTGGCTGACTTTGCTATGAGCTGATTGGCTGTTGAAACAGGTGATGTGCCTCACGTTCTAAAACCAGCCACTGGTGACTTGACAAGCTGTGTCGCAGGCGAAGGCATCAGCCGGGCTGAGTCGAGTTGTGATAGGGGAGTTCACACCGCTCCACCAGTTTTATCTTGTCTCACATCCTTGGTCTGAACTGCCTTAAGTGTAACAAAAGTTAAAATTGAGGCAGAACATTGTGTTAAGTAACTATATTTCAGGACTAATAGTAGTATTTCAGGAAAATTTGATATGAATGATATTCTTGGTCACAATAATCATTGCATGAGAATGTGATCTTTGCACACCCCTACACTTGACTGCAAGAGATACAGTACAGAAGGTTAGTGTCAGTGAGCATCCAGTGAAAGGATTTTACACAGCAGCTCAATCTACATGCATGTTTTTGGAATTGTCAAGTGCCTGACTCTGACCTGGTTTCATTTAAAACATTATTTTTCCAGTGTTTGAAGTGTTTTCTTCTCACGGAATGCTCAGTGTTTGTATGTAGGCCAAACCTCCACTAAACTGGAAAGCTTCCAGAAAGACAACAGCAGATCTTTCTCTCTCCTCTCATTCACTTCCTGTTGCTTTCTGCTCTAAAACTCCTCAATAATCCACTTAATTTTTGTACCAGTGTAAAGAGAATTACCCACATTGCCCCCTCACTGCCAATTAAAAAGCTCTCCTCTCATCCTGCGTGAAATTTCTTGTCACATTTCACAGGAGGGTGAGTGCGAAGCAAGAAACACAAACATGCATAATGAATCGTCCTCCTTTTTATGAAAAAGGCCAATGGACATGTTTTATCTTTCATTATCGGCTCCGGGGCACACATCTTCCTGATATTCTCATCTACTCTGTCTCTCTTACTTACATCTTTGTGGATGAAAAGATTTTTCAAAGAAGAACATGTCACCACCACCACACCAGACTTTCTTCCCTCCCTGGCTGGACCTTGACATTTTGCCCATGACAATCACAAATAAGACTTGGTGACAAGGCACAACCCTGGCAAAGTACAATGGCCACTGATAACATGCATAACCTTCTACCCAGACACAGTGCTCATGACTCGTAGCAACAGCCCCAGCACTCTTCTGCAAGATTCTTTTGGTCATGACCAAAAGTGAGTGAGTTTCCTTTGCAGGGTGGCTGGCTCATCCTTAGAGTTAGGGTGAGGAGCTCATACATGCAGAAGGAGTAAAACTGGTGCTCCTTTGCTTCGCTAGGAGCCAGTTAATGTGGACTGAGTATCTAAATACTATGCCTTCTACACTCCTCCTTGTGGAGGACACCTTCCTTTGGAGGTACTGTGGGCACGTTCAACTTGGAGGAGACCTGGAGGCAGATCCAGAAATTGCTGGGCTACCTTTCTTAGCTTGCTCCCTCTGCAACCTGGACCCAGATAAGCATTAGAAAATGGATGGATGGATGGATGGATTGGTGTGCCCATGAAACAAACAGCTATGGATTGAGATGTACAAAAAATCTCCAGCACAAGGAAGAGGTCTTCATGGTTCTGTTAACTGACCCGGGTCCGCAATTGGGCCAGGTTCAAGTTATATTTAGTCTAATGGTCTTGCTCTATTGCTCCAGGTTTATTTCAGACAGGATCTGACCGTCCTCAGTTCCCTTTCTAATCTGGCCTCTTTTTTGGCCAGTCTCGGATCAGGTTCAAAATTTTGGATCTGAGAAGATCCTCTAGTGCAAGGCTCTACTTTCACTTAATTTACTTCTTCATTCAGAGAATAGAGGAGAGGCCTTCACACACACAACATACTCAGATGAATAAACAGGCTTTTTTTTGTTTGGTAGAAGGTGGCTGCTCATTATCTAATTACTATCAGGGAGAGCAATAGAACAAAAGAGACAGGGCGGCAGAGATGTCTGTGTCAAGTGTAGACTTTAATTGGAGCGGAAGAAAGAAGAAGAGGGAAGTACTGCTATAACCTTTTTTAATCCCTTTTCTCCCTTCTTTTTTTTTCTTAATTATTTTTCTTCATTGTTCCCATTCATTGGCTACTAGCTACCTGTACATCCAATCAACAGAGCAGCTATTACCAGTGCTTTATCCAATAGCAAAAGAAATAGTCGGGGTTGCAAACATTTTTGGACCTAAAATTGGGATCCTGAGTTAAAAAAAGTTGGGAACTGCTGCTTTAAAGCATAACCTTGGTGTTTATTTTTAAATATTTTTATTACTATTTCCATAAGGAGACCAAAACCAACAATGACTTTATTGTACTAACAAGTACTGTCTGTGTATCCACAGCTTGATATAGCGTATGCCTCTGTGCCATAGACCTCCACTGTCATCCAAAAACTGTTAAAAATAATAGAATAGTAATAGACAAAAGAGCCCTGCTGTTGAGTGACATATTCCTTCATTGCCATAAACATAGCAGTGTAGTTCATCCTGAAACAACTGAACCAATGCTATTTCAATCTTGGGAAGATGTAGCTGAGCATGCTCCAAGACACTGTTTAATGGTTACACTGCTTTGCTAGCTTGAAAAGCTGAGAGGAATATGTTTTGGTGTTAACCGAGTTCTGGTATTGCTCTGACCTTGCCAAGCAAACCAAACCACAGAAGTGAACAATCCACAATTCAAATAAATCTGTTTGAAACAGGCTGATACTTTGTGCCTTTATTGTTTCCCACTCACAAGTTTCGTGTCTGATCGTACACATTTGCCTCACACACTAACCAACTCTTTCCAACTTCAATTCCATACTGTGCTTCCCACTAATCGTCAACCTGACTCACATCTCCTCTACCTATTCCCAAACGCAGACCACTTCCCTCTTCTCCTGCCTCCATCCTCTGCTCTCTCTGGAGAACATGAAAGCTTTTCATCAGAGGGCTGTGTAATTGAATGAGCTGCCCATGCTGTCAGTTGCCCTGTCGCCCTGTCATCCCTGTCGGTGGGTGACAGGAGAGAAAGGGATGGAGGGCCCCCAACAGCACACCCACCCCCTACCCCTCCCTCTCCCGTATCCCCCTTCTCTTGTCCTATTCCCTGCCTTGTAATCAAAATGAACATCAGCCCTAGCATGCAGAGTCCCACGAGGAGAGGCACTTTGACAGAGCGACAACCTCACACACTGTCAGGAATGGACACACATGTGATTGCTGTACACATATTTGCTGCATGCATATTTATGTGTGTACACACACACACACACACACACACACACACACACACACACACACACACACACACAAATGTACTCTTCTGACTTACTTTCCTGTCCTGCAGCCGACCTGTATTTTAATGTATGTATTGTTTCATAATGTGTTCAGAGAAAACTGAGGAAACCTCACTTCTGCAGCTCCAGCACCTTTCAGTTAAAGCCTGAGGCTACTGCAGCTGAGCACACACTGAGTACACTTATGTTTCAGAGAGATTCAGATGACCTGCAGACGCTGAGAGGACCATCTAAAAGGAAGACATTTTGGTAGTCGTAAGTCATTTAACACTGAAGCCTCGACCTTGACAACCCAATTCAGTGTCTCTGAATTCTCTCTGAATGAATGAAAGTGAAAACTTGTAACCACATATAAACTGGAGGAAAATAAACAGTCTGTACTAACTTACTGAATCCTCTTTGAATCTACTGAAGGCCAGGTGTTTGTTTGGCAGCTCTTTGTAGTTTCTGTAACAGAACATTTTTTATGGGGTGGTGTTGCCTGGACCAAGCTAAAACCCCACACTGGAGGGGCACAGCGCTGTCTTTCATTAGGGCCCTTAGCAGGGACCAATCCAGCTTGGTTCAGCTTGTTAGGAGCTATAACTCCCACTCCCATCACAACAAGGCAACAGCACAAGGAGAAGAAAAGATGTGGCTAACAGCACATTGTTGAACTGGTCAAATGTTTTGCTTGGCAACAGGTGTCTTTAACTTCAACTGGAGGTGAATGGGGTGGAGGAGGGTCGGTTGACCGCAACGAGATGATTGGCTCAGAGAGGTTGTTACAAAACCTGATTCTTGGTCTTCCTGATTGAACTTTCGCTAAGCTTAATTTATAGTTGAATGTGTCACATTAACGTCATTCAACATGTATTTCACACATATCAGTACAGGCCTAAACAGTGAAAATGCATGTTCGGAGAGAGCAGCACATGACGTGTTTAAGCCTGCATTGTTATTAAATGTCTTAAAGCGTAACTACACCCTCAAATTCAGCTTGAACCCTCTCTCCCTGCAAATTAGGGAGTGAGGGAACAACAACTGTAGGGGGGCGTGGCTTTGTGGCTACGTAGTGTTGGGTCAGGGGACATGGAGGACACTGACTGACACTGATTAGAGTCTTTTTTTATATACATTTCATGACGTAGACAGGTCCCAACCGGTTGACTCTATGTCAGCATTGGCCTCGTGGGTTCAGGGCTGATTTGAAGCAGTAGATGGCGTGTTGAGCCATTTTCAACCCACGAAATTCTGATTTTTATACATTTGGTAAGAAATGTCAATATTAACAGCAGCATTGATGTGTTTCATCACAGTAAAGTCATACCATTTAGTTTACAGCTCAAAAAACACATTTAAGTGTGCAGCACCTCTTTAAATACGAGATGTTCTTTGTTTTGCATGGCAGTGAGACTTAAAATACTGAGAGAAGATTTCATGGTTGTTACGAAGATGGTGCACAGTGTTGCCACAACAATGTGTGTTTCACAATAATCAATATTTGGGAAGAATGGCTAGCAGTAATGATTTTCTCACCAGAACTAAAGAAACTAAACTGGGTCTAGGCTGAAGTATGTGGGCCAAATCTTATTTGCAGCAAAATATCCCTTGGAATTATATCTATATTGGAAGAATCCATACCTCAGGGTTTGCATTCAATTCCAATGTCCAGTGCCATTGCAGGAAGTAACAGTAGTAAAGATAATTTATTTTTGTAACCTTAACCATACCGTAATTGCCATACCATCGGATATTGTAGAACGCCAGAATTTGAAAAGCGTTGCCATTGAACAAAATCTGCAATTTTGCAAAATCGCCCAATATCGATGTTTATGTCTGGCATTGCTTACACTACATTAGGTTATTATTTAAAAATGATTAAACATATTAAACTTGTACAATCACAAAAACACATGGAGCATGTGCATCTCAAAAGACACATCCTGATGTATCACCAATAAAATGAAATAAACATCAAATAGTAGTTAAGAGAGCATTCCATATCTTTTGTTACTTACATTTTTTATTTCACTGCAAAGTTGAATAAAAATTAAAACAACAGGTTAAAGGTAAGAATAGATTGCAAACGTCCAATGATAACATACCATAAAGATACTCCAAATATATTCAGGTGTTCATACAACCCTAACAGTCTGCTGCAGGCCTGCCTCATTAGAAACATGATGCAGGTATTAATACTGTGTGTCCATCACCCAGTGAAACCTCATCTCTCAGGAATTCTCCGGAATCAAGCTATTTATATTATTACCAATCACATGTGGCCATGGCAACAATTCATCCAAAGTGAAGCCAGGGTCACTGATGTGGCACTTCTCCCAGAGCCATCACACTGACCACAGAGGACATCTCTCTCTCTGCTGAGTGGATATGATGAGGACAGGCCTACATGGGGCAAACTGCTTGAGGCCATCACTGTAGCCTAATGACAGGCTTAGAGGAGAGCGCTCCATTTTCTCTATTTAGAATGGCTTTAAAGGTGGAAATTACACTGTAAAATGAGTTTTGAAAGTGGAATTCTTCCTATGTACTGCAATATGGTACATGATGTCAGGAAAACGTTAAAAAAAGTGTTTAATGTTGAATTATCCAAAAAATATATTCCGAGACTCACATGATTTGTTTTGATAATAGTTTGTCAGTTTTTGGGTGGAAAGATTTTCAGCCCTGTAATTCTGTCTAATGATAAACCAGGAAGAATACTAGACACCACAACTGTTTAGTTTCCAGATTATTCCTAGAGAGAGAGAGAGAGAGAGAGAGCTGACCTATAAAATAATGTTACTTTTGAATTGAAAAATAAATATGTTTTACATTATTTATCTTGACTAATAAGCCCCACGCTGATGAAAATGTTAATGAAGTTGCATGTATTTACCTGAACAGCTGTACAAACCTAATCAAATATTCACTTTTATGCTGATGATACCATTGTTTAATTGCCTGCTGCCAACATTATTAAATTCTCAAGTAGTGTTCAACAACGCTATTTCACGTCAAGTAAAGTTCTGAATGCTGGCAGAATAAAACTGGCACATAATAAAACAGTAAAAATGTATTCACTAAACTTTACATGCAAAGCAGAGCAAAATCTATTAAGTCATCGGAATTGTAATCAATGTCTGCGTTTTCTTCAGGATACAGCCCTGTTCAACTTCAGAAATTGTTTTTCGCCACTCATTTCACCACTAATGTCCCATGGGACATTAATTGACCTTGGCAGACACCATTAGGGTCCTAAAAACAAGTTTTCTCTTTTTAATACTTATTTGCTTAATCTTTAGAGCTCTTGTCATACATTATAAAATATAAGTCCTGATTTAATAATTAGTGAGTTTAGTTCCTGAGACTGTTTTGTTTGTTACTTGACTATGACATTGTTTTCTGCCCCTTGTCAACTGCCCCTTTCTCTCAGACATCATAGAATCTTAAACAAAACTGATTTACTGTGCTCACCTGTCCACTCATTGATTGATGACCGATAAAACTGGTCTCTCATGATGATGATGATGATAATGAACCTCTGGATAATGAAACTTTCTGAGTCTATATGGACACAGTTTTACCCTGCTTTGTCATGTCATTTTGACCTCTTTCTGCGTGTTCCATTGATGTATATTGGTGCTCTTCAACATTAATATTTATTGGGATGCTGCTGTCTTGTCCTGGTTTCCCTTGAAAAAAGACTTTGAAATCTCACTGGGACTAACCTGGTTAAAATAAAGGTAAAAAAAAGATAAATCCCTCTCATTATGTATTCGATTTGCATATAATTAACAATAGCATTAAGAATATACTAACTCATATAGAGCAAAGTTCAACTCAAATGTGAACATTAGTAATAGCTCACAGCAACTTAATATGCACGCATTAGCTCGGAGGGCTAACTTGGCTTGTTTACTATGTTACGTGAATGTCGCTGTCACCCTGAACGTTAACAGTCAAATCGGAGTCAGGTACAGCCCTAGTAATATGATTATTTCAGTGTAGAAAAAGTGTCATAAAAAACTATTGAAAAAGAAACCTTCAAGGAAGAAGAGCTAGACTGTGCTAATGATATCAAAGCCAAAGTCGAAGTTATCTTTTTAGACATTATAACCTTTTCTTTCAGAAAAGAAATAAAACTTCCAGTTGTACTTCAGTTAGATGAAACTCTAAACTTACTCTGCAATCGGTGGAGATATTTTATGGATAGCATTTGAAGTCCTTTTTAATCTTTGCTCATGAATACTAGATGACCATTGTTGATGATCTGCTGTCTGATGTATGGGCTATCACTGTTAAAGCAGATCTGAGGGAGCTGTCCCCCTTTCTCTGCTTTATCCATCTGTTGCTGAAAGATAACAGCTCCACCTTTGCAAAAACCTTCACTCAAAGATTTTAGATTTGAGAAAAGAGACCTTTAAGCTTTGTGTGGATTGATAACATGCAAATATATTAAGGATATGCAACATTTTCCAAAGGCCTTTCAAGATATAACTGACATTCTTTGTGTAGCTGGAAATAAATCTTTAACTAAGATGTTTTTTTTTTTACCTGATCTGAAATAACTATAGGCCTAAAGAAATGCCTGTTTTTGTAGCTCTGACCATTGCTTCTATCAACACTGTACTCAAGTGATTGCTGAGATCTGGGAATGCAGCAACATCGCAAAAAATAGGTTGAACGTGGCAAGAAGAATGAACAGTCAGCCAGATTAGCTTCACTTTTTTGGAGAAAAGTGAGTGCACCAGTAATTATTACCAGTGTCAGTAATAATCCCTCTTTGCATAAGCAAACCGTGTGTGCGCATAACTACAGCAAGGTCAAAGTTGGACCGGGAAATTGATAAATAATAGGTGATGGATGTTTATAAGAGACAGTTTGGGTAATAATTTTACCATTCGCCTTCATTGTCAAATAAGTTTGATTAACCTGGAGGTTTGTTTACCGCCTGTCTCACCTCTTGTGTTTCAGCTCAGTATCCCTTGAAATTACGTCCATATTAGACAATTCTGCATCTCACAATTTGTGTCCAGTACATTTTTTTTTTTTTTAAACATTGGCATTAAACGTAATCCAGGGTTTTGCAGAATCGTCCAATGTATACGTTCTTGTCTGACAATAGCAGGATGTCTTTAAAAGTCTTAAAAAGCATGGAATTCAGTTTCCTCAAAAGGCCTTAGAAGATTAGACAGTAATGTTAGTTACAAAATGTTGTTGTACCAGATTGTGGGTTGTTGGGAGACGTTATACACTTGTACACCTGTACACCTCACCAAAGTGAGATTGTTTCAGTCAGAATCATCAGACCTATAAGAAGCACTGTCACTGCTCTACCTACAGTAGCTAGGAAGCTTCATCGTCTCATAATGGGCAAACACTTAACTTAAATGAATGAATCATTTTCAACTGTTTAATATATCCATCAATTTAATGCTTTTCATCTGTGACTAGGTCATATAATTAATTTTATCATTAGGAATTAAAGGTATACTGTATACTGCTGAGAAGATGAAGAATGTGGTGTAATAATAAATAATCCTAGACCATATCCTGCCTACTGTTTTTCCATTGTACTTTCATGCTTTGGACGGTTTGACTGTGAAACAGGTATTAATTCATTCTATGTGGCTTTATTAAAAAGGACCCCTCAGAAACCCTGGACAGGGTTGCATGTTTTTTGCTCCATCTGACATTGTTGTAACAGTGTTGCTGTGTTCCCAGATCTCAGCAACTGATTTGATGTGTACAATATTATAAAAACCAATAGAAACTATGGTAAGAGCTATGAAATTCAAGCCATAGGTTTCCCTTAAAAATAACTAGTAATTTCAGTGGTCAGATACTGTAAATGTAGTGGAGTATAGTCTCACAAAATGAAAATATTCAAGCAAAGTACCAGTAAAACTGCGCTTAAAGGGCTACTGAAGTCATTTAGTGTTGTATGTTCCATAAAGTCAGGACTGGTGAGAGACAATTGACAAAAATAATTGTCAAAATTGGTGCAGCAGAGGCCGAGATATCCTGTAGTTCCCCCTGCAGAGTATTTAAGTATATTTACTTTGTTGTTTTCTGCCTCTACTTTCATGTGCATGAATATATGCTTCTTCAGTCTTCTCACACAGCAGTCCCACACCCCCACATCAGACACTGTACACCACCTATTACAGGCAGCAGTGGAAGCCATCCAGGCGCTGCACTGATTCACGGTGCTTTGAAAGCATTGCATTTACATTAATTTCCATGCATTTATTTATAGTTCTGACAGGGATCCCCTGCACTGCACACATGGTCAGGAGGCCAATGGCTTGCTGCCCACATTCACTAGTGGGAGCCCTGGTTAATTATGTTATGTACTCTCCACAAGTACGTGATGTCCTTAAGTGGCCACAGAGACGTTATATGGATGTATTCTTGTCCAAATTTTCCACTACTGTTTGATTTCTCAGTAGATTGAGTTACTACAGTAGCAGAGTGAGATGAGCATTGCACTGTGTTAGAGGAAATTTCTGGTGAAATAGACTTCTTTGCGCTTCGGGGCCTCAGAGGCGAAAAAGATGCGGAAATTCTTTAGTAGATAATCAAAAAATGGAAAAAATACTCCATTACAATTAAAATCATGCATTTTTATCAAGTTAAAACAAGGCTGTGTTTCAGAGATTCCAGAAAAGTTGACATTTTGGAGATGCAGCTTTTATACAGCAATATTAGTTGGTAATCTCTTGAATGTAATATCAGAATCTGAAGATTAACTTGTAGCCGTGAGATAAATACAGTGGATTAAAAAGTACAACATTTCCCTCTGGAAAGTAGTGTAGGAGAAGCTCCCAAAATGATAATACTCAAGTAAAGTAGCATTACCAGAGCGTGCCTTTAATTACCTGCATGTTTTCATTAAGACTAGTTTCCCTGGTAATACAAATCCTTTGTGAAGGAAACATTCTACTGTAATTTATTTTTGGCATAAGAATTCTTCACGTTGTTTTTTTATCTTCCTGTCTTGAAAAATAGAGGAATCAAAGGATTCTACTGCATCAATGACAGGCAGGGTTTTGAGAGATTTACTGCTCAGCAGCAGAAGGAATTACTGTAGCAAGAAACTTTTTCACATTTAGATTCTTCCTGCTTTGGCACCCAGAGGGGCAGCACCACTGCACATATAGTGCTTTTAACTTTTACACAGAGTTCCCCAAGACTCAGTTTCATTGTTTTAGAGGAGTATGATGATGTACAGGCAACTTCAGTGAGAAAGCTCCCTCTTTTACAATTCAGATCTCACACAGAGGGGGTCTTCCCAGCCCTCTCCAAAACAAGATTGGCTGAAAATGAACCTAGGAAGCAGTGCCTCTCTTTTTGGTGTCATGCACTGTCACATTCACTGCTATACACGTGCATGCAGATGCAGACAATACTATTGTCTGTTACAGGCCAATTGTCAATTGCAATCAGTGGATTTGCACACAGAGGTGAAGAAAATGTGTGCCTTGTTCAACTTGAGTGAACTTTGACATGCACGTTTTTTACGTTAATCTATTGCAAACTGACATTTGAGGGAACTGAGAGCCCGAGTCAAAATTGAGTAAGCTAACATATTAGTTATGTTGCCCCACCCTCAAGTATAGTCACTATGTGGCCAGGCTTCACCACCTAATTTGCGAGGATGGATCGCTGTACTACTCCCTGGTGGGAGTAGTACAGCGCTGGATCTGTTTTATGGCTATAAGGCTATGGTTAAGGTTTGGTTAGGTTTAGGTACAAAAACTTGGTTAGGGTGAGGGAAACATTGTGGCATTGGGTTAAAATGAGTACTTCTTTAAGGTTAATGGACCTTTGTCATCATGGTTACAATAATAAACACGTGGTTAAGGTTGGGGAACGATCAGGGTCGTGCTTACCTGCCGAGTACGGGTTGGAAACTGGAAACGAACAGTGCTCTGCCGTGTTCAAGTCTGATGTTTTGTGACATCACTTTAGTAGGGTCAGCTTGGTCTTTGTAAGGACTGGTTTACAAAGTGGGGACATGGAGTTTGAAAGATGTTGGCATGTACCTGGCAGGGGGGGTCTGATGAAAAGAAACTGCATCATGGAAGTGTAGGATCCAGAGTTCTGCCACACGACCCAAACCTGCCAGGTCCCAAAACAGTATAGGGTTTTGGTTTGGATTCGAGCTGATTTATTGCATAAAGCTTTCAGGTTGGGTGTGGTTATTTTCAAATGTAATTTACAATAGTTTCTCTTTTTCTGAATGTGCCAATCATTTACGTTAATGCGTGTCATTTGTTGCAAGTACACACGAGTGTAGCACACATCTGCAGAGTCTTTATGCACATCATCTCATCAGGATACGTTGCTGTTCTGTTTCCCATGTCAACGTCAACTGTCCAGAACAGCAGGAATTTATCACATTCACTCCTCAGATTGACACATCTCGACATCCTTAAAGTGCTTAGTAGGTGTTGCACTTTAGCCCAGCAGGCTAATGATGAGTACAAAAAAAAAAAGAGATATAGCAAAAATATAGCCTTGGGTCTTGGCTCGGTTTGGGTTTGGGTCCCAAACTTGGCAGCAAGTCAGTTTCAGGTCAGGTCTTAAAGACACAGGTACAGGCCGGGTTCAGGTCTTAGTTGTAGGCCCGTGCAGAACTCTGGATCGAGTGTTTTTAGCTTGACTCTGATACTAGGGACTAAAAGTCAACAGTCAAGACAGTCTCTTTTTTGCCTCTTGCGAGTCCCCCAACTTCATGTAATTGAAATACAAAATGGCTACTAAATTAATGATTTAATTTAAAAAACAAAAGCTGAGCGTTTGGGGCTTTTTTGTACAGTTTTTGTATATCACTGTGTCTGTTTAGAGTTGTGTAACTGTGTGTGTATGTGTGGGAGCTTGTATAACGTGTGGGAGCGGGAACCCACATCAGGCAGTGGGAGGAAGACAAGAAATGTGTGGGAAAACTCCTGTTGAAGGATGTGACACACACACACACACAAAAAGCACACACTTTCTTTGATGACTTCCATCTTTACGTTTTTTTTCTTCATCTTTGCTGGATCGATTTCTTCCATCCTGCTGTGCTTCTGCTCCAGTCAGGTAGCTGCAGCTTTACCACCACTGAGCTTTTAGTAGCAGTGTTGCGGCAGGAATGGGAATAGGACCCCCTGACAAGTGGTGGCATTGTGTGTGTGTGTGTGTAAGTGTGCCATGCTGCAAGTTCCTTCATTGCCCAACGTGACCATGCAAAAGTCATTATCAGAGTGATTGCAGCCTGCAGACGCTCATACATCACTGTTAGCGTTCTTTGTTAAAGTAGGAGGGTCAGCAGAGATTGATTAGAAAGAAAAGCACACTGAGAGGAAAGTAGAAGTGTAGGAATTAATTCTTGTTTTTTGAAGGTGTTTCAGTTTTACCTGCCCTCGTGCAGCCTGGGTTACGTGACTGCGTTCACAAAAGAGGCTGAGGAATGGACAATAGACTGACTGAGGCAAAACCATGGTTCAAGGTTACAGGAATCTGTGGTTCCCTCCAGCATAATGGATTGTGTGCATGTGTTCGGGTGTGTTTGTGCCTGCGTATGTGTCACGGATGTTTACTGCATCACCCTTGAATCTCAGCCGGCATTTTAATCACAGCGCGGCATCAGGCGGCCTGCTCGCAGCAGCACGGCTTCAAGTGAATGGAACAAATCGCTGTGTCGTGTTGTGAGGTGGAGTGTGACTCCCAGCCACAGGGAATTAAATGGATGATAAAGGTTTTCCAACTTTTTTTATCTAGGTGACTTTTAATTATGCAGCTTTTTTGCTGTCAGCTTGTAATCCCCTCGCACGCAGAGCTTGAGATTTTCTGAACCACGAAGAGCCAAAGGGCCAAACACTTGACAGGTGTTGTCTTACGAGATAGTGTCAGCTTTTGGATCTGTGATCAAAGACATCAAAGAAGTTTTATGTCATTTTTCTCTATGTGAAGCACTTTGTACTTGAATTGATAAGTGCTCTATAAATAAAGTTTCTTATAATTAGAATAAAATGTATTTATATATTGTTTACACAGAAGTGAAACTTTATAAAGTTTAGAAACAATTGAAAAAAGAAGCAAAATTAATACAGAGGTCTGCAGGAAAAACACATGATGAAGAATATAGAAACGTGTAGAATAATAAAAGTACAGCTAAGGCTGATGGAGTTTTGCAGGTATTTGGCCATAAACCAAAGAACTGGACAAATAGAAATTTTGACCCAATAATGGCGCTGGAGGAAAAGTCAGAGGATCACCAAACAATCACCAAGGTTATTAGGATTCATCCCCCGGGAACCATGGATGTCTGTACCTGTAATTTTGTGTCAATCCA
Source organism: Macquaria ambigua (assembly GCA_008360985.2). Classification (NCBI taxonomy): domain Eukaryota; kingdom Metazoa; phylum Chordata; class Actinopteri; order Centrarchiformes; family Percichthyidae; genus Macquaria; species Macquaria ambigua. The sequence goes on along the minus strand of VMKM01000237.1, from coordinate 413,833 downwards.
TTAAGTAGATGTTGAGACAAGTCTGAAGGAGAAAACATGAAGCTGATTATAAACTAAAGTATGTCTCCATCCAACTGTAAAGTGCTAATGTTTAAAGATTTTTTGTATGTCACAGATAATGACATGTTCACAACAAAATCAGATTCACAAAAAGAAATCAAAGGGGTCAGCTATTTTCATTGATTTTTCCTGGGTGATTGCAATTATTGAGCCCACCAACAACCCTGTGAACCAATTATTTTGGAGCTTAATGTCAGAAATTCTACTGTACCAGCTAATGTTCATACAGCAGCATGTACATACATGTTAGTCTAGACCAAAGTGGTGGACCGAGCTACTGACCACCACTTTGGTTATCTCTACATCTACTGGATGGATTGTCATGAACTGTTGTACACATATTCATGTTCCTTGGAGGATGAATCTTACTGACTTTGGTGATCTTCTGACTTTTACTCTTGCACCATCAGCAGTTTGACATTTTTGGTTTTTATTCAAATATCTTGACAACTATTGGATGGATCGTCATGATGGTGCAGGTCAACATTTTCCGTTATCCTGTGAAATATCTGTATGGATATTGGCACAAAATTTGATACAGACATTCATGGTTTCCAGATGATGAATCCTGAGGTCTTTGGTGTTATGCTGACCTTTCCTCTAGCGCCACCATGAGGTTCACATTTGTGGTTGTGAGTGAAATATCTTGACAACTACTGGGTGGATTTCCATACAATTTGGTACAGACGTTCATGTTCCCCTCAGGATGAATTGTAATAACTTTGGTGATCCTCTGACTTTTCATCTAGCACCATCATCAGGTCAAAAATGTAATTTGGTACTTTGGTTTATGACATGCAAAACTAATGACATTCCCATAAGCCTCAGCCTTACTTTAGTCTTTAGTTAGCAAATGTTAGTATGCTAAAATGCTAAGCTGAACATGGTAAACATTATACCTGCTTAACATCAGCATGTTAACATTGTCATGCTGACATTAGCATTTAGCTCAAATCACTGCTGTGCATAAGTACAGCCTCACAGAGCTGCTAGCATGGCTGTAGCCTCTTAGTTTTGTTTCAATGAGAATTACTTGTTCCCATCTCAAACAAACACAAACATTTTTTTAAGCCAAATTTTCTATTCAGCCTAAACATCATATTTGCTAAACATACAGTATGTGGATGAAAATGAGGGACTCTATGCCACTATGAGCTGAGGCACTGTAAGGCACCTGGGAAGCCAAACATCATATGTTTCTGTAGCAGTGAGTTCCAGCTTTATTTGCATGAATTTGAGCTGTTTCTATGTGTAATAATATGCAATGACTGTGTGTGTGTGTGTGCGTGCATGTGTTTGTGTGACAGCTCAGACTGATGTCAAAACTTGAGACAGGTCAGGTTCCTGTTCTACAAGGCAAAATGTGTTTTGCGCTCGGTTTGATTTCCTTAACTTCCTTTCTGTCTGTCATCTGTCCGTTATTTTCATCAGTTTCTCTCCTTTTCCCTCTTGTCACTGTGTTTTCATTAAGTGGAGTCATGCTGCTTTGGGATAAATGCAACATTTTCTCGCAGGGATGCCTCTTTGCCTCAATTCACGACGCTTAGAGCAAACTTTTGTCTCAAATCGTTACGATGACTGTGTACAAATAAAACCGCTTCTAAAATGTGCTTTATTATTAAAGGTTATTAAACACTGGAGAATGTAAAGGGACAAAATCAGTAACAAAGCATCTTCCAGCAGCTTAAAGGCAGAGCAGAGCAGCCCTGCGCCCTTGCTGTACCTGGGGATTCCTCCTTTTGAGAAATGACTTCAGGCCTTGTTTTCTAATCCAGATCCAATTTTAATACAATTACCAAGATTGTTCCGCAATTCATCACTGAATGAAAAGTCCAATCTCCCCTGAGAGAAATTAGGAAGGCAGAGCTGTGATCAGACAGAAGACTGGTGACGTGTCTCCAGAGCAGAAGTCTTCTTTTTCTTCCTTTATATGATAATTGTGAGTGCGTTTGTCACTGCTGCTGTGATTAATCACCAGGATTTAATGTGATGCAGATAGAGGGTTACTGTCTGATTTGTGGTACTCTGCTCCATCTACAGTGTGTGAGTGTCGTCCTGTTGACATTAAGAAAGAGGAAGTTAAAAACCACGTAGTCTGTTGCATGAAGCATTCATGATGGTCAGACAAGTAAACCCTGTTACTTCCAAAGCTTTACATGTTAGGAGTAATTCTTTCCTCAGCCGTTCACTCATTCATTCCACCATCTGCTGTACTGTAGACATTTTTATAGATCCTACTGATATGTATCTGCAGGTTCTCTGTTCTCACCATTGCCTACAATGCCAACAATTTGTTGCTTCCAATATTGTTTATGTGCTTCAGTGCATAATAATGTATAATTCCTGTAAACACCGGATGTGTTTCAGCCACGTTTTTTGGTTGTCCATCTCGTGTGTCTGATGGAACCAACAAGTCCTCCAAATTAAACAACAAAAATAGGTGGTTTGTCGATGACCTCTAGAATGACACATAAAAGTGTCTTCTTATCAGATGCCCCTATCAGCAGGACATCATTTGTCTGTGACTTCCAAAACCGTTACTAATCACGCTTGGAAAAATGAATCCGTTCTATAATCTGACAATGCCATAGTTAAGGTTTGGGTATGTTTAGGCACAAAAACTACTCCCTACATAGACTTTGTGTCTCTATAACATCACCCAACTTCCTCCTTTGCTTCCGATGGACAGGAAAATTCCTATGAGAGCTAGAGGGCTTAGTTGCATGGACATAAATACATACTGTTTTTAGGCACTTGGTAAAACGACTGATGGTGTCGTTTTTTCTTGGGAGGATGGAAGTACAGGCTGCATAACGGCTCGCACTTAACTTACATTTACATTTACTTAACTACATTTAATGTGGTTGACAAAACAATCTCACTGAGTTTGTCTAATTTTCAGTGGGATTGCAGATACATTTTTTTTCCTTCCAAGAACCGCTTACATTAGCTAATGTTTTTTGGTTGTCCATCTCAAGTGCGTCTGATGGAACAAACAACTCCTCCAAAGGTCAAAATAGATGGTTTGTCCATGCCCATTTTCGTCAAAAGACTAAGACTAAAACTAAATCAAAATCAGGTGCCAAAATGAACACTGGTCAAAACTTAAAGGGACTGTCAGCACACCAAGGAAGTTTAATATAGGACCCTTCCCCTGAGCACCCACTCAATTGGTGCCTTTGGTAACGGGTCAAACAAGTAAATTAACTGCTGAATGTGATGGACATCAGGAAGCTGGTTAACTCGTGAGTGAAGAAGTTTCAGGAGACCTGGATGTCTTATACCGAAGCATTTACTCAAGCTTGATCAAGGAGAATAGAGGCTAGCAGTACAAGTGAACACTGTGTATTGCCACCCAATTCTGAAGGTTACTTCCTGGAGAGGAGTATTTAACCTTGTTCTAGACATATGAGTCCAAATAAGCTTATTCCTCACCCAGCTGAAGATGTGTGAAGATTCTGGATATTGGATTTCAAACAATAAACTATGCTTACCTAAGTTAACGTAAGTCACGTTGTACGTTACTTCACGTCATATTTGGTGCATGTCTCAGAGACAGAGAGGAGACAGTATATCAGTGTGGAGTCTGGGGCATAACGCCGTCTATCTCCAATGACCTTGGTCTCCTGGGAGATGGAGCCAGTCTTATCAGGAAAGCTGCACCCTGACCAGTTATCCTTGGAGACAGAGAGCTGAACTATTGCTCTGAAAGAGTCAGTATATGACCTAATGCTTTTAGGTTTACAAATGACCTGATTGTGACCTGGGGAACCCCTGTGTTACCTTTATCCTAAAGAAAGAAAATTCCTTCACAGCATAATCTACATGCAGGGCGTTAATAAGATTTTGCATGAAAACAGTTGTTTAGTTCATTTGTCCAATTATCTGTCTTTCATATTCATAATTTAGTCATAATTCGTCATTTACTTTTTATCCGTTGCCAAAAATTTTAATCCATTACTTTTTATTAGTTTTAGTGTCATTTTTTATGAGGAAAAAAAGTTTGTCAACTTATATCTTTGGTCATAGTTTTCATTGACAAAATTAGCAATGCTGAGCACTGGCTTTACTTTATGTAAAAGCTTTAACATCGAAGGTGGGAGCAAGTCGTTGTTCATCATTTGTGTTAGTTAGTTTTCAAGTATTATTCCATTTCTTGATACCAGTATTGGTATATGCATACTTGCTTTGAGGCAGAAAATTACCATGACCAATTCCTGTAGCAGCAAATACAACCTCAAATAACTGCAGGATGAGTCTTTATTGCTTTTGTAGTCCTCCATTGTTCCTCAGCCTCTCTCTCTCTCTCTCTCTCAGTGGGATTCCTGGGAAGAAGTGTGGAACCATCATCTTCACAGCCGAGGAGCTCAGTAACTGCCGGGTTAGTATCAGATCATACTCAGGACACTGTCTTTCTCCAGGCTTACACACACACACACACACACACACACACACACACACACACACTCGGTTATATAAACAGTCCGAGACAAGGGTCAGAAAGTTAAGCACTACAGTCTGAATTCATGACGGTCACGTTGTGTGTTTCCATTTTTTACTTTGCCGAGTGAATTTAAATGACCGCACAGAGTTCAGAATAATTTTGTCATCAAGTGGAAGGAAAGTGAATTTGTACTTTTCCTTCAGTGATGATGAGAGCCGGTCATGAATTATTTATCCAGTCTTATAGTTCACTTTTCTTGCCACAGTGGGTAAATAATTAGACACTCCAATCAAAGAGAGGAGCACATGCAAGCACACACATCCCACACACAAACATGCTCACCATGGTATTACAGTATGGTATTACTTTTACATGCAAACACATGCAATGGTAATGATTTAAAATGCTGAAGAAGCAGTTTTCTGTCTACATAGAATTAAGTTTAACCTTCGTCACACCATATTATGCATATGACAGTGAGGAGGGTTAAACTCTCACTGCAGTACTGACAGTATACTGCAGAGTCCTTGAGGGCTTCAGAACGCAACGTTTTCATTCACATGTATTAGTTGTGGTTCATACTGCAGCGTATTGCTGCCACACCAGAAAAAGACCAACGGATCAGTATCACGTTATAACAAGACGATTTTCACGTTATAACACAATATTTTTACGTTATAACAAGATATAACTAGACCCATACTAGCTAATAAAAGTCAAATATCTCAATTTTGACTATTGTTTTTGTCTCTTGTGAATCCCCAAACTTAATGGAAGTGCAATATTGATAATAATAACTCACAATAATCACTGGATTACACCTTTGAAAATAAACACATAAATTCACTGAAGGCTAAAAATGAAAACCCTGAATATCTTTGGGGTGTGCTGATATGATTTTAATCCAATAAATGCCATCCAATCAGAAACAGGTATTTTGGTATGATGTGGTATAATGAAAGAAAATGATTTTAGGAGTGAAACATTTTGTTTACTTACCAAACAAAGGAGACTTAGGGGTGTTTTTTACCATCTTGTTCCTCTCTGCATTGTGAACAGATCTGAACCATCCTGATTAGATCATGCATTCTTTTTTTTGCATAATGAAATCCAACAATCACAAACTAAATCACAGCACCCCTATGTGTATATGTTGTGGTTTGCTGACCTGTAAATCACATACACTTCACGACTGTGGGTTTCAGGCTGAGCACAGGCACTGCTAAACATCCAGAAATAACATTTTTTACAAGTTTATGTGCTTTACAATCATATTCATGTTTTCAGAATGAATGAAATTAAATTTCATTACAATAGATGTAGCTGCAGATGTAGTATTAGACTGTTTAGATGTAAACTGCAGAAATGTGACCAAATCCTTGTTTTATGGGTCAAGTACACCAGTGAAGTACTCAGATCCCTTACCTAGGTTAAAGCAGAGAAGTATTATCAGCAAATTGTATGAAAAGTATCAAAAGTCAAAGTACTCATAAAGCAGAAAATTGTCTCCTGTGATGTATTACTGTATATTACATGATTAGATTGTTAATACTGATACAACAATGTATAAGTAGTATTTTTCTGTTGTAGCTGGTCCAGGTGGAGCTAGTTTATATGTTTTTCAATATATTTTGTATTTTATTTAAATATATAATCCAGTGGTTGCCAAACCAGGGGTCAGGCCCCTCCAAAGAGTAGATAAGATGAATAATAGGGGCTGAAAAGAATGAAAAACAAAGTCCTGCTACACAAATCTTTATTCAACTTTTGGACTTTGCTGTTTTTGTTAAATATTTGATCATTCTTGAATATTCAAGGGAGTTATTCAAATGAAACCGTCAACAGCATTTAGAGGGAAATGTCTCTTTGGTGAAACTGCTAACAACTCATAGACATCTGAAACGTGACACGGAGCCCCAACAATGCACTGCTTTTTTGTAAGAGGTTACAAAAAGATTGGGAACCACTGCTTTGATCTTTAACAATGTGCTGTATTTTCTCATGTTTTTAAATGAAAAGTTTTAATCTGTTTGTAACTACAACTGTGAAATAAATGTAGTGAAAAGTACAATATTTCCCTCTGAAATGTAGTGGAGTAAAAGTAGGACTCTTAAGTAAATGTACTTACTTTATACTTTTACTAATGCAATCTAGTTTTAGCCATAGTAAGTGTACCTAATAAACTGGCAACTGAGTTCTCAGGTCTTGAATGTCAAATCTTACACTGAGTCTTAAGTAAAGACAGCCAAGTCCGTCCTGAACAGGTCACAATGTGTTTTTCTGGGTATCAGTTCTTTCAGTCCAAGTGAACTAATGAGTGAATGGTGTTTAGTTCAAAGTCCAGGTGAAGTCTGAACTAAACCATACTTGAAAAAATTATTGGAAGGTGTAAAAATAAACTGTTGTTGTTTCTTCCAGGACATAGCCACCATGCAGCTCTGTGCCAACAAGCTGGATAAAAAGGATTTCTTTGGCAAGTCTGACCCTTTCCTCGTCTTCTACCGGAGCAACGAGGATGGGACGTAAGTGTGTGTTTTTGTTAGGTGTTAAATGACTTGTAGTAAATCCTTTATAGTACAGTCCATCTGTTAGCCCTTGAGCTGAGGTGAGTTTGCCACTCCTCTGTTGCAACTCTTTTTTCCCTTGTTACTGACAGCAACTGAAAGTCTGAGAGCAGATTTCTCTGTTGGATCCAGTCCCATGAGGAGTCTGAAAGCTTCTTGCCCGTCAGATGGAAGAAGGGCTAATAGATTTTCATGACACTCAGACAGAAAGTTCTAATCTGTACTCACTGTATCCTTCAATATTTCAGACTTACAGTTCAGGATCAAACCCCTCTGTGAGCCAGTTCTGTTTCTACAGTCTAACAGTGAAGATTTTATTCAGCTGAGAGGTATTTCAAGAGACTGTCTGCGTGTCTGAATGAGCTGCCTTTGAATGCTCACCCAGGGAGAAGAAACTATTAGACACACAGGCGCACAAACTTTACACATTGCATTCTACAGAAAGTGGAGATCAAACCACTGCAGGAACCTTTCTGACATATTTCCTGTCCACACTAGCTCCCATCAACCTGTATTTTCTTAACAAAAAGTTTTTTTTTTTTTAGAATTGTCCTCCTCACCATGTTGAGCTGTCTGTTTGTGTTTCCAGGTTCACCATCTGCCATAAGACCGAGGTGATCAAGAACAATCTGAACCCTGTTTGGCAGCCGTTTACCATCCCTGTTCGAGCACTCTGTAATGGAGACTATGACAGGTGAGGGGACGGCACAGGGGTCAGAGGTTACTGTAAATCTTATTATGATTCTGATCTCGTCTTGGGATTAAATGTGGTTCATATTGCATTAAGGAAGAGTTATGGCTGTAAATGTGACATTGAGAAACCACACTGGATAAGCATGATGTCCAAAAAGGGAAGAACCAAAACATACAGTATAATGAATATGTAAGGATGAGGTTGGACTCTATGGTGGTCAGAATAATGCCAGCAGTCGGCCGTGCTCTCGGTCTCAGGCCAGTGCTGGTGTTATTGAGACCAACATAAAGGTGATGCAGCAACTATCTCACAGATATCTAAATTATTGTACAAGTTTGAAATTAAACATCCTAAACTAAACCTAATTCATGTTTTTAACCTTACACTCAAATCCAAGTTTTAAACTAGGGCCTTGTAGAGGTGAGGAGCAGCCAGAGTCAACCCAAATGTTCTCAAATACAGAATTCAGATTGGTGCTGCCCCATATACTCACTAGAGCACCAAATGTGGATTAATCCGCAGTTGGAAATAGTCCCCAACAAAAGCATTATTTCCTCCTGTTTGAGTAACGTTTGATAAAAATTACAGTGCCCAGCTGTTTTAGGACATTTTTTAGACATTTTTTAAATTTTTTCTTTTAAATTAAACTATATATTTGTGAGATGCTTTTAAAGATTTACGGCTTCAGTAAAAACCAATGGGCTTGGGGCTGAAAGCCACAGACACAGTAGGGAAGTCACAAAGTATTGAGATAAGGATGAACACATTGTTGGTTTTGGTCTTTTCATGGGATTTGTTGACAATAAGAAAATTATTATTATTATATTATATTATTACTGAGATTGGATTACCAACTGGGCAAAGCAGGCCCCAAAAGCCTCAGGGTGTCACATAGCTTGTGATAATTTGATTAGTTGCCCATTTGTTTCTGAATATGCACCACTAAAGCACAGTGTAAACTGAAATGATAAATACCTCAGTTCAGGTCCTGCATCATTACCTAATTGAGAGGCCCTGTCTTGTAGAGGGACCAAAATTCTACCTTGAGGGACCTTGATTATTTTACAGCAAACACAGGTGTACTTTTTGGTCTGTGGGCAAAATATAATCAAGATGTTATGTGTACTCTACTGTGGGTACTGTAGTTGTTGGATACTTGATGAGAGAGTGGGAAGCATTGGTATTAATAGTGCCAAGTATTTTCTTGGAGTGTATGCTAGCACAAGAGTCAGGGATGTATACATACCACTCAGGGTTATATATGGAATATTATAAGTGTCTGTGTTTTCATTGCATATAAGGATCAGTACCAAAAATACTGGTATATTCCTTTAAAATTCTCTTTTATGTCAGGAATTGTTATTAATCTGTTGTAATCTGACATTATTATCATGTAAGGGGAGTCCTTTTATAACTGGCTTGTGTCCCTCTGTCCATCTCTCTCCTCTGTCTCTCTGCCGCTTCTCTTTCTCACCCTCACATTCTCTCTCCTCTCTGTGAATCTCACCTCTGTCTCACCTCCGCTCCCTCATCTCACCTCCCTCAGGACAGTCAAGGTGGACGTTTATGACTGGGACAGAGACGGGAGGTAAGTTCTCATGCTTGCTGCCTCTCTCTCTCTCTTTTTCTTTTTTTGTTCTTTTTTCTTTTCTTTTATTCATTTTCAGCTCCAGATTGAATCCCTCAAATGTCACACTTGTTCTGTCTGGGGGCAATTCTTTCAGTCTTATTATTAGGTTTTAGAACAGATGGAGGGCTCCACCCGCCTGGCATAAATCAAAAACAACTTGCAGGGGAAAGGTTGCAGTGGACAGGAGGTCAGGGTTTATGAACGCTGACCGCAGTACTGACATAGCTTCTCTTTCTCACTGAAAGTAGGTTACTGTAGGGGCTCCTCTCACAGTCTTGTGAGCCTTAATTGGAAACCTCATGTGGGTTTTCTTGTGTTACTGCTTTCCATACATTTCAGTTAGGATTCATTTGAAATTCTTGTGTATTTTCATAAATCCCCAGTCCCAGGCTTCCAAATCCCTATCGCAATGTGCGAGACATGAAGAAACTAACTAGGTAAATGTTTGTAAATGTTTGTCTTGCAGTGTTATCAGAGATTTCAGGCCTAAACTTTAAAATAGGGACATGATCGTGTCAAAATAAACATCTGTGTAATCATCCTGCCAGGGAGAGCAGGGAGTGTGCAGTCTTTCACACGGAGAAGATTAAACCCAGTTTTTGGACCCAGTGATCCCAATACAGTCTATGCTCACTTAAGTGTTACATATACACGAACACAAGCCGCCATTACTGCTGTGGTACTTCACTTTTATACCCGCGCAATAACACTAATATGAAAAGACTTGACTTTTTATCCACTTTTGCAAACAAATATGTGAATTGTGAAATTTCAGTAATTAGTTACATTACTCATTACACAATCTCGGAACACAACAGATATCATCTGACAGCGATTTAGCCTCTGGGAGTAACGGCCAATGTTTCAGGGCTTCCGGTGTAGCCAGCTGATATCCACATCGATCCAGTCCAATTAGCAACTTGAGACGAGAGAAACAGATTACATTATTATATTATTATAAACAGATGTCTGCATTTCAATGCAGATATATTTAAAAACAAGCTAATAAAAAACTAATCTCTAGGGTTCTGAGATTGATAAAAAGCTAAATCGTCGTCAGAAAAGAGCAGATGGGTTCCAAGATTGCATTTCAGCCAATACGTTCCGCCTCATTTGCTCTCCACATGGACTGTTTACCTGCATGCAACCAAAGCCTGCTCAAACATGATTGGTCAATACTACTTGAACTACAAACGGACTACAAACCAGAATGCTTCTGATAACAAAATCTTGTCCCTTGCCTACAGATTCTGCATTCATATGCAGATATCTGTTTGTAGAGATTACTCGTTACATTACTTTAGTTATTCAGCCCAGCTTTGTCAAAGGTGCACTACAATGCACAATTACAATACCCACAATTCCAAGTCCTCCACACCCACACGTCTCATATTCTGTATTTAACATGAGTAGAAATAGAAAACTAGACATTGGGATTTAACAGCTTATAGTTACTGACCATCAACAGCTAGCTTAATGAAAGCCCCAGTGTGTGCACACAGGACTACAGAAGTCCCATCATCACAGTGAGGCTGTGTTCAAACACCCTCCAACTCTGACCAGTATGTCCACTGAACACAGAGAGACCAAAGTGATATCAGCAATCCATCAAACTCCCAGTAAGACAGCGAACAATCCAACCCAACACTGATTACCACAGAAAATGTCAAGTAAGACCATTCAGATGGGATTAAGTTATAAACAAGACTAATCAGGAAGAGCGTAGTCCTAGAGAGCTACTAGACCAATGCTCCTCAACAACACTAATCGGTCTGAACAGTATACAAAATTACAGCAGGTGGCTCGTAATGGACAACACACTCCCGAGGCCAATCCAATCAGTCGTATGGCCTGGATAGAAATCTCACTTTTAGCTCACATTACAACAGTCCATTTAGCTCTCACCTAACAGTACAGTATTTCAGCTTTTTAGGCTTTTTCTTCGTACATACAGGCTTCCAATTAGGACTGTGTGGTCTAAATGGGTTCCCATAAATCAGCTTACCCAAAACACTTTACTATAATGCCATTACACCAACAGAGAGTGCAAAATACAAAATATAAGAGGGAAAAGGAGGGTAGCTGTCTTGTGATTACAGGACAGTGCATCATATCCACATGCACAACAACACTAGAAAATAAACCAAGAACTACATTAAGAAACATCACAATCTGCTCCTATATTATTGCTTTGTTAATGTGTCCTCTCCTCCCCCCCTTGTTATATTTCATCTTCTGTCTTTCCCCGTTGGGAGATGAACTTGTTGTTTGCTCCTTGAGGATTCGCCTCTAAATACCAGCATTATACAGGCAGCGTCGGTGTCACGCACAGCTTCAGGTGGTGATATATTGAGATGCAGAGATGATCTGAGGGCATGCAGAGAGTTGATATTTACCAGTCTGATGATACTGGAGGGTATTTCCTTCATATTCAGATGAAAAATAATGTGTTAAACTCATGAAACCCTTCTTTTTCTGAGGGATCCTCTCAACCGGATAAGATTTAAGGGCCAGATTTTCATCAGATCAGGTGTTGTGACCATGCACTGGGAAAATAGTAAAATTACATTCAAATTCAAATGCTGTTTTATTATGAATTCGTCAGTCTCTATGTAGTTAGATTAATAGATGACCCTTGACATTACCAGTTAACTAGTATTTACAATATTTGGTGTTAGAGGTGATGATGTGTCATGTGCAGAACTTCTGCAGCTGCAATGGGAAACGCCCACCCAGAGTCTTGAATCTTAGACACTGTTTCCACAAATATGTCCAAAAATATTTCTTTTTTTTCTCTTGAAAAATGGAAAAATGTGCAGAGTAGGTGCAATTGACCTCATGTGTTTCAGAAATAAGGAAGTGCTCCGACTCCAGAAGTGGGAATGTATCACATTGTGTAGGTTAACATCTGCTCCTTGTGATAACCTATAAAAACTGTACATTTTAGCAAATATGTGACCAGTTTTATAATCTAACGTGCAGTGTGAAGACTGACAGAGCTGACAGAGCCTTTCTTCCACAGCAGTCTGACAAACACCAACCAATAGTTACGTAGCGGTATTAATTAGATCAGTTCTCCTGCACAGCTCTGGGATCAGCTGGTCATCTTACTGTTATAAGACTGTCATGCTGACTGCACACCACCTTGTATATGGATGGATATGCCGTGGTGTCCTTCTTGTGAATTGATATAATGGAAGCAGTAGAATAGACAGCAAAGAGGACTTACAAGCTCAGCACTGACTGCTTTGAGGACTCTAGTGGATATGTGATCTGGGCCAGATGCTTTGTCAAGAGCCTGTTGGCAACCTGTTTGGTTGGTTTTGGTTTTGCAGCATAGAAAGTCCAGTGGCTGTGACAACAACAGCATAATGTTGTAAAGTAACATGATGGTTGTAATTGTTTGGGGGAGCATGGTGAACTAAAAGGTGGTGAAGAGCATATAATCTACTTACTGTATATTTGACAGAGGATTGGTTTGGGTGTGGGTGGTCATGAGAAGAAGGAAACTAACCGATAATCAGCTTTGTGGGTAACCCAACAAAACAAATACTAATTTGATAAAAGGTTTAAGCATTCCATGAACTAGAGAGGGAATAACTGTGAATTAAATAGTCAGAATAACACTCAGGCAACTGGTTAAATAATGAAAACCCATTTTATTGTACTACAGAGTTAGATATGTCTATACATGTGTACATCATTGCCTTCCTATATAAATGTGGCTTAAACTATCTCCAGAATTCAACTTAATAAGAGTCATCTTCTACCCTTGATGTTGCATATTAGGGATGTTGGGAATACATAGTCATACATTTTAATTCTGCCCTTCCTGGACAAGAAGAAAAATGGAGAAGCTGGTCATAAAACTGTTAGCACACGTGTTGTGCAACACATTGCTTTTTAATTAAGGGTGTTGTGGTACCTAGCCGATACCCTCTCTGGGCACGGATATTTTACCTTGAGATGGCTGACTGATGCCCTAAGACCTAGGTATCAGACTGGTTTCTATATTTTACATACGCAGTTAAACATTGAGTTAGAGCCTGCTTAAGAAACCTAAGACTGACTCGCGATAACCAGCTTGGTTGTATCCCTTCTTTCAGACCACAGTGTCCTGTGAAGGTACAGCGACGGGGCCGGATAAACAGCCGAGTGTATGTGCAGTTTTTAGGTAGATCTGGTGATACCGCAGATAGTCTGAGGGAGGCTCGAGACTGGGTTTTAAGAGCCTTGTCCGGTTTAATGAGACAGAATCAAGCCTCTTCTAGTCCTATACCACCACTTTAGCAACAACTCAAATTCAATTCAAGACAAAGCAATTCAATTTGTCATCAAATCACTAACAAGGGGATGAGAAAATAAAAGAGCCCTAAATCACCTACTGATTATGCTTCCTCAACAAACTCTTTCACAACCAACTAAAAAGGCCATCTTTGTGTGTCCTTTGATTCACAAAAATAGCGCCTCAAAACTTAAGACTCGGGACCCACAATGACATTGGATCAATGGGTGTACATTTATGATTTTATACTGAAAGTAGTCACAGACTTTCTTTACTATCCACATGGCAAAAATGTAGTTTTAAAGTTGACACAAGTCATCAGAGTGAGAGTTACACTTTATAATTTCACCCTGGGCAGAAAGAAGTTTTAAAGTGAAATGGGTTTATATTATTTATAATCTGTGTGGGACTGGAACTGGTGCTCCAGCTGGACCAAATATGAGTATCCTGTGTGATCTAGTGGTCAATACAAAGCTATGACACTCACACAGTGTCAGTCATGTTGCTCACAAACACTAGTGAGTATTACTCATTACAGAGTTTAATCTGCACTAATCAATATTTTATAACAATCAATCAGATGACAATGTGTAATGTGAAAGGTGTGTTAGTGACAAACCCACTGAGAATAATCACCCAGCTCTGCAGTTAGTTTTAGCATCTTTCAGCTAATTGATTTGAATGATTTGGTTCAGTCTCACCACTCTCATTAACCTTACTTCCAACAACAGCAGGAAGCTGTTCTCAGACAAAAAGCTCTGATAAACCCACTGTACGCTACCTGCCCAGCACCAAACAGCAGACAGGCACAGTTAGCAACTAGCTGGTGAACATAATGGAGCATTTAGCGGCTAAAGAGCCAGATATTTTCCCAGCAGTTGGTTAAGACCAAAACGGGGTTAAAAGATTTGTAAATACTGGAGTGGAAATGTGATTCAAAATGAATGCTAATGTTATATCTGTGTCAGCTGGATGTGTCAATAGGCAACTGTTTGCTAACATGTTAGCCCAACTTTAGAGGATGATAAAATGGCAACGTTGTGTTTTTGGCTTGTTCCGCTGCTAAAAAGTGCCAGAGTAAAAATAAATGAATGCAGTTTAAATGTTGTATTTTTTGTTTCGTTTTCTCTCCTGCGTGATTGAATGACCTAAACAGTGTCCGGTGTTCTTGGTGTCTTTTATTGGATAAAGCCATCTGCTTTAGAATGATTGTTCTTTGTTAAAGCAGATAGTATTTTATTTATGTTGCTGATGTACTATAACTGTTCTCCTCTCTCTTGTCTCCCTGTCTATTCCTGTCTAAATCAATCTTTGTTCCAGTCATGACTTTATCGGAGAGTTCACCACCAGCTACAGAGAACTGTCCAGAGGCCAAAGCCAGTTCAATGTCTATGAGGTAAAATACAAGAATAGCTATGAATAAGTTGAGCACCTTGATCAGCAAATAATTAAAAACGAATCCATTTTTGTCTAAAACCTTTATTTTCCTGAATGTGTAACAATGTTTTGGGAACTTGTGACAACATCAATAGTTCCTTGATAGTGTTATATATTATTCATTTAAGTAATATTTCTTCTATTATAAATTCTAGCCCACATCTGCGGACAATGTATTATCCACCCACATCCACCCACAGGAGTTCAGACATGCACTGAATGACTACACATTTCTGCTCAGACATGTTCAAAAACTCATTTCTTATTTCCTGTCTTGTGGTCAAGGTTTTGAATCCTAAAAAGAAAGGCAAGAAGAAGAAATACATCAATTCTGGGACGGTAAGACCTGTCGGAGTGTGTTTCATCAGCAGCTGTCACATGTTTCATGGACATGAGTCATAGCAGCAGTGACATGTTAGCAATGTTATGCAATGAACCTCTTTGTGATCTTCTATCACTGTCTCCCCCCCCACCCCCCACCCTCCCTTTTCCCTTTCACACTCTCTCCATCTTCCAGGTGACTCTGCTGTCTTTCAAAGTGGAGTCAGAATACACGTTTGTCGACTTCATCAGAGGAGGGTGAGTCTCTAATGTTTCATCAGTGTCTATGGGAAGCCATTAAAGGACTCTACCAGGGTTTTTGCTTGTTTTAACATCAGAAAGTGGAACCATGAAATGGATCTGTGTATCTTTGCAAAATATTTGGTTCTACAGTCTTAGTGAATACTCACAGGGATAGTTGGTGAACTGTTGTAGCTGGTAGCTGGTGAGCTAACTGCTAACACACTAGCCTGCTGGGCTAGCGCTAGTCACAAGGTGCCATGTCATTGTTCCGACGGCCCATTTTTCCAAAACCCCAATTGTCTGAAAAATGTCCCATTGGACTGAAGCCCATTTGTCCAACAGCCCGTTTGGCCGACAGACGCCCATTGCTCTAAAGGTCCATAGCTCCGAAAATACACACTCTGCCTGCAGTTGTTAGTTCAGTGACTGTTGGCCCTGTCCATGGTGCTGAATTTGCGGGGGATAGGCTATCTTTCTGGCCTTACACCAAACGACATTTCAAGCAATTTTTCTGTCGCAGACAAATTTCCAATGTCGGAATAAAATCACAAGAGTTTTACCTCAGTTGGTGCATGCCCCCCGTCATCTGCACCATGATAATAGCAGACATGATCTAAGTTACAAGTCACTGCCAGTTGATCTGAAAGTCAATTTTTATACTGTACTGAAAAGAACGGAAATCAATGGCAGCCTGCAAGGCAAGAAACCCATTCACAAATCTAAAATATTCCTATCATTGTTTTTCCAAAGCATGTAAGGAATACAGTATGCAATTTGTAGTAATATACAGTGGCAAGAAAAAGTAAGTGAACCCTTTGAAATTAACTGCATTTATGTATAAATTTGTCTTAAAATACAGTCTGATCTTTATCTGAGTTACAATAATGAACAAACACAATCCGTTTTAACTACACACACATTATTGTATTGTTCTTGTCCATATTGAATACATCATTCAAACATTCACAGTGTAGGTTGGAAAAAGTATATGAACCCCTAGACTTGAACAAAAGCTAATTGGAGTCAGGAGTTAGCAAACCTGGTGTCCAATCAGTGAAACAAGATTGGAGGTGTGGTTTGAGTAACTTTGACTTTTAAAAGGCACTCAAACATTTTGAGTTTGCTATTCACAAGAAGCATCTGCTGATGTGAACCATGCCTCACAAAAAAGAGATCTCAGAAGACCTACGATCAAGAATTGTTGATTTACATAAAGCTGGAAAAGGTTACAAAGTAATCTCCAAGAGTTTAGATATTCATCAGTCCACAGTTAGACAAATTGTCTACAAATGGATACGATTTAGTACTGTGGCTACTCTCCCTAGAAGTGGGCGCCCAGCAAAGATGACTCCAAAGGCACAGAATCTCAATGAGGTAAAAAAGAACCCTAGAGTAACAGCTAAAGGCTTGATGGAATCATTGGAACTGGTTAACATCTCTGTTCATGAGTCTACCATACGCAAAACATTGAACAGGCATGGTGTCCATGGCAGGACACCACGGAGGAAGCCGCTGCTCTCCAAAAAAAACACCGCTGCACACCTAAAGTTTGCCAAAGAGCACCTCGACACTCCACAATGCTACTGGGAAAATGTTTTGTGGACTGATGAAACTAAGGTTGAATTATTCGGGAAGAAGACACAGCACTACGTATGGTGTAAAAAGGGCACCGCATACCAACATGAAAACATCATCCCAACGGTGAAGTACGGTGGAGGGAGCATCATGATTTGGGGCTGCTTTGCTGCCTCGGGGACAGCTTGCCATCATCGAAGGAAAAATGAATTCCCAAGTTTATCAAGATATCCTATAACGTCAGAGTGGCTGTCCCCCAGCTGAAGCTCAGTGATGCAGCAGGACGATGACCCTAAACATCAAAGTAAATCTACTACAGAATGGCTTCAAAAAAAGAAAATCCGCCTTTTGGAGTGGCCCAGTCAGAGCCCAGACCTTAACCCAAGATGCTCTGGAATTACCTCATGAGAGCCGTTCATACCAGACATCCTAAGAATATGGCTGAGCTGAAGCAGTTCAGTAAGGAAGAATGGTCCAATATTCCTCTACTGGAAGCGCTTGTTTGAAGTTATTGCTGCCAAAGGAGGTTCGACCAGTTATTAAATCCAAGTGTTCACTTACTTTTTCCACCAGCACCCATTAAACATTGACAGTGCTGGTGGAAAAAGTAAGTGAACACTTGGATTTAATAACTTGTCGAACCTCCTTTGGCAGCAGAATGTTTAATGGGTGTGTTCAATAAAGACATGAAAGATTATAATTGTTTGTGTGTTATTAGCTTAAGCACATTGTGTTTGTCTATACTTGTGACTTAGATGAAGATCAGATCACATTTTATGACCAGGAAATTCCTAAGGGTTCACTTACTTCGTCTTGCCACTGTATGATATAAATAAAACCCTTGGAGAAACACATAACGTCTGCAGCATGAACATAGTCAAATGTATCAGCACAAAACAGTGGGAATTTGTGGACTTGGAGAGCTGTATTGTTTGAATCATGGTGCAGATCCCCTGCCTTGTGCTTCATAAGTGACAGCAGTAAGCCACTGATGAGTTTCTCAGTCTAGCCTGAACAGCTGTAAATGTGCTCCCATCTGGAGATACTGGCACATTCCTCATATCTCTGTTGTGAATGATACTGATGTGCTCAATCTCTCACCAGGACACAACTCAATTTCACTGTGGCCATAGACTTCACAGCATCAAACGGTAGGACAGCGTTACATCTTTGCACATGCAGGAACACATCTGTTGTTTACATGTTTTACCCTCAACGTTTGTGATTGTCACAGTTATTACTTTAGTTATGGACTGTGTTCTCCTCTGTCGGTTGATCTTGATCTTAATTTGACATTTAACATATGATTGTGACTGTGCGTATGACTGATTTTCTCAAATATGCTCTGAGTAGCATTTAATTATAATCAATACACATATTTTTTTCATTATTTGTCATATTGAACCTAGGTGTAATTTCATACAAATAAAACTATCTGTCACACCAGTGGTATCATATGGAAGCCCAAAAAAAACATATTTTTTAAATGTTTATTTAACAGACACAATGCACAATACATGTATTGCAGCAGATATAGCTAAAAGCTCATTTTCACCTGTTGTCCATGAGTGGGGGCCACCTGTGATGTGCAGGTTGACAAAGTAAAAGATTTAACAGTTGCAAAGAGTAAAACGTGACAACGTGACAAGGTATCATTATTACAACCAAAGTAAAAACAGACAACACTAGTTCCCATCTAGTCACATGTTGTTAATATAAAGCAAAATCAACTAAGTGGACATTTGAGTTAACAGTTTTTTGCCACGCTACTGTATCTTGGATTTTAATCTTTATACCTACTAACTAAAAGCACTGATTACTAATTAGTGTCGGAAAAATAATGACAATAATATAATAATGATAATAATAATGATTTCAATTGTAGAGACCACACGCGTAATAGACTGACAACATACTACACATTAACTGACAGTGTGACGATAAAGTACAGGTCATGAGGTGTATTTTGATACAGATTTATACAGTTTTTGTATCAAATTTAAGATTTCTGGGGAGAAATTTCTTTCTTAAGAATTTGGACCTGGTGTTTTATTTTTTGTCGCTTCCTGTGTGTGTCTCAGTATAGATAATGCAAAACTGATGCAAAAGAACCCCCCACCCCATGTATCATATTTCCTTGCATGTCCTTTCCGAGGCTCTGTATTGTGAATGCAAACCCCTGCACTTTTAAAATTAAGAAAATGAATTCAGAAAATTAAGAACACATCTCCTTCAAAGCGTGTGGCTTCCTGTGTCATGTCTGCATGCATATTTATTTGGAAATCCAGGAATTAATGTATGGAAAAGTGGTTTCAGAATCTAAGTAAATGGCCCAAGTTCCCAAATTGCCAGTATTTTGCACTATAGACTTTTATTCATGTGCCATGCATTAATTTTAATAAATGTCCCATAATCAGATGAAAGACTTTGCATGTCTTGATTCTCTAAAAAGTCCATGGTCAGGTTAATGTTGCTGCATGGTTTTTCTAATCCCTCTATAATACGAGATCCCTTTGCATTGTGTGTGTGTGTTGGGTGTGGTGGTGCTTCTCTCTCCAGGTAACCCGTCTCAGCCCACCTCGCTGCACTACATGAGTCCGTACCAGATGAACGCATACGCCATGGCTCTGAAGGCTGTGGGGGAGATTATCCAGGACTACGACAGTGACAAACTCTTCCCAGCATACGGCTTCGGAGCTAAACTTCCCCCGGACGGCAAGATCTCCCACGCCTTCCCACTGGTAAGAGACACTGGTGTAAAAACACTGAGAGAGAAAAGGCAGTTCTGTTGTTTCTGTTTAGGTACAAGTACAAGACATACACATGATATTCAGTGAACTTCTGTTTTTGGACTGAATACTAACAGAAACCTCAGTTGATTATCTATTTTCACATGTTAAGCACATTTTTGGAATAGCAGAGACACAAGTTTGCCACTTGAACGGTGGAAGGTTTTATTTATGGCTGACTTGTGTCAGCTCTGACTAAATCACTGCCAGCGTGTGAGATGTGTCCATCTGTCAGATGTAAGGTCTCGCTGGCCGCTGATGTAGAGTCCATCTCCTTTTTGGACTTTCTTCAAGGCTCACTTAGGCCAAATAAAAATGCAGTCAAACACTCTGTCAAGGAAAAAGGGAACGTCAAGCAAAAAAAAACAGTATCCTGTGTCCAACAGTAACATTAGTGTGAGAGACCCTGTAATGTTGGACATTGACTCTTGGGAAACCCTTTGTTAACCAATACAGCTGGGAGTAAACCTGCTGGGTGTGAGTGCTTTCCACTTAAACTGCTCTAATCGATATATTTTTTATATGAATAATGGATCAAATGATAATAATCACTCTTCTGTGCAGTTCCCCTCAGCTCTACAGAGCATTTTATTCTGTTCTGGTTTTCCAAACTCCCATCGACCCCCATTTCTATTGCCACAACAGGCAGTGGTTTTTAGTGAAAAAGCTCTGATAAACAAACATTAGACAGACACAGTTGGCAACTAGCTGGTTGACATAGTGGAGTATTCTGCAGCTAAAGAGCCAGATGTTTTTCTCAGGAGTTGGTGGAGAACGAAAGAGAGCTTATAGGAGAGTGAATACTGGATTTACCATTTATGAGGTGAAAAAAGAGGTTTATACGGGCACGCATTTAATTTATGCCCCGGGTCCCCTGGCACTGCTGGACACTACAGTTCAAATACTGCAAACTGGCTTCAACCACTTAAACAAAATCCCATTTCAACAATGTTTTTATTAAATAGCCCAACTGTTATCAGTATTTAGGGCATTTTTAAATGCTTTGAAGGGCCCTTTAACCATTTCTTTTTTCCTTAATACAAGCATGGCCAAATTGACACAAAGTAGCCTCAAGAGCTTGTAACGTGTGATTAGGCGTGTTCAGACCAAACAGTTGTGGGGACTCCCTGAGAGGAACTGGGGAGCTCCCCCGAGAACTACACACCTTCAAGGGCTTTTTTTCTGTTTGCATTCGCACCGCCAATAGGAACGCTGAAGTGATGTAAGCCGGCCAGTGGTTGGTATAGCAACGTCACTTCTGCTCGACACACAACAACAACAACAGCTACAGCTGTCGGTCCATTTGTATGTGTTTTGTACCATTTTTTAAGGCTACCATTATAAGCTGTTGTTTACATGGCATTTTAAAGATGGCGGTTGCCAGTGCTCCATTTGCTCAAGTGTTCGACCAATCACTGTATACTTACATCCCTCAAGGTTTCTCATGTGCAGGGAGAGTACCTACTCTGAAGTAGGAGCTAACAGCGTCCCTTAAAACGTCGTTCAACGAACTACGATCGTTCCCAGTTCTTGCAGTGCGGACAAAATAAAAAGTTCCTCTAGTCCGAAAACGCCTATTGTTTTATACGTTCAGTTAAAGGTTCCCTGTGGAGTTTAGACCACTAATGACACTATGGCGCAGTGTGTGGGTCCCGGTTTTGTTTGTTCACGCACACAAGGACGCAATGTACTGAACAACATGCAGCAATTCAACTCAGGACAACTTGTTAAGTCAATGAAAGGAAAGGTTACATAAACCCACAAGCTGTAGGCACTGTGGAGTAGTCTTGTGAAGTGGAAGACTGAGGCAGAGGAAAGGAACAAAAGGTGGGAGGAAGAAAACACTGTGAATCACGCTGCCCGTCGAGAGAAAAAAGGTTCTGTTTTATGGTATGGGAGTGATGGAGAAAGAATAGAGAGCGGACAGACAGACAGGCAGCAACACAGAGAAACATTTTAATGATGCAATGCTTAGCTTAGCATTGTCAACAACAATAGCAATTAGAAAAGCAGACAAATGAAAAAATAATGACTTATCCTTGGATTCCAAACGACTGTCTCCCTGGACAGTAACTTTAGAGGAAATGAGGACAAAAGTGGGTGGGAGAAGAACATAAAAAAAGGAGTCTTATATTTGGTGCTGTTCCAAGGCTGCAGGATAAGATTAGTGGGAGTTTTTTTTAAGAAGATGATAATATGTCCAGATTTTTTCATATGGGTGTAAACATCTTAATGACATGCCTCAGGTCTTTCATTAGTGGACTGGAGAATTTTCTTTCTCTGACCTGAAACTGTCGTTTTCAATCAGGTTTGTCAAATCCCATGAGCTTCCTGACTCCATCCCAGTTAGAGGTCAGTGGTGGACGAGAGCACCAGCACCTGGCTTGTCTAGATTCATCACTTATATTGGATAACTTTGCTCCTTTCCATGTGAGCGGCCGCTCGATCAGCTTTCCCAATTAGAGTTCACCTCACCGTGACAAATGCCCTCTTCGCGTCATGCTGAGGCAACCCTAATTAACTGTTGTTTGGAAACTGCTTTAAGCACATTGAGCAATCTAGAGTTAATCAAATGTAAAGTTTTAGTATCTTGTCTCATAATATATGTGCTCATGTAGAACAGCTAGAGATAACCTGTGCAGAAGTATACTGATGAGAAAGGGAAGCTGGCATTGTGCAAAAATCCTCTTTAATTAGACACATCCCTAGTTCAGATAAAGACCAGAATAATTCATCTGAATTAATCATTTTTAACCAGCAGCACTTGTATATATTAACTCCTAATAAAGAACATATGAGTATATCTAATTAAATTGTTAATAATAATAATAATAATTAAATAGCTCACATTTGCAACAATAAATGAAGAGTCAGTGTACCTTGAAGCGCTCTCTCCGTCACAAGGACATTAGATCAAATATTTGTCTTTCGTAAGCATTATTTGACACTGATGAACTTGGAGCTTCTACTGCATAGCTCCTCTGTGTCAGTGCTTAATTAACACTGGCTTCTGAATCTGTTTTTGATGCTTTTAAGAAATCCATATTATTAACAAAAACTTCAGTCTCAGAGGAAATAATTAAAAAGTAATCTTGGAGAGAGATAGCGGGAAGCCTCAGAGCATGCGTGTGAACCTGCCTTTGAAAAAGAGAAGACATCAGGTCACTGCAATAGAAACGTGGACATATGGTACTCTGACAATGTGTCATCATTGTTTGATGATTTGCAAATGGTCAGTGTGGTCTGGTGATACGTAGCGGTAAATATAATTTCATCATATCATATTCAGCACAGAAATGTTTTTCTACAATCTGAATATGAGTAATACTTTGCAAAGAAAATGCAGCCTTTACCATAACAGAGCCACCAGGGATCTTCACTGTGGTAAACAATCACTTAAGCTGTCTCTGTGGGTACGTTCAGACTGCAGTCATAAGTGGCCCAAATCCAATTTATTTTGCTCATATGTGACTCAGATCAGATTTTTTATAACAGTGTGAACAGCACAAATCACATGGACTCTGATCTTTTCAATTCTGATTCGGGCCACTTTCAGATGTGGTCCTAAATCAGATACAGTTCTGATTTTTTGCAATGCAGTCTGAACAGTCATATCAGAATTCATGCAACTTTTACGCCACTCTGGAGTCACTCTGTAAATCCTGTCCAGCCTGATCGGTACTGTGCATGTGCAGCTCTTAACAGAGATGAGAAGGAAGCGAGATAGCTCATTCGGAAAAAACGATGTGTTTCATTCAGAAAGTTTGAATGTCTTCTGGATGTCCGATGAGGTATATGGTATGAGTATATATGGTGACTTACTGTATATGTACATCATATCTATAAGCACATATGTGTGAGGCATACATGGACATACGTATACACTATGTAATTTACATATTTTGTCATATATCAGATTTATGTATGGGATTGTTCCCTATGGAGAAATATCATATATCTCGAAAAAAGAACATGGCCGTTGTGCACTTACTGGAAATGATGATTGCAACATTTGAGCCCTTTATCTTCTTCTTCTTTTTAATAGCCAATTGCAACCGGAGCATTATCGCCATCATTTTACCGTGGCTGTCGCCAGCCAAAATATCTACCGGCTTGTTTGCTCACTTGACTTCAGTTCATTTTATTAAAAATGAATAAAAATGAACATGCTTTTACTTTTAGTGTGGTGTTCACCGAAACAAACGCAACTGCGGCCGTCATTTTCATACTTTGGTGGTCCCTCCCTTTCCGCTACATAGCCAAGATGGCGACCATTGAGGGTGAGAAGTGCAGCGTTACACGCTCAACCTTTTGACCGCTATGAGTACACCATCTGGGTACTCATAGTGCACTGCATTTTGCCATAATTGTCAGTGTGAACGCACTTATGCACTCAAAATAGCAAGTGTAAGTACGGAAGAATGCAAACTGAGACACAGCTTTAGCTTCACATAGCAATTTGGGGACATTGATTATGCTAATGATCAAATATCACAAACATGCACCTACTCATGAATAGGTGGAATTCATCAAGTTGGAAAACTCAATTTACAACAGGTTTGTGCAGTGTAGGAGGAGTGTAGGAGTTCACAGAAAACACAGAAAAAAATAAGAGAGGACATCCTACCAAATAATTAGCAACAATTAGTCATCCCTTAGTGGTATGCAGAAGAAATATTCACGCTTATCCGAGGGCTTTTTGAATCTGCTTCATAAACGTACAGAGACAAGAGGACAAAGGAGAGACTGGAGGGAAATAACAGACAGAACTGGAGTTTCTGAACTCAACACATACATACAGGCCCACTCCCACTGACATGGTTGCCCGCTATCTTACAGCTTACATCTGTACAGTTGGTATATTGGTGAATAAACACAAATGGTCCAGCAGTCAAATTTGCCCGAATGACACAAAGCTAAAATTTGCTTCGCTTTCTGTCTGAACACACCTTTAAAGTTAATGAGCCTTCTGCAAACTAAAGAGCAACCTGGTCCAATATTTCTTTTGAAGTATGATTTGGTGTCATTTGCCTGAAGGACCTTGTAAGAAGTACCAGTGCACTTTCTGTGTCCCTCAAGTTCAGAATATGAAATTAATAAAAGAAAAAGAAAAAGCAAGAGAACATTAATATGATTCTGATCAAGGACATCTCTTCATTCTTCAGAAAGACCAACTTAAGTGTGTTTCTGAATATACCCGCAGCTTTTCAAAGCAGTGATCAGGAACAGATGTTTGACCTTGGCTGTGTTCAAAAAGTATTGTGGGGATGAATGGCTGGATGTATGGTGCAGTGATGAACTTCACATTTACAACAGAGTATTTCACAGAGTGAAAAAGAATCTGAAGACACTACTGTGTTTGGGGATTTGTTAGAAATAGGAGGGTTAAGATGTCAATTATTGCTTTTAACAATGTAATGTATCTTCTTTTTTACTGAAGAAGGAAATGAACAAGCTTCTCACAGATTGGAACCAAGCTTATCTAAATGATACAGTCTTAAGAGGTGACTAGTTCGGGCAGAAGTGATTCAGAGGAGTAAAAACTTCTATCAGCTGCAAAAGTGTCACAAGTGAAAATCCACATGTAATTCGTGTAACTTGGGAGATTTCACAACACGTGAATATGTGAAAAATATATTCTATATTTTCTTCTCACATGATGTATGACAGTTTTAAGCCATGCTAGGAACATGGGTTGGCGATATTGCTCTGTCTGTCTACATACCTAGTGGCCACTTAATTAGGTACAACTCTGGCTGCTCATTAATGCAAATATCTAATTCTCCAATCATGTGGCAGCAACTCAGTGCATAAAAGCATGGCGACATGGCCAAGAGGTTCAGTTGTTGTACAGACCAGAATCAGAATGGGGAGGAAATGTGATGTATATGACTTTGAACATTTATACCTGGCATTAACATGTGATCTGTATCTGTATTTCCTATATGGATAGGGAACAATGCATGTTAATGCAGGTATAAATGCACACAGAATATAGTGTAATCAGAATGCGATTTGATCATCCAGACCGCATCTGGAGGTCTGGCTTGCATTGTAATCAGATCTCAGTCAGGTGTTAATGTAATCCATGCAGCAGGGCCACATTCTTAAGAAAGTTGAAAGGTCACCAAACTCCACCTCTACCTGCTAGCTTAATCAAACCCAGTAAAAGCTACAAGTAGTAGCAGAACCTCGAAGGGAAGAAGTCTTCCCTTGCAAAAACTGATGACGATGGAAGGCAACAGTTATTCAAATAAACAGACGTTGTAACAGTGCTCTGCAGAAGAGCATCTCTGATCGCACAACATGTGGAACCTTGAAGTGGATGGCCTACAGCAGAACAGGTTCACCAAAACTGGACAGAAGAAGACTGGAAAAATGTTGACTAATTTGATGAATCTCAATTTTTGCTGCCATATGCAAATAGTAGGGTCAGAATTTGGAGTAAACAACATGAATCCATGGATCCATCCTGCCTTGTGTCAATAGTTTAGGCTGGTGGTGGTGATGTAATGATGTGGGAAATATTTTCTTGGCACATATTAGGCCATTAAATACCAACTGAGCATTGTTTAAATGCCACAGATGATTTGAGAATTGTTGCCAACCATGTGCATTTATGGCCACTGCCCACCCATCTTCTAATGGCAATTTCCAGCAGGATAACGTGCCATGTCGCAAAGAACACGTCAAACTGATTCCACCGACATAACAAAGAGTTCAGTGGCCTCTACAGTCCAACCGAAGTGCTTGTTGGATGGTCGAGCAACCACTTCAGGAGGTGATTGCCCAGGTGTGTGGAGGTGATAATAAAAGGGTTTCAACTTCTCTCTCAAGCTCACTTCTTTCATTCTTTACACAACTGTTTCTGTTGCTTTTTGTGTGTTCAACTGTCTGACAGTGTGCGCTGGTATCCCCATATTTAAACAATATCGCATCCCGCCTCTCTCTATAAGTGACACGTCACACAAACCAGTTAATTTTGTGCTTTCCCGACATTCCTTTAATCTGCAGCCGATAAATCAGCAAAAACTGCGTGAGGCTGTGATTTCAACATGGACCAGAATCTCCAAGGAATGTTTTCAGTACCATGTAGAATCCATGTCACAAAGAAGTCAGGCTGTTCCGGGGCAAGCGGGCATCCTACCTAGTGGCTACTTTATTAGGAACAACTCTCTAGTACTGAATGTGTATCAAAAGGCAAACACAAAATTAAACCAGGCTGACTGGGCTGGTGCCAATGACTATTTTGTGATTTTTCAGTCGGCATCCATCATACTCTAAAGACATTGGAGTTGAGCACGCCAGGTCTTTTGTTTGAGCTGGTGCCAATGAACTTCAAGCTGAATGTACAGACAGTTAGTTGAACCTCTGCCGAGAAAATGCCATCCTCAAAGGATTCAACTGGCCTGTGCAAGTTATGCTTAGTGCACCGTAATTAGCTATTTATTTTATTTGTACACACTGGCCAGTCAACAGTGTTGGATAGTGTTAGTTTGCTTCGGAGGGCTGTGTTGAGTGTGTAGGTGCAGGTTCAGTGGTCCCAGCTCAACCAAACACCAGTTATTGAGAGTGCCCACTGGATGACCCTGTACGATGACTGCACTCTTACACTCCAGGTTTAAAACTGGAGTGCAGAACTTATGTCTCCTCCTTCTGGCAGTGAAAGTAATTACAAACACTGTTGATGCGTGCTTATGACCTATGCCTACAGGTGAGCTCGCCCCCATCAAATTTCCACAGTTCCAAGACATTAATCCATTATTTAGGTAGTGTAAATGTAATAGCTACACAGCCTACTCCAAATATTTTACAACGACCAACCTGTCCAAGAGCAGTAGCACCACATCCTGTCTGTCCTCAGTCCCTGCTCTTCTTTCAGCTCTCCACGAGGAAAAGCTACACCAATGGTTATCCGTGTTTGTCCTCGCCGTCAATCACTTTCTTTTTTCGACTGCAATCCTTCCTCTGAACAACAAGTTTATGTTTTATCTGGAGCATCAGAAACTTTTCTTGGACGCTTCTTAGGTTTTTCCGCCATACTCCTAGTTGCTGTAGCTACTCCGTCGCAAGGGTTGCTCCCCTCAGCTCTGGCAAACCAGAGCCATGCAGAGAGAACTATCTGAAGTCTACATGAATCACATGACGATCAAGCATTTTGATCTTCTGTTGATGAGATTCTCTCTCTACATGGCTCTGTGGCAAACCAATCATTGCTGGTTGACGTAAAACACATCACTACCGGTGCGCCAGCGTGAGAATGTCGCCGCTCACACCAGATTTAAAAACTCAGGTATACTGCGAAATACAGAGAGATTTACCTGGCGGTGATAGGCCTAATCATCAGCATTGTGTGAACTCGTCTGGCAACGGCTTGAATGTAACAGATGTTCATTTATATGTAAAAGTCCTGCACTCAAGCTTTATGATATGATTCATGTGTGGCCATTTGTAAGAATAGTGAACTAGATTAACATTTGTGGTGGCTGCACTACTGAACGGGCCATGGCATATAGATGAAACTGTTTATCAAGCCAGTGGGGCCAGCCAGTGCAGTTAAGCTTAAGCAGATACAATGTAGTTATAAGGCCAGGTCATGCTGCTGAGTATCTGCTCTTTGCTCGGGTGAGGGTAGGATTCAAGGACATTTAAAGGTACATGAGTCAGGGCTAGAGAATGGTGTCAGCTGTCAGAGGTGAATACTCACTCAACGTTTGGCACATACACCATGGGTATTGGTAATTAGATTTGGTTAGAGTCCTAGGTATTTTTTTAATACAACACTAAATATTTATTGGTTTCCTTCCAATAGATTCAATGTTTTTTTCACAAGCTGAGTTTTCTCTCTTGCAGAACTCAAATACAGAAAACCCAAACTGTGTGGGCATCGACGGTGTACTAGAGGCTTACTTCCAGAGCCTGCGAACTGTTCAGCTGTACGGCCCAACCAACTTTGCTCCTGTTATCAACCAGGTGGCTCGGTGAGAGATACACACACACACACACACACACACACACACACACACACACACACACACACATACGGAAAGAGACACACACCTACTTACAAATGTGTACTATATGTGTCACGTAATCATGCCCACAACACATGCATGCACACATGCACACACATGCAAACACATGCCTTCATACACACTCTACATACATATAATGAATCTCATACATAAAATCTGCAATTTCCATGTGTTTCATATGCATGTGTCACTTATTTTGTGCCATCATGGGAAGCCAGCTGTTTATGCATGCATCTCATGAATACAAACAGAAAATTGCACGAGATTAACAAAACAGGGACCCACTCGTAGAAAAACAACTCCATAGCGTTACTAGAGGTCTAAAACTCCACAGGGAACCTTTAATGTTAGAGTGGGGGTGGAATAAAATGTCACCACTTTACTCACAGTGTAAAAATCAGTTGCAGTTACTAACTAACCAGTCTGACAACTGAGAGGCCACTAGTCAAAAGGTTAACACAGATAATGTGCTTGTTGGTGTTAATCAATCGAAACTGATTATAAATCATGGTAAGCCAATTGAGATGTACCATCTTTTTTTCATGGGGGTCCCATAAAATAAATAGATACTCATACTATTGCTGATTACCAGCACACTGGAGCTGGCTGAGACTTTGAAGCTCTTTTAGCTAAAGCAAGCATGTGTACATTCTCTTCAGAAAACAGTTTTTTCTTTCCGTCTACTCCCAGCACACACATACACACTCACATACCCTCTCAGAAGAGTATTTAGTTTTTCAGCAAGGTTCCCCCAGAACCACAAAGCTCAAACTTCCCATGCATTAATGAGAAGCCACAATTTGCCACTAACGTCACACGACTTCTCAGAATCATTATTCAGTCAAATCCAAACACACAGACAAACTGTGTATTTGGATTTTACAGTGCGTTCAGGATCTTCGATGTCCATTGAGGATAAATGTCCATAAATCAGTTTGGAAATCATAGAAAAAGTCACTCCTTATGATTTCACATCTTGTCTCCTAATCATCAGATTCAGACTTGTTGGTTGTTGTCTGTACGGTGCCAACAGGAACTGCTTGTAGCCAAAGCAACATGACTTTCCATCATGCAGATGTGCCAAAGTGTAAAGAAATAGGTTACAGGCTAAAACACAGAGGTGTTTTAAAGTTTGATATTCAGACATTCACTGATGTTTATTGTTAATAACATCTCATCAGATTTGTTATGCAGTGCAGGATAAAGCTTGACGTTCCATAGGTGTATCTTTTACCTCATGATCCCATATTGAAGATTACCTCGCAACTTGACTGTGGAGGAGCTTGAAGTTAGAGAGTGTTTCAAAAGTGCTTGCAAAATGGCCAAGAGAACTAATTAGATTTTTGTCAAAAGCTTTCTCATTTTTTCATAGATCTGGACCTTCTTCTTTTGTATGCAAAACCTCCTTTAAGAAAATGCATTGCATCCCATTGAGTTGTTATGACCTGTTTTCAGACCAACTTTACATTCACCTGGGCCTCCTCCCAGTATACACACAACCTCCAGTTTAAAAAGAAAATAAATTATTTTAAATATTATAATTATATATAATATGAAAAAACAGCTTTGCAAATATTTTATGAGAAAGGAAATGCCTTCAAAACGTTTCTTAGACCTCAAGGAACACTGAATGTAAACATAACTTTTGTTTGTTGTTTTGATAAAACATTTCCGAGGACCACCTTCCCAAATAAATGAGAAAAAAAAACATAACATACTGAGTGCTTTGTGTTTAAGTGTCTCTGCAGCTTCAGTGGTTTTAGTGCCTCATTTGACAGGATTTCACCACATTCAACACAAATCACCGACTATTTGTAGATGTTGATTAAACATTTACATTTAGACCATATTTCACACAGTGAAGTATGGTCTAAATGTAAAGGTTGAAAAGACGTTCAAAATTGAATGTTTTTTCACCAACTATTTGTAGACGTTGATTAAACGTTTACATTTAGACCATATTTCACCTGGTGAAAATAACTAGCTTTGTAAATTACCGCGGCCCACTAGATGGCGCTCTGAGGCTCACCACTGGGCCCCAGCCCACTGGTTGAGAATGGCTGCTTTAGATCACCTACACAGAGCCCCGGTGGTTTTATTTCAGATTTGTGCTGCTTTAAAACCTTTCTGATCACTGATCTCTCGTGTTACTTGCTCCATCTGACTTGTTTTTCTAGGTGTGATGACCACAACAGCGAAAATAAGAAATAACATTAGAATAAACCCTAATTATCTTTGAAGTTTCGGCAACTAAAACTCAATTAAAGTTAGGGAAAGATGTTGGTCAAACAAGTTATTGTTAAGGACACTCTGTAAAGTCTTTGCAAAAACCATTGTCATGGTTAAAGGAAACCAAAACAGATTCCAGTGTCCAAGTCACTTTGTACACCCGTCCATCAACTATAACAGGCATACTCTTTGTGTCTCTTCACATAGAGACGACTCACTCAAGACAACGTTTGAACTCTATGTACTTTAGAGAGAATTGAATAGAATGGGAGTCATAAACAGGGAATAACACTCAACCTGGGACATTTGACTCAGACCAGCCCACCAAACTCCTGTACAATGTTTTATAATGATACTAATATATAACTGAATGATGTTATAATTGTTATTTGTACTGTGTAAAATCAGATTATATTGTGATTTTAGAGATGCAGTTTGTGAAGTTGTGAGGTGGAAGAAATATCAGAAAACCTTTTTGTATAATTCAGTCCACTATAACACTACCACAACAAAGTACATCCTCAAAACCTGCCACACCATACAGAGCCAACACACAAACAAGTAAAGTAGTTTCAACAAAAACTGAATAATAATAAGTAAGGTCACTTGTATTTATTACAGTTGCATTTGCACTGCATTACATTGTAGCCTACAGGTATTTGTATTTTTCACAGTCCACTCCCTCTATACTAACTACAAGTATTAGTAAGAGATTAGAATTCAAAGTGGACAGTACCAAAATAAATTCAGCACCAAACACAATTCATTTTAGTGGCTTTTCTTCCTTTGTTAAATCCTTATTTAATGACGTTCTAAGCCTGAGCTAATCACACAGACAAAATACTTTTAGCTTTTTAGAATTTCTAATGAAACCAGAACAGAAAACTGAGCTAAATAACATTATCTTGTTAACTAAATCTAGATTATTTTATTCCTCCATTCCCCCATATTAAATGCACTTTATTATTTTCTGGCCAACCATGCACCCACAATGTCAGTGCTTGAAATAACATAAATCTGTAGGAATACGTTAACAAACCTGCTGAACCCTGCAGCATATCATCCTACAAGCTCTTTTTAAAAGCAAATTCAATTTCACCAATAAAACTTTCTTGGAGTACAGCCGGTGTTAAGTTTTTAATGGATTTTGGCTGGTTATAACCTGCCATTGTATTTTTAGCCCCCATATAAAGCAATAATATCCTGTCCCGGTAAAGTGTGATTGTGGTTGCATAATCAAATGGAGAGTAGCCGTGCTGTGTTGCTCAGCTGTGGGCTCAAGAGCTTCAAAACTCCCATCCATTCAGAGAGAGAACATGAAACTTTCTTTCCTGGCTCTCTGTCCTCGCACTTTTTTCTGTCATGTCTCCAAATAGATTTGGCTTTGTGATCATCAGATGCACCACCCTTCCCTCACTCTCTTTTTCTTCTTTTTCTTTCCAACTACCTCCCTCCATACCTTCACCACTTATGCTGACTTGCTACACCTCTTCCTCCTCCACATCCTTGTTGTCTTTCTCCTCCTCTCATTTCTTGTTGTCTCCCACCTGCTCTCCCTGCTTCTCCTAGTCGGATTCTTCCTCTTCTTCCTCCTCTTGATCCGGCACTTCCTGTTACTGCTCCTCATACTGCTCCTCCTCTTCATCCACCTCTTCTTTGTTGTCATTCACGTGGGAGGTTTAGAGTAGTGATGAAGACCAGGAGAGAGGAGGAAGGAGGAAGGTGCATGGTATAATCCATATATTCATAAATATACATGGCCACTTGCAACTACTCTTGCCGTTTGCGGTAACTTATTGGAACAACAATCATATTATCACAGCCAATGAAAAATATGCAGCTCCTCTCCAACAGTTAGTGTGTTTACACATATTGTAATGTCTTTACTGCTTTTTTTGTCCAACTTTTGTCTGTATACTGTATGCTCTTGTGTGTTGTCTGATGTTGTGTGTCTTTGTGGGCAGAAAAGCTGGACTGTTTATCTGTGATGGTCCATGAAAATACTGTTTCTGTTATTATTGGACAGCAGCCTACGCACACACAAACACAACCCAGATTTTGTTACCCTTGTCTAGTAGAACTGAAGGGTCATAGTTGCTGTTGAGTTCTTCGGTGAGGTCTTTCAAGTCTGTGAATCCAAAGCCTATAACTACAGATCCTGTAGAAGGGAACTCTGGGAACATTACAGATAGTTTGATCCACAAACCTGTGTCTGATAGCTACATACTGTGGTATATTAGAGGATTAGAGAACACA
Source organism: Macquaria ambigua (assembly GCA_008360985.2). Taxonomy (NCBI): domain Eukaryota; kingdom Metazoa; phylum Chordata; class Actinopteri; order Centrarchiformes; family Percichthyidae; genus Macquaria; species Macquaria ambigua. The sequence continues at coordinate 380,271 of VMKM01000237.1, read as the reverse complement.
AAACTGCTTTAGCAGAAATGTTCACCTAAAGGCCTTTGCACACCGGGAACGTGACGAATAAACAACAAGAAAATGCAGAATACTTGCCTGCGAATATTTCGCATGAAAACTATTCATAACAGCAGCTATACAAATTTGCAATAGATAGATAGATATATTCCCGTCAGCTCATTCTTCAAAAAGAAATACGACACTGAAATACTAGAAATATGACACTTATACGCCCTTATATAAAGCCTATGTGTGCTCCAATATGAATGCTTGTAATATGTATGTAATATGTAATATTTGCATTCTGTGTAAAATACTCATGACAAAAACAACAGTTCGAAAAAATATATTGACGTGCGATTAATCACACGAAAAAAACGCCCCCGGTGTGTAAAGGCCTTTACCCTCCTTAACTCCTTAGCTTAGAGGGTGAGTCCTCATACCTACACAACAGAATAGGCCATTTGTCAATAACTCCCAAAATGACATATATGACCATTGGAGAGTACCAGCGACAGGCGTACCGGACCTTCATCGTCATGGTAACAACAATAAACACGTGGTTAACGTTTGGTTAGGTTTAGGCACCAAAACCACATGGTTAAGTTGTGAGTTAACTTACAACGCTTACTAACGTAACTTAACTAACGTAACTTAACATTACAATCTGATGAAAGTTAAAATAAGTCAGCGCTGACTTTTGGTTTTACACTGGACACGAACAGCGGTCAAACAGCCGCCCCCCACTAAACTCCTATACCAACCTACATGAGTCTCACGTTTTACCTGTAAGACTCACGTTTTAATGTCTTGGTTTATGATCTGTGAAAAACATCACATTTCCACACAATGAGAGAAATAAAAAGTGTGCGTTCCTGGTTATAGTTCAGTTATAAGCGCACCGCGTAGCGCCTCTCCTGCCTGCCGGCTGACACCTCTGTCAGCTGAAGAGTGGATCGCACTGGACGGCAGTAGAGGTGGTTGTACCAGCACCTGATTGGTTCAAAAAACTTTCACTGACATTCAGCACTCGGCCAGTGTTGATGTGTCTGTTTGGTTTTTGCTGAAAACATCTTGGACCTCCTCAGCCACAAAATATTATGGTTTCAGTTACACTCCTGTCTTTCCCTGGTTTCTTTAACATGCTTTCTCATTTCAGAGTTACATTTCATCAGTGTGTGTCAGTGTGTCAGTTTTGCCCTTAAGAATTGTTCCAAAATGCTCAGCTTTAACACTATCAACTCAATATTTCTTCTTACCATGATCTCTAAATGCATCTAAAGCATGCTTTCAGTACTCCATTATATCAGTCCTGGGACCTGCTTTATTTGTAGCATTAGCATCTGTCAGCATTAGTTTACAGGTAGCCTAACATTAACAGAGACCCTCCATCCTCTTCAGTCAAAGCACCTGTTGTGCTGCTTTGTTTGTTATCTGAAGTTCTTGTTATTTGGAAGGGTAAAGTTAAATTGAGAGCTGAACATTCCTGTGCAAGAGGCATTTACCACGGAAGTGCCTACATGGAGAAGGTTTCAATTGTACTTCTTTACATGTAAAAGCAGGTGACATGGATGTGTTCATAAGATCCATGTGTTCTGAACATGCATGTACTTACATTTTCCATTCCTATAAAGAGAATGAATGCACAAAAGAAAAAGGCAAAGGATAACTGAAGTAACAGGAAAGACTGCAGTTCTTGCAGACTTTAGTTTGAGATGTAACAGCACCATTTGTTCCCCTGTTTCACCTGTTGATACACTTTCCCATTATGCTGCAGAGACAGAGGGTGAGAGAGCTGGGGGATGGAAGACGAAGATGTGTGATGAGAGAGAGAGAGGAGAATTGAGAAAAACACAGGGGATGGATGTTGAGACAGGCGGGAGGACAGACAGAAAAGAATCCAGCAGACAGGAAGGCAGGTAGAGAGAGAGACAGTTTGCCATTTTGCCTGCTCTCAGCCTCAGGCCAGACTGAGAGTGTGAGCCAATCAAACAGTGAGTCAGACAGCAGGTCTCCTTCTCCCTACTGGGATCCTAGAGTTACCTGCAACACACACACACACACACACACACACACACACACCAGCCAGTGCAGAACAAAAATACTCTATTATACAACACTGTTTTATGTGGACTATTTTATGAGAAGCCTGTGCTGGCGGGGAAGGACTCTGCATCTGCTCTTAAGCGTACATCAGCTTAACATTTCAATCCACACACTGAACAACCTACAGAGAACCATCAGAGTATCTGATGGTTGTACAATTACCTGCAGAGCATGACGTATATTCCATTCAAAAGCTCATATGAATATATAGCCCATTTGTTTTATGTGTGAATAATCAGGACACCGTCATCCTCAGAACAAAGAAACTCTGCAAGGTGCAAATTCACTGAGAATGATTCAAACCAGGACAAAAGTTCCTTTTAAACATAGTTACACTAACATTGTGTTCAGACTGACATTAGCGTGATCAAACGCAGCACTCTCGTTTCAGTGAGACCACGGCGTTGTTACAGTGGGGGTGCTGACACAGAGAACTCACAGGGTCATTGAACCTAGTTCAACATTTTTGGAGCAGCGCAATGCGACGTTATCTGGTGATGCTCTGTGTCGGCCAATTACATTTGAGCAAGCACACATTCCTGAGCGCTATTGTGAGAATAGACCCTTTTCACGGCAGACATTTTGACTTGTCAAAGCAGGAAAAACACGGGTGGAATTAATAACATTAATGATGGCTGCATTCCATTTAGGTGAGCCAGTTCCAGGGCTCTGATGTTGTGCATGGTCACTCACTGACATGGCTTACAGGTCACTGGAAATGGAGCCATCATTAATTACTTACTTATTACTTTTCCTGTTTGAAAGTCAAAATGTCTGCTGTGAAAAAGGTCTATGACCCCCTTAAAACATAAACTGTCTTGTCGCTAGAACCTTCCTGCGCCCAACTGGCCCTGTACAATCAGGCACAGAATCAACGCAGTCAGCAGGTTTCTCATTTTTTAATTTTATCAGCTGTAGTCAAGTCATTTTGTGAGTTAGCGGAACTTCAAAATGAAAATGTTGGCTGTTACCTGTTAGCTTGATAACCAGACTTAATTGCCATTTAATTTAACTTCATTCATTTTATTTGACTCATCATAAGAAACTCAACAAGATCTGGGTGGGACTGGCAGAGGTTGCTGACAGATGTAAAACACCTGGAGCACAATGTCAGGGAGTGAAAGGCATCACACAGACAAACAAAAATCACTCTGCTGTCAACGCTTTGTATCACTACATCAGAAATGTGATATTACTCTGAACCTTATGTCTACACACACAGATCCGTTAACTTGTGTGTGTGTGTGTGTGTGTTGTGATGTTAGGTGTGCTGCAGAAGTGACTGATGGCTCCCAGTACTTTGTGCTGCTGATGATCACAGACGGCGTCATCTCAGACATGGCTCAGACTAAAGAGTCTGTGGTCAATGTGAGTAGACACAAGACAACACTGTACACAAAACACAAAACTGTATGTAGAGCCGCCACATGGATAATCTTAAATACATTCTCATTAAACTCTAAACAACATCCAGTCAGGGAAGCTACATCAGATCTGAAAAGGAAAGAACTGAATATCAGAGACAGAGCCAAAGCTGCTCTTGGCAACATGTTTAAGGAAAAGACAATTATTTCACCAGCTCGGGGCTAAAACACAAGAGTCAACCAGAGATTTATGTTAAACTAAATTTGGGTATGGCAACTGGTGCATGGAAATTTCTGCTTACAGGTAATAGGCTCTAAATTGAAAAGGCACCCTTTATGGTTTTAGTTTCAGCCTCTTCTACATTTGGTTTCATTTATGATAAAGGCATCATAGATGCATAGAAAAGCACATCTTATGGTTTACACATTCTGACCACTGGGGCGTTTTTTTCAATATATTTTTTCAAACTATTGTTTTTGTCATGAGTACTTTCACACAGAATGTGAATATTACATGGCAAAAAAGCAACGTCATTTTTTTCGGAACGAGGCACTGCACATAGACTATCCAAAGTAACATAAGACAATGGCGCACACATATTGGAGCACACATAGGCTTTATATGAGTGCTCCTGTGTTGTATTTCTAGTATTTCAGTGTCGTGTATTTTTTTCTGAAGAACGAGCTGGTGCGAATAATCTATCCATCTATTGCAAATTCGCATCGCTGCTGTTATGAATAGTTTTGATGCAAAATATTCACAGGCGAGTATTTCGCATTTTCGTTTATTCATCACGTCCCTGGTGTGTAAATGCCTTTAGTCTGAATGAGGCAGAGGTTCATCTAAAAATTTGGTAAAATGAATGTTTTGTCCGTACCCAGATGTTGACCAAGAAACCATATCCGAGTCCGCATGAAAGAGGTGGTCTGAGATCAGATCCAGTTGAATTATGGTGACAGTTCAAAGGAATCTGTACTCATATAGGCAAAAAGTGAATGTGTGCATTGTTAGCAAGAAAACTGGAGCAATAAGAAGCCCCACTGATGCAGAGATTCAAGCCCACGTTGGGATATATTTTTCATGGCTTTGCAGCTCATACGGGTGGGCGCACTCCATTCAGTCATATGGCCTCACCCACTCAAACATGATTCTACGTATTTCCTGCATATGTCACGATGGCGGTGAACACCTGCATTTTGTTGATGAAAGGACAACAAAAGCAGAACAGCAGACTATGATCAGAACAACAATAAACAGCCAGTTCAGTCAGGTTGAGGGGGGACAAGTAAATTCTGCACTGAAACAAAGAACCTGCCGTGAAGCAATTTCTTCTCATTGCAGCCAGGTATACTGAGGCATGTATATGTACTGTACGTTCAAGCATATTATGCACAGTTTGTATTTTTGAGTGGGGGAACAGTAGTCTGGCTCACACCCCGACTGTGTTTTCTCCACAGGCAGCCTCCCTGCCCATGTCTATCATCATAGTAGGAGTGGGCCCTGCTGAGTTTGATGGTAAGTGTGTGTGTGTGTGTGTGTGTGTGTGTGTGTGTGTGTGTGTGTGTGTGTGTAAGCGTATTGGTCAGTTTAAGTTTAGAGCTGGCAAATACATTTCAGAGCTTTCATCATCTGTTTAGCCAAAACAATTGGGGAGCCATGTCTTTGTTGCCATCCATGTTGATGCATTGTTAAAATAATTCAAATATACATGAAAATTGCAAATTTCAGCTCATTTACTGCCTTTCAAAGCTTTCATGGCATAGATATGTAAATCCTCTATTTATCCCCCTCACCCACCCCCACTTACATGCCTGTAATATCAGTCAGTCATCCACACTGTTTAATAATTTACCAGGGGACTGTGGTAAGCCATGGACAGACAGAAAATGTCAGCTACAGTAGTGCAAAACAGAAAAAAACCATCTCACTGGAAAACTCAACCTGTTAATACTGAATAGAAAATAGGTACCTGCATGAAAAGTCCAGATGAAATTAAAATGACCCCAGGATATTAAAAGGAACTCTGTTAGTTTGGTGCTCCTGAAAAAATCCCTGACATGTTGGTTCCAGACAGGATCAAACAGAAGAAGACCTCTCCTGATACTACTGTGTTCTTAAAGGCCGTTTCACACCGCCGCGCAGCAGCCACCCTGACAACCGCCCTGACAACCGCCTACCTGCAAGAGGATTCCCCGAATAGCTAAGCGTTTTAAAAGCGCCTGCTGCCGCTACGGTCCAAGGCCGCGATGACGGGCAGGTGCTTCGGTGAACGTCATAGCGTTGGTACAACCCACCCAAAAGTCCGCAACACGTACACTAGCTTGCAAATCAAATCGAAAACCACGCATTTGCAATAGTAGTAGCTGTGCAAGCTAGCCTGGCGCTGTGTAAATAATTCCCCAAGAAAATAGGCTTCAATCATTGGTTCCACAATTTGATGTGCAAGTGGAATGTATTTCTTTTAAATAAAACGTCAGGCCCTGCTGGATTGAACTAATCACTCAAAATGCATTGAATTTATGTGTTCTAGTTGTCCTTACTAGTGCCGTGTTGTATTCAGACACCAGCATCATCAGCTCCTCCATCGCTCTTCTTTCTGACCCACAATGCCGCAATATATACCCCAACCCCAACCGTCTCCATAGACTTGTATCTTGTCTTGTAACAATGTATTGTGTAACTCATAGTAACTCATAAACAGTAAATGTCATCATAATGAGAGTATGTACATGTGATAAGTGTGCAGTACAGCATTTTGAGATTTGAATGGCATTGCTGCTATGCAGGTGCTGTGTTATAAATACAATGGGACTCAATGGGCCTCCACAGACTTTAGTAACTTGTACTAACTCATAAACTGTAAATGTCATCATAATGAGTGTATCTACAGATGATGAGTGTGTGATACTGAGCATTTTAAAATTTGAATGGACTTTCTACTGTATACAGGTGCCAAGTTAGATTTAGAATGGGACTGAATGAGCTTCCACAGACTTTAATGCAGTGAGGGATTATTACCAACATTCCAGGTGTGCTCACTTTCATCTGTATAAACTGTTGTTTGTCTGATCGCCTGACAGCCCTCTGCCCCTTTACCAGAATTAGAGCCAAAACTATGGAAATAAGGCCAAAGTTGTTTTAAACCATTACATTATCATTTGATTTCACCTTTAATTTAGCATTGGTGGACAACATCTGCTTTGGTGTTCCTTTACAAGCAAGTATTATGAAGACTTTTGACAAAAAAAAATCAGTTTCCATGGAGATGTGAAAGTCTTTGCCTTTCAAAGAGAAAGTCTGGCGTCCTCTTTAGCTTCATAGAGAACAAATAGTTTAACATGCCCTCTTTTACACTAATCAGAAGTACTGTTTGTTATTCAAAGTGAAAAACCACCTACTGTCCTCTGATAAAGGATGACATGTTGGAAACCAACAAAACTCGTCCCATTTGATGAGGACACACTGCTCAAACAGAGACGCTGCCTCTCAGATTTCCTCCACCGAACAGAGTCTGTGGGAGAGAAGAGACTTGATGTGAAAAGAATATTGATTGTCTGATGATGGTGTTTAATAATTCCCATGACATTTTAACTTGCAATGAAGCAGATTTATTTCACACAGGAGATTTGCAGGGTCATGATGGGCTGTACAAAGTTAAAAGGTTTGTCATATATAGTGATACTGCTCAGCTCAGCTTGTGCTGGCAGACAGAATGCTGTAGTTTTCAATCCTCATTTTGTGATGGGTGAGATGGTAATTAGAGATTTGACAAAATGTGTTCATTCTTCACTGAGTCCTGACAGATTCACACTGTGACTTTATGGATTGTTTGTCTATTTCCCCAAAGCCAGAGGCAGTATCTGTTGTGTTTTCAGACCTCTCCATCTGACTGCCAAACATGTAGAGAAATTCCTCTTTTTAAACAGAGAACATTTCCGCAAGCTTGATATGTAATTAACCACTAGTCAGTAACAGCATGTCTTTGATTAAATATTTCAGTTTTTCTTTCACAGTTCAGTGTTGAGGGAAAACTGCAGTTTGTTACAACTTGGGTTTTATTCTCATAGCTTTGTTCATCACTTCTGTAAGTTATGGTAACATTGTACAGCAATGTCTGTTCCCAGATCTCAGCAATTAAAAATGAATAACCAATAGAACTGATGGCTGAGCTACAAAATTAAACCCTAGCTTTGCTTTAAAGCTACACTAATCAATATTTTTATATGGAAAATGGGCCAAATGATTGTGTAATGTGAAAGATAGTGTACACAGTGAAGAATGCAAAGAGAATTATCACCAACTCTGCACTTCCTCTCAGCTTTATGGAGAACTTTAGTCTATTTTGGATCTTTGTTTTGGCTTTCTAGCCTGCAAACTCCACTCAGCCTCTTTTCCAACAGCAGCAGGCAGCTGTTTTCAGGGAAAAAGCCCTAATAAACCCACTGTACACTACCTGCTCAGCACCAAACAGCAGACAGACACAGTTAGAGACTTGCTGGGGAACATAGTGGAGCATTTAGCAGCTAAAGAGCCAGGTATATTATTTTTATATTTTAAATATCGGACCTATGCAGAGATCATAGAATCATAAATTCCTGCCATCACATGGCAGACTACACGTTGGCCCCCGACCAGGGCCGACTTTAGTGTTCACCTGACAGCACCAACCATAATCACTCGTTGTTTATGGTGATTTATTTGGTGTCATTTTCATTCTCAACACCCATCGCAGAAATGTGACTCCAATGAATGTTAATGTGTGTGTGCAAATCTGCAACTGCTTGCTTTAAGAACTATATAAGGCTTTATAGCTTTATATGGTGGTAATATGTCATATGATCCACTTAGAAGTGAAGAACCCCTGACTTGTTGAAGTTAATTTGTTAAAATTAATTCATTTGTCATCTAGTATATCCATTTATTTATCTTTTTTCTTTCCATTACTGCTGTACCTGTTATATATTATTGATATACAGTATGCTCATATCCACTATATTAGTTCTGTTACTAATTCTATTTTTTTATACTCCACCTCATGCTGTAATCCATGTTTATCCCTAATTTCATTCATACAACTTAAAGGTTCCCTGTGGAGGTTTAGACCTTTAGTAGCACTGTGGAGCTCTATAAATGGGTCCCCGTTTTGTTTATCTCGTGCGCACACACGAGGACGCACATATACATGTGGGCACGTGGGTGATGTGATACACAGTCCTATCAGTGGTTTCACATTATTCCGCTAATCAGCAGGTGGCAGTAACACACCAAGATATGCTGCAGTGCGCCAGCAAAGGCAGAGAAAAAGAAGACTGCAAGCTAGTGAACATGGATGTAAACTTTACATCCATGTTCACTAGCTTGCAATCTTCTGCTTCTGTAAACAATGCTGGATTTAAATCAGCTTTGCAAATGTTTTATGATGAAGGAAATGCACTCTACATGTTAGACCTCAAGGATACACACAGTGTGTTTTGGTGAGTAACACTGAATGTAAAGACAACTTTTGTTTACAAGAAAACTCCACAGGGCAGCTTTAATTCTCATTCAAAACTATTTGTATTTAATTTGACCTTTTGCTGCTGCAAGAATCCCATTTCCACAAAGAGATCATTAAGGCCCAGTCACATCTTAGAACCTTACTTCAACATTTCATGTCACCTTACACACCTTGTACTTTTTCTAAAAGAGTATTATATTGTAGGATGTGATGGATGAGCTCAGATACATGCTCCAAAAACAGGCAGCTGATGAATCCATCTCTTGATCCTCCCAGCAGGACACTTTGATCAGTTCTTAATGTAATGTAAAGTTCAGTCTGCTATACAGAACAGCTGAATAAAAAAAAGACTCCTCATCATGTGCTCACCATCCGAGCACAAATGAGATGCATAGAAGTCTTTCTAAAAGCTAATTGGCAAACTGATTCGAGTTAAATGAAGAAAGGTAAAGCAGGAACTTATTCTAGCTGAACGAAGAGAGAGCCCTCTTTGGGACCTATTATTCGGTGCACAGGGCTAAGGCTGTGGTCAAGGGTGAACGCTTGTGTGTGACAGAGAAGGAAAAATTAGAGCGGAGATGATGGAACTGAAAGAGCATGACAGGAGGAGAAGCATAGAATGGAGTGTAAAGAGTTAGAGTGGTGAACTCATTTATAGATTAAACTTCCTCAGTCACCAATTTAATCGCTGAGTTCTGTGTAGAAAGACGATCACTTCACTTGAATCAGGCAAAGACCAAAGTATGAAAGACTTGGGGAAATTAAAGTGACAAGAGCAGAGCTTCTGTTGCTGTGTTTGGTGTGAATCTTCTTTTTTACTTGCCTTCTATCAGAGCCCTCCAAAACATTTAGCAGATTCTGTCACCCAGCATACAGAACTTCTTGATGTTTGCCTGATTCACCCTCTGTGACGCTTGGAAGCTTCAAAAGTAGACACAGCGCTTGCAAAAGAGGATAAATCAGTGCTCCTCTGGTGATTTTTGTGCTCAACATGTATCCAGCTTCTGCTTTGCCCAGGTTGAGCCACAAATCACTCAGTCAGAGCCAAGCCTCTCAGGGCGTGCCATGTGGGGATCAGCCTTTTGAAATCAACATTTTTTATAACCCATTTTGTTCTCACTCCTTTCATCACCCCTTGCATCTTTTCTTCTCTCTGTTCCCTCAAGCTCATATATTTATATATATTTTATGATATGTTTGAAAGATATGCTGTAAAATGAACAAAACTGGACCACAAATGTTCGTATATGTGTAGTTTTCATTCAAAAAATGTTTGACGATAACAGAAGATAAGATCAGCTTTTGTTTGAATAGTTAAATTGAGGAATATTACACATCAGGCCACATCAAATTACAGCACAAGGACGTATTACTTCCAGCCATAAAAATGAAAAGTATGAAATATGTGAATAACAATTAATAAAGCAACAAGCTAGAGCAAGACACATCTTTTTACAGCATGCAGCTGCAGACACAGATATATTTTGAATACTTGAGTACTTTCTGCATATTTGGCAGCACTAAACATATTCTGACATTTACAGTATACAACATCTTTTGTCTGTAGGATTTAGCATTTAACTTTAAGGATTTTTTATCTTCATCAGGTAATATGCAGTTAATGGAACCAGGAACTATAGGATAAACCATGTTCTGTATACTGCATTGAAACTCCCTGTAATTTAAATACATTACATCAAAGAATACGGCTGATGACATTGCATAATTTTCATAACGAGTCCCATTAAAAGACCACAGTGACATAGAGCTCCATTGTTGTCCAACACTCATCAATGTTCCTTCATGACCACAAACACACGCTGTAGTTTATTTTGACTCACATACACTGTCCTGCTGCCCCAAATACTCACTAGAGCACCAAATGTGTATCGATCCGCTGATGAAAATAGTCCCCAACAAATGCAACATATTTCTTCCTGTTTGAGTAATGTTTGTTAAAAACTGCAGTGCCCAGCTATTTTGGGAAATTGCTGAGCTTTCATTTAAAAAATGAAACTATATATTTGTGACCCATTTTTACAGATTTGTGTATTCTATAGGAACAAATGGGCTTGGGGCTGGTTGCTATATGTAGATACGTATGTACAACGATCAGCCATAACATTATGACCACCTGCCTTATATTGTGCAGGTCCCCCTTTTGCCGCCAAAACAACCCTGACCCGTCGAGGCATGGACTCCACTAGACCTCTGAAGGTGTGCTGTGGTATCTGGCACCAAGACGTTAGCAGCAGATCCTTTAAGTCCTGTAAGTTGCGAGGTGGGGCCTCCATGGATCGGACTTGTTTGTCCAGCACATCCCACAGATGCTCGATTGGATTGAGATCTGGGGAATTTGGAGGCCAAGTCAACACCTTGAACTCGTTGTCGTGTTCCTCAAACCATTCCTGAACCATTTTTGCAGTGTGGCAGGGCACAATATCCTGCTGAAAGAGGCCACTGCCATTAGGGAATACCGTTTCCATGAAGGGGTGTACTTGGTCTGCAACAATGTTTAGGTAGGTGGTACGTGTCAAAGTAACATCCACATGAATGGCAGGACTCAAGGTTTCCCAGCAGAACATTGCATCACACTGCCTCCGCCGGCTTGCCTTCTTCCCATAGTGCATCCTGGTGCCATGTCTTCCCCAGGTAAGCGACGCACACGCACCCGGCCATCCACATGATGTAAAAGAAAATGTGATTCATCAGACCAGGCCACCTTCTTCCATTGCTCCGTGGTCCAGTTCTGATGCTCATGTGCCCATTGTAGGCGCTTTCGGTGGTGGACAGGGGTCAGCATGTACAGCAGCACCCTGACTGGTCTGCGGCTACGCAACCCCATACGCAACAAACTGTAATACACTGTGTGTTCTGACCCCTTTCTATCGGAACCAGCATTAACTTTTTCAGCAGTTTGAGCTACAGTAGCCTTCGCTCCCCACGTGCATCACTGAGCCTTGGCCGCCCATGACCCTGTCGCCGGTTCACCGGTTTTCCTTCCTTGGACCACTTTTGGTAGGTACTGACCACTGCAGACCAGGAACACCCCAAGAGCTGCAGTTTTGGAGATGCTTTGAACCAGTCTAGCCATCACAATTTGGCCCTTGTCAAAGTCGCTCACATCCTTACGCTTGCCCATTTTTCCTGCTTCCAACACATCAACTTCGAGGACAAAATGTTCACTTGCTGCCTAATATATCCCACCCACTGACAGGTGCTATTGTAACGAGATAATCAATGTTCTTCACTTCACCTGTCAGTGGTCATAATGTTATGGCTGATCGGTGTATATGTCAGAAAGTACTAAGAGACGGACTAACACATTGTTAGTTTGGCTCTTTTCAGTGTTGATAGTAAGAACAAATGTAGAATAACACCAGCCTTATTCTTTAATTTGATGATTCACAGATTCTCAAATGAGGCAGATTGTAGTTCAAGCATCACTAAGGCCGTATTCAGACAGAATCAGGTGCTGCTGCGAAAACGCAGATTTTCCCATTCATTTGAACTAGGGTACTGCGTTCAGGCTGTGGCGGTGGGGGCCGCAAAAAAAGCAGCAGCCTGCGGCGAAAGGTTAAAACGGAGTCAACTTTTGGAGAGACACAACCCGACGTCATGCTGCGGCAACCAATCATGCCGGTGATCAGACCGGCAGACGCCCAGGTGAAGAATAACTTTGTTCACCATGTAGCATTGTAGCATTAGCTGGTTAACTTAATATTCCGCTGTTTACTGAGCAACTGTGAAGATGGAAGAGAGACTGATTGATCGGCTCCATGATTACTGTACATCAGCTGTTCAACCCTGCCACGAGGGAGTACAAAGACATTAATCGTCGTGCAGTGGCTTGGCTTGTATCATCTTCAAGCTGGGATTGCTGGTTAGTATCAGACACTCCCACACCGCCGCAAAACCCTGCGGCGAATCGCCGCAATGCCTGATTCTGTCTGAAACTGACCTAAGACTGAAAGCCTCTGCAGGTTTTGACACTGTATGTTGAATTGGATCTGGATCTCTCAGATCTAGATTTTAACATGTATCCACAACCTATAGGGGACAACCAAATGGGATGGCCTCAACTCCAAATGGGCAGTGATTGAGTGTGTTCCTCTCTGCCTGACTGTAGCTCGTACAGTAATGGCTACTCTGCCTTTGTGTCGTGCTCATGTGACCCCCCTCTGCCAATTATTTGTTACAGAATACTTCACCTTTGGGGCGGCTGTTGCTCAGGAGGTAGAGCGAGTCGTCCATTAATCCCAGGGTTGGCGGTTTGATCCCCGGCTCCTGCTGTTCACATGTCGAAGTGTCCTTGGGCAAGACACTGAACCCTAAGTCGCTCCCGATGGAGGCCAGCACCTTGCATGGCAGCTGTGTTGCCATCAGTGTGTGAATGAGACCAATCTGCACTTTGGGAACCGTTAAGGTTGAAAGGAGCTATATAAGTGAAGTTTACATTTACTTTGTGTAATCGTCCACCTTTTCACTGCCTGTCACATGTAGAGGCCTCTGCCTACTATCCACTCCTACTAAGAGCCTCCCACTGGAGGTCACCTAGAATGCTGATACAGATATGTTGAATTCCAGCAGTAAGCCCTTGCTGACTCCCCATCAGCACTTCCCATCAGAGGAATCTCTGCTGCCGTCTTGAGCCAGGCAGACACTGTACTGATTCGGCCCATGGTGCCTGATTAATCACATGAATGATCAGTAATCTGGCTTTAAGACAATTGGGTGGATATCTGGCAAGTCCGAAGTTTTGGTCTGCTGTCTGCAGTTTGAGCAGTTCCACGGTTCGATTTCTCTCATAGCTGCTGTCAAAAGATCCATTATAAACTAGTGAGCTTATTGTAATGTTATTGACGTAGTATTTTACATGTTGAGGCAAAACTGTAGTCTTGCGACTGCTGTGATATAAAACTGAACATCACTGCAGAACAGACATCATATTGTCTGCATCCTCCAGATTATTCTTTTTTTCTTCTTACTTTCCGCTCATAGTAGAGTTGCACAAAGTAACTCTGCCTTTCTCTCTTTTTGTCAACATTGAGGATGCAGCAATGCTGGAATAAACTTTATTGGAGCTGTCACCTGACATAATCGACCGGGGGCTCATGTTCAGCATGAGCTGCACGTCGTGGCCGGTCAATTGATCTGTACAGTGTGAGCATAAAAGTCAAACGCACTGGCAGTGCAGAAAGGCCGATTAAAACGTGTAGTGTGAGTTAACACAATGTGCAAGATCAATAAAGTTGTACAGTGTCACAATTCCTTTCCACAATGTGTTATTGAAGGTTGTGAGGTAGATTACAGTCAGTATAAATAAAAACACAATATTTAGAGTTTCTATGGATGGTAATGTCGGCCTGTCTCTTTGGTCCAGACTAAAATATCTCAACAACTATTGGGTGGATTACCATTAAATTCTGTACAGACATTAATGGCTTCCAGACAATGTATAGTAATGACTTTGGTGATCCCCTTACTTTTCCTCTAGCGCCACCATGAGGTTGATATTTGTGGTTTTAAGTGAAATATCTGAACATCTATTTGATGGAAATTTGGTACATACTGTCATGTTCCCCTCAGTATAAATTGTAGTAACTTTGGTGATCCTCTGACTTTTCATCTAGCGCCATTGTCGGGTCAAATTTTTATTTTGTCCAATACTTTGGTTTTTGACTAAATACCTGCAAAACTAATAGCATTTGCATAAGCTTCAGTTGCACTTTGTGTTTCAGTGCATATTAGCCTATGTTAGCATGCTAACAGGCTAAACAAAGATGGTGAACATGGTAAACAATGTACCAGCTTGTTTTAGATTTATTTATGATGGTAACCCATCTTCAAAATGTAAAATTAATGTCCTAGTCTCTCTATATATTTTTTGTTGTTGTTGTTTCTTTTCAGTAGTTTATTGTTGAGAAGTGACTTTAATGTGATTTTAATAAACTTGAGATAGAAAGTTCATCTTTGATCTTGGAAACAGTTATTGGCAAACCAGTCTAATAAATGGATGGTGGGGCTTAATGAACAATTTAAAGTAAAGAGCCAAGAGCCAAAAGAGCCAACCTTCAACATGTGTAACCTCTTCAGGCATGAGAAGGAAAACAACAGTGTTTATAGGAAACGTGGTTTAAATAAAAAGAGACAATACATTTTAGTGTATTAGATAATGGGTGCTGATGACACCAAACTATCACTATTTATCTTACAATTACAGGCTGATGTTTAAAAATGATCATGTAACAATCGGTTTATCTTTCATCCCATCTTTTCTCCACTCTCTTCATTATTAACAGTCTCCATGTCACTCCATATCCTCTACAAACCATGTACTGAACACATGTCCCTATTAGTGTGATTGTGTGTGTGGAAATGTGTATCAGAGCTGGAAGCTGGAGCATTGAGTGTTATTTCCATACATCCAAATGCCTCTGATACATCTTTTCCACCAACATGGAACGGGTTCCGTTCCGGTTCACGCACCTAATTTTGAACCGTTCAGAACATTTTGACCAAAAATAAATTGATTCAGAACCCAACATCAGTGAGCGTGTCATATTCTTCAGGTTGTAAAGAGAGGATAGAGAAGGCAACAATGGTCTATGGTCTGTTATGGTAATAGTCTTCTACGTCTTTTTATCATTAATAGTTGGTCCATACTTGTTTTTTGGATAAAAACAAATATCTGTAATGACAGAACAAAAGCTCACAGGTAATCAATGTGATCCGCCATCTTGCTCCTACTGCTTACTTCCATTGTGCCTTGTGCAACAGCCTCTGTTGATGACGCATCCTTGATTACAATTGTTCTGGTCAAAACTGGTGGAAATGTGGGCTGGTTTGCTAGATAGCACCAAGGTTCCAAGAATCCTGAACAGAACTGGTTCAAGAACCAGAGCTAATTTGGTGGAAAGAGGGCAAGAGAGGGAAGGTACAGTGGAGAGTCTGTACGCAGACACACACTTGCCATGTGATATTCAGGGCAGCAGGAGGTTTTCTATCAGGCTCAGTGGACCTCCCCCCACATGCCAGCATTTACCCAACACACCTGAACCCTCCTTCACTACCACACACACCTTCTGCCTGAATTTATTTCTCTTCTATCTCTTCTCTCCTCTCATGCCTCTGTCCATCCTGTCCCGGTCTGTCTCTTTCAGCTGTTTCACAATTTCGTCTCTTATACAGGCATGTCAAATTATTCCTTCCCCCCTTCTTCTCCTCTTTCCTCCTGCTGCTCCCAGCCACCATCTGCCATCTCTGTGTGCCATGTGGAGCCTCAGCAGTCTCCCATCAGCATCTTTTCCTTTCCATTTCCCTTTCAGTTCAAATATGAAAAGGATCCCTCTTGGGAATGCCACAGATTGTTTGTCACTTGCTCGTCTGATTTGTTTTGTTGATAAGAAACTATAAATAGACTGATGTTTTTCCAGTCAGTTTACCTTCTCTTCTTTCCTGTGGCCTATATAAGCACTAATGAGGTTGGTTTACAGAATAAGTTATTGTTTCTTCCTCAGCTTAGAGAGCAGCAGGGAACAGATGCGGTACAGAAGGACCACCGACCTGTCTTTGGGATGAACTTTTTGTTAGTCCCTGAGGACTGTTGCATGGCTTGTCAGCATCTGGGTCTGCACGTGTGTTCACTCTGGTCTTAGTTTGCAACATCATGGACACTGTGTTGAGGCTCAACTATGAAGTAGAATGCTTATAATGCTGACCACCATTTCAATCCTCTATTCTTTATTAATAGGATGCATGAATTTGTAAGACGTTTGCTGCTTTGGTCATCTTCTTTAGTTCTGTGCATGCTAACACATTATTATATAGTGATGTTTGTCATCAGTATCATAAAAGCATTGTTGTGGAGTAGTGAACTACATGTAATTAAACTAGTAGTTCAACTACATTCATATTTGCATAGTGATTCAAGTAGTTAAATTACTTTTTTGCCATTTTTTTGTGTAGTTAACTACTGAAACGACAAACAATTCTGGGTCATAAAAGGAAAGGAATGATTGTTTTTTTTATATTTTTTTGCTTCTCTACTGTAATTGGACCCCCTTTGACCAGCCCCGTCCCCTTTTTCTTTCATCCTGACAGCTGTGAAGGCATGCCCAGGCAATGCATTCATCAGGCAGCCACTACCACACACTTGACCTTTGTGTAGTGCATGTGAAAAAGGGCGGGCGTTGCTCAGTGCTCACACAGCGACAGCGTCATCATGGATCTCCCGAATCTCAGCCTGAGGAAGAATCACAATGGCCACACTTAAGCAAACACTGACTAGCCCCACCGACAAAACCTACGTTTTCATTTGTGAGCTATGCAAGCCCAAAATAAATACACTCTGCTGCAAAGATGTCAAACACAAAAACATTTTTTACAAAGCAGTTTTGAACTACTTTTTTTAAGTAGCTTTAGTTAACCAAACTAGATTTCTCCCTAGGGTAGCTTTGCTGTAGTTCAATTTCTTCCAGTGTGAAGTAATTGGTAGCTTGCAAAGCTATGCTTTCAAAGTAGCCTCCTCAACACTGCGTAAAAGTAGACAAAGACCTTGTATTGTCTACAAGTGTGGAGGGTTATTTCAGTTATTGTTTGAGAAATAGAGGACTGGTAAAAAAGAAATAAATACAACAATTATTAATGTACTTTTAGTGGCTGATGTTTTTCCTGTGAGACATAATTAACTTTGTTTACACTGGAAGTGAGTCAAGTTAGCCAGACAGCTAAAGTTGTTGTGCTGATAATGAATTCCACTAATGACTGAGAAAAACTGAGATTTAGTTTGCAACAGTTAAAAAAAAAGGATAGAATAATGAACCAGACTAGCTGTGGGCTCATACATACAGTATGGGAAGGTACTATATGAGCACTGGACAGATGACAGGGACTTGAAATGAACATCCTAGACAGTGCTTCTCCTGAGCTGTACACATACACACAATAAAATGACTTACAGCACAGTTCACATCCCAGGATAGAAAGAACAGAATACAAAAAAAAAATGGATTTAACTTTCATCATACAATATAAATATTTCAATAATAGGCTGAGCAATCAGACTGACTCTGACTGACTAAATGCTTTTTAAATATATTTTTATTTTGTATTTGTGTCACTTTGAAAGGTAAGGACTTCTACCTGTCTAATTTGTTCAGCAAAGTACACGTGGGATGTACAATATGTTATGCCTATACCTAAGGTAAATGTAATGTTTGTTGTCTGCAGCTATGGAGGAGCTGGATGGGGATGAGGTCAGAGTGTCCTCCAGGGGACGCTTTGCTGAGAGAGACATTGTCCAGGTAAAGTATATTCTTCATACACCCTGCCCTTTAACCCTCAGTTTATCAGTTTATGTTTATCAGTGTGACCAGTTCAATTTCAACCATAGACATAGACATGTCAGTCAAAATTGGATCCTGCAGCATGGCAGTTTGGCTAAACCAGTGTCTTAAGAGTTTTTAACTAGAAAACAAAACTGCATAGAGTTAGAGAAGCTTTCATGAATTCTGTTCTGACCCTATTCGCAGCATATTATTGGAGTAAGTCAAAAAGCCATATTTTGTTTAAAGCAAAACTATTTATTTTCAGCAGATTTAGGCTGTCATCAACAGTCATGATAAATAAATTATGGGGTATTTTCTGATCTGATATTTCTGATCAAAAGGTCCTCTATCTTGCCACACACAAATTGAATGTTAGCTGTTTTACTCTTGTCTTTACTCAGTAGGATGTGCTTTTATTAGCAGACAACCAAAACACTGCATTCCTATACCATTTTTACACCATTTCTCTGAATTACTACAATCTTTGGCATGGCATACTTTTGAGCACTTGTTCTAGCTTGCCATACTATGAACACTAGAAACGTGTTGATGCATGAGTAATCTATATAATCAGATATCCAAATATGAATGCAGAATCTGTTGGCAAGGGACAATAATTTGGTATAGGTAGTGTTCTGGTTTCCATTTGTAGTGTGTTTGTAGTCCGAGTAGCATTGACCAATCACGTTTGAGTGGGCTTTGATTGCATGCAGGTAAACAGTCCATGTGGAGAACAAAAGAGGCGGAACGTATTGGCCGAACTGCAATCTTGGAACCCATCAGCTATCGTCTCATGACGATTTAGCTTTTTATCAGTCTCGGAACCCTAGAGATTAGCTTTTTTATCCATGACGACATGACGATAGCCAATGGGTTCCGAGATTGCTAATCGGACTGTAAACAAGAGGAAGTCTTGGTATCCGTTATCAGTTATCCAGGTATCTGCTGGCTACAACGGAAGCCCTGAAACATTGCCCATTGCCCTGAGTTCTGAGATTGATGCATGACTTTCCAGACTTTCCTTCTAGGAATATAAAAGCAGAACTGAATTTAATTTAATTGCAATACCAAACTGATTTTCAACAGCCATTACTAACTGTATACCAACAAGCACTAGGTAAAACAATTTCACAAGTACCAAATTTAGGCCAGTTTCGTTGTTGTCATCATCATCATCCATTTCTTCCTGTTCTCATTCAGTTTGTTCCTTTCCGGGACTACATCGACCGGTCAGGGAACCAGGTCCTGAGCATGGCCCGACTGGCTAAGGACGTCCTGGCGGAGATCCCTGACCAGCTGCTGTCCTTCATGAAGAGCCGGGGGATTGAACCCCGGCCCCCTCTGCCCGCCACCTCCGACTCCCCTTCAATGTCCACCACCACTCCCGCCCCCAAGGAACACAACATGCATGCCTGAAATGAGGGCAGTGAGCTGAGCAGTACGGTAATCGGAGATTTGAGCAAAGGGAGATGTGTGTTTGTGTCTCTGTGTGTGTATGTATGTGTGTTGCATGGTTTCAGGGTTGGTTGACGGTAACCGAGTCAGGACTTTGAACATTGTTTCCACAGTAAATTGAAAGGGACAGAAGAAGAGAATACATTCCTTTAAAGGTGTTGTTGGGGAGGAGTCCTCCAACAGGATCTGGAGTGGAAGTGTAGTAAATACACCTTTGATCCTTTTAACATTTCTGGTTCTGATTTTTCTCAGCACCCATCACGATACACCCTCTGCAGGTGCAACACACAACTCTGCAATTACCCACAAACTGCATTTAAATCAAAGGCTTCAAATATAGGTTTAGGTTTAGTACTTTTTCTTCAGTCGTCAATTCTAACTTTTCAAATGAGTGACAAAAACCACCACAGACTTTTTTGCCAGCACAACTTCTCCTGCAGAAGATGAGTCTACAGCTCCGTCCACCCCACTTCAGTTTCTGGGACACTGTTCCTGCTCACAGTGATAAGAGTGTCTGCTGTAATAAAGTAATAAATCATGAAGTAGCCAGGCAATTGATTTCTATCTGTTGTGAAGAAAGACAGCATTGAGGCTGATGTCCTTTCCTTGTTTGTTTATTCTCAGGGCATTTTAAAGGCTTGACAGTTACACAGGGGATCTGAAAATAGAGAAGCAGAAATTAAATCCTGTCCTGGTTGTGAAATCTGAGAGCCAATGGACACTGGTTCTTTTTATTGCTTCATGAAAATGCATGCTGTATATTACTGTATGCTGCAGATGAAATTCAAATATGTGTTTATGTGAAGGGGTGGTGAATGCCCTACATTTCAAGGTCACCATTCAGAGACGAAGCGTCTGCAAGTCTAAACTAATCCCACTTGGACACGAAGGGAGGCACTTTCAAGCACCTCCTGAAAGCAGGAAATATATAAGGCACTGAAATTGGCTCAGCATGGAGAACACACTGAAATATCCTCCACTCCAGCGCCTCCACTTCCTCCAGCCACCGGACAATTTAACAATATCAGGAGGTACGGATTATTTCAGCCCCTGTTGCAAAGCTGAATATAACCATGTCTGTGTGCTCTGCTGTCCCCCCTCTTCCTCTAAATTGTAACTCAGCTGGGGCTGTCATTTGGGATGAATCATTCATAAGGTGGGTGCCTCTGGTTCTCAAGCTGTCTGGAGCAGGTATCTGTTTAAAATGAATAGAGCTGGTCAGTGTGCATTTCACAGGCTGGAATACTTCTTATGTAGCAGAGAATGTGTGAAAGTGTCATAGTCACCTTTACTTTTCTTCATTTTTTAGTGGAAAGAAGACACCAAGAAAAAGAGTGAAAAGGAGAGTGAGGTTTGGTAGTGCTGCGTCAAAGTCACTCAGACTGTTTTCAGGAATGTGCTGACTACTTTTGGAAATGTATGCACAGTTTTCCCTCATTATATTTCCTGTGGCTGTCAGTCAGGGCTCATCAGCTACTGGAGAAACAGGCTGATCTGCAATGAATGTTGACTTTCTTTCAGACTTTTTTTATGGTTTCATTTGTTATGCCTTTGTTGTGTGCATGAATGATTCAAGCAAAAGTGAGTGAGTGCTTGAGTAGAAACCCAAGTTTCGTTTTACTATAGCAGGTTGTGCTCTTTTCCTCACGTACATTCCTAAAAACAGATACTGTGCAGTTCAGTCAAAACTTTTTGTCTCTGACCTTTGACACTTGTTGTAGGCTTAGCGAACACCTAAAGAGCAATGGTTCAACCTGATAGCAACACAAATATAGAAAGTGGGGAAGTCTGCTAAGTTAATAATAATAATAATGAATGGAGTCATCGGGATTCATCTGATTATTAAGCATGTGTCATATTGTATCAGAAAGGAAATGGATATGTGGCCTTATTTCTGTCATAATCCTACAAGTATGTGTGAGGCAGGACTCTATTTTTATATGACAAAACAGGAAATCCACGTTATTTTGCATGCTTATTTGGCTGATATGCTGCCAATGATTGTACTTGTTCAGAAAATCTGTATCTTTATTCATATCTGAAAATGAATTCAGACAACATTCCTACATGTGTTGACTTGTGTACTGTGCAGGAGCGTTCTTTCTATTTCTACTGTTTTTGTGTACGGTATACTTGAAGGAACTGCCAATGTAATAATCCAAAACATATAGGAGATACATGAATAGTAGGATAGATTTGTATCACACCGTGTTTAAAACATGCATGCATGTGTGTTATGATCAACAAGTACACCAATCCAAAGTCACATAACTTATTGGATATTTTTGTATGAAGCATGTTGAGCTTTCTATACAGTGTGTACAGTATTAGTTAATTACACTGACAAACAATATACTGCTCACTGCTTCTCTCCAGTCTAGTGTGCTCCGTACAGCCTACATGTAGGTCAAATGTAAATACATCTAAAGTGATGTACAGAATATTTTGTGAACAGTCTTCCTTCCTTCCATTTTGTTCTTCTCTGATACTCTAAATGCGTCTCTATTATCTTTGTCTCCATTTGTGTTGGTCAGAATTTAGTTATAGGTTTGTCAATGTTTTCTAGCTTTTGCTTAGAAACTAAATAAAGATATTATTTAAGGCTCATCTCTAGTCTGTGCCTAGCAGTGTACTCTGTTACTATTTTGACAGTAATTATTGGGTTTTGTTAGGGACTGAACAAAAATGATTAGGGATGAAGCGTAATGTATTTTTTCTTTCGAAGGGAGGGCAGTCTTAGAAGGGCCTTTTAATTTTTTAGTCACCTCAGATTTACATTTTCGCCTTCCCTTGCAGGATTAATGGGGAAAAAAACAATTCAATCAAAAAACAATTGCAAATGACAGCTTTAGTGTGTGCAAGGTACTCTTTGCCATATGCAGAGGAAAACAGTCCTGTCTGTGTTCAGGGTTTTATTTTTCTTCATTTTTACTTTAGCCTGCATCGTAATAGAAATTTAAAAAAAGTTGTGTCGTATAAAGTTGACCAGTATTATAATTAATGTTCAGCCTTTTGTTTAGTATCTTTTTATTCAAAAATAGAGAGTGGCTGGAATATTCATCAATTTGTTAAGTTTGCAGTAAAATAGGAAATTGCAAATTCCACTTCTAATGTATGAATTGATATAGCTATTGTTAAATTATTATTCCATTTATATATGATTACACTAGCTTGCTACTTTTTGAGATATCGAGGGGACAAGATTGTAGTTTTGTTTTTCTAAGTCAAAGGGAGGGTCCAAAGAAAATTCTAACAACTATGGGGAGGGTCTGGCTTTAAAAAACAAAAGTGAAATATAAGATTCAAACCCCCTCCCCACTCCAATAATGTTTGTACAGTCCCTTAGATTACATTACATTACAGCATAGTCCAGTAAAAATACATATTGGCTATTGGCCTACATATTATAGAAAGTTGTCAAACTTTCTAATGTTATGTCTCTGAGAGTGGTAAAGTGATTTTTTTAAATTGAACACAGTGTATATTTTATTTTCTACTACATGCTTCTACCAGCAAAAAATCACAAAGTTCAATTGTAATAGCAAAGAGTGGGTCTTGAATGCATTGCATAAACCCTGAGGGTACCATGCTCTTTAAATATTGGTTTAATCACAGAGGAGAGAATCTATGATGTTTCTTCTGAGGAGAAAATATTACAACACTGCCACTCAGAGGAAATGCCATGAAAAAACAACACTGACTGGGACTGGAAATGCTGATTTCTTAAGTTATGAAAATAGTTTTGTATTCACATTTAAATTAAAAGCTAAAGCATTATTAGTAGAATGGATCATAAATATATATCCATAAATGCTACTCATCAGTGATGAAAAATCCAACTCGGATCCACCCTACAAAATCCACTCCACAGTTTAACTAAACTAAATGATACTATTGCTGCCTTCAAGTACTACTCGTAGCTCCTACCTCAAGGTTTCACGGCCCAACTATACAGTCTTTGTAATGTTGTAGTTGTTGTGCCATACAGCAACTCTATACTGCAATGGCAAACTAAAACAGGGTCATGTGCTGTTGTAGTGTATGTACGTCTATGGCTTACATGCCTTTATTGGGTGTCTAAGAAAACCTACCCTACACTGAAAACTCGTATCGCCGAACTTCATACTGAAAATTCGCAATATCACAAGGCTTTGGTAGTTAATAAATAGGTAAACACAGCATTAATAGCTATCCAAGGTTGGTCGCTTCACTCGTGACTACAGGATTTCCATGTTGGCCCTGAAGGCAGCACTCGGGCTGTTGTAAACTGTGTAGTGGCTCTCTGGATCGCGTCCCTCTACTAGGGCGGGCCTTTTCTGTGTTGCTGCTACAGGGATACCAAGATGGAAATCCAGGGGCTTTCTGATGCCCAAAACATTCACTCTCAACATGGCGCCCCACACAGAACCACTTCGTCTACGCTTCGATCAGCGACAGGGTCGATACCTCATTTTATTTCCACCGAAAACGAAGCGGATGGAGTATTGGAGTCCCCTGCGCCACAAAGTGACAACAACAACAACACTAGGCCGAGGACATCGCCGTTTCACCTACTGGCAGAAAATGGCAGTGGTGCGGCTTGTTCGCCTGTCAGCAAGCGGCAACCAACCGATAAAGCCAATTTGCCGCGTAATAGACAGAGTGTCGGACTTCATAACGTGAACACGGAGAAAGAAAATGAGCTCAACGCACTGTTTAGTTCGCAGGAGTTTGTTAGGACTGCCTGGAAATACGGGATAGAAAGCGGGGATACTGTAATGCAAATGGCGCTGCCTCTGTTTGAAGGGGAAGAGGAACCGATGCCGCAGCGGCAGTTAACGTTACCGTTTCCAGTTTTACGGCAGCAGCGTGAGGACGGCGCCTTCAAGCCGCCCTCACTGGCCAACCCCAACGTTACTGCACCGGGGAGCTTCAACACGGCGAACAGGGCAGACAAAACTACCCAGGAATTGTATGTTGTTTTTAATGTCGTTCAAGAGGATGGCGACGGCGAGGCAAGCAAACACCGACCGGATGTATCATCTGAGAACGGCGATAAAATGAAAGGTAAAAAGCCAGAGTGCTCTAAAGCAAGTCCCGGTGGCTCCATGGAGGTTGGAAACAGCAGTGACGTTATTCTCTGTGAATCTAATGACAACTTGAACTGTCTTGATACCCAGATCTTGAAAAAAACGGAGCATGTTTTCAATTTACTTAATGACAATTCTACCGTGGCCAATGCTAAACAGACCGTCTATCACCACATTGTCGAAGACGTTGTTTTGACAAACAAATATGGCGATAAGATTTGTGGCCAGATTTGCACCGAAAACAATGAAAGTAAACTGGTCAGGGAGCTTTCGTCGCACTCCCGTATTGACGAGAGCAGTGCCTTGATTTCAGGGAACTCGGGTGTCGTGGAAGCCATGGACACCTCGGACTTCATTTCAAACTCAGCGGGGCTGCAGGACAGTGCAAACCCGGCCACGGCCTCCACAAGTCCGCCTGCTGGTGAAACCTTTTCCGGAACTATCACAATAAACAACCAAAGCATCATAGTGACCATAGAAAACGGGATACTGACTCTCGCTGCCCCACCAGAGGGATATGTGCACAAAGAGGATGACATGGTCAGTTTAAAGGAGCACCTAGGCATGAAAGACCATGAGGATATTGTTCTTCTCAACTATGACAGTGGCACTAAATCCATCGGGAAGATCAGCACGCTGGCAGTTTCCAACTCCAGCCAGCAGGAAGAGCCCAGGCCTGGTTTGTCTGTGAGTGACAATGAGCTGGCTCTGGTGGATGACTGCTCATTGTCCGAGCTTGGCACTTGCTCATGTCCCATCGTCAAGCAGGAGTCCGGTGCGTTGTGTGCTGTAACAGAGGCTGATCTGGTCACCCCGCACCCCAAAGCCACTGTGGCAGACTGTGACAATGGGGACTTCCAGTCTGTACCACTAATCAGGTCCAAAAAAGAGACCGTGGCCTCTTTTGGCTGCCCAGAACCGGCCTGCTCCTGTACATTTGACACTCGTCAGAAACTCAAGGTTCACCTCCTGAACCATGCCGAGGACCCACGCCCCTACCAGTGCACTGTGGAGGGCTGCGGCTGGGCTTTTGCCACCTCTTACAAGCTTAAACGGCATCTTCAGTCCCATGACAAGCAGCGGCCACATACCTGTCAGTTTGAAGGCTGTGGGCGGCGTTTCACCACCGTCTACAACCTGAAGGCTCACGTCAAAGTCCACGAGCAGGATAATGCCTTCATCTGCGAGATCTGCAGTGAGAGGTTTCGCAGTGCTACGCGACTCACTAATCACCAGAGGGTCCACTTCGAGCCACAGAGGCCCCACAAGTGTGAATTCCCAGGTAACAGAGGCTGAATGTTGGATGTGTTTTCATTTTGTTTTTATGCCTCATTTTACAATTTTCCTTATACACTTACTCCACCTGCTGTTGGCTGATTGTCTGCTATTGTGAAAAAAGCAAACTGGTTACATTGGATATGAAGCAAATGACCTCAAAAGGATACCTGTAGTCTGTTTAAAGCTGCAAAAGCAAGCAAGCAAAACTTTATGTATATGGCACATACAGTGGGGCAAAAAAGTATTTAGTCAGCCACCAATTGTGCAAGTTCTCCCACTTAAAAGATGAGAGAGGTCTCCAATTTTCATTTCAAGGTACACTTCAACAGACAGACAGAATGGGGGGAAAGAATCCAGGAAATCACATTGTAGGATTTTTAATGAATTAATTGGTAAATTCCTCGGTAAAATAAGTATTTGGTCACCTACAAAGAAGCAAGATTTCTGGCTCTCACAGACCTGTAACTTCTTCTTTAAGAAGAAGTATTAATGGCACCTGTTTGAACTCGTTATCAGTATAAAAGACACCTGTCCACAACCTCAAACAGTCAGACTCCAAACTCCACTATGGCCAAGGCCAAAGAGCTGTCAAAGGACACCAGAAACAAAATTGTAGACCTGCACCAGGCTGGGAAGACTGAATCTGCAATAGGTAAGCAGCTTGGTGTGAAGAAATCAACTGTGGGAGCAATTATTAGAAAATGGAAGACATATAAGACCACTGATAATCTCCCTCGATCTGGGGCTCCACGCAAGATCTCACCCCGTGGGGTCAAAATGATCACGAGAACGGTGAGCAAAAATCCCAGAACCACACGGGGGGACCTAGTGAATGACCTGCAGAGAGCTGGGACCAAAGTAACAAAGGCTACCATCAGTAACACACTACAACGCCAGGGACTCAAATCCTGCAGTGCCAGACGTGTCCCCCTGCTTAAGCCAGTACATGTCCAGGCCTGTCTGAAGTTTGCTAGAGAGCATTTGGATGATCCAGAAGAGGATTGGGAGAATGTCATATGGTCAGATGAAACCAAAATGGAACTTTTTGGTAAAAACTCAACTTATCGTGTTTGGAGGAGAAAGAATGCTGAGTTGCATCCGAAGAACACCATACCTACTGTGAAGCACGGGGGTGGAAACATCATGCTTTGGGGCTGTTTTTCTGCAAAGGGACCAGGACGACCGATCCATGTAAAGGAAAGAATAAATGGGGCCATGTATCGTGAGATTTTGAGTGAAAACCTCCTCCCATCAGCAAGGGCATTGAAGATGAAACGTGGCTGGGTCTTTCAGCATGACAATGATCCCAAACACACCGCCCGGGCAACGAAGGAGTGGCTTCGTAAGAAGCATTTCAAGGTCCTGGAGTGGCCTAGCCAGTCTCCAGATCTCAACCCCATAGAAAATCTTTGGAGGGAGTTGAAAGTCCGTGTTGCCCAGCGACAGCCCCAAAACATCACTGCTCTAGAGGGGATCTGCATGGAGGAATGGGCCAAAATACCAGCAACAGTGTGTGAAAACCTTGTGAAGACTTACAGAAAACGTTTGACCGCTGTCATTGCCAACAAAGGGTATATAACAAAGTATTGAGATGAACTTATGTTATTGACCAAATACTTATTTTACACCATAAGTTGCAAATACATTCTTTAAAAATCAGACAGTGATTTTCTGGATTTTTTTTTTTTCTCATTTTGTCTCTCATAGTTGAGGTATACCTATGATGAAAATTGGAGACCTCATCTTTTACGTGGGAGAACTTGCACAATTGGTGGCTGACTAAATACTTTTTTGCCCCACTGTATGTCAGTCCAGGTGGAAGCACAATGTGCTGCACAGGGCATGAGCTACCACAGAAGTTGCAGCCACAAAATGTGTGGATAGTGTAAAGATAAAACATTAGACATAAGTAAACACAATTAAAATAGACACATAAATGATACATGTGATTTAAAACCACTAAAAAAAGTAGGGGAAAAAAATAAGATAGTAATTAAGACCTGCAACCAACCAGTAAACATACTGAAAGGCGCCACTAAGAAGGAATGCTTTAAAAAACGATAGCGTTGGAGCACACCTAACATGATTGGGTAGGATGTTCCAACAGTTTGGAGCATAAAAACTAAGGGCAGTTTCACCAATTTTTGTGGAGACCTGGGAAATAACCAGACGGCCTGTTCCAGATGACCTGAGGGGTCTAGCTGGTTCATAGCTCACAAGCATGTCAGAGAGAGATTGGGGTGCCAGACCATGTAGGGCCTTTAAAAACGAGCATTAAAATTTTAAAATCCATTCTAAAATTTACTGGAAGCCAGTGTAACGACCTCAACACAGGTGTTATATGGTCGTATTTCCTTTTTCTAGCTAAAACTCTAGCAGCTGCATTTTGGAGTAGCTGCAGTTGATTGAGATGCTTTTTGGTTATTCCAGCGAGCTGCGCGTTACAGTAGTCTAGCCGACTGGAAATAAAAGCATGGGCGAGTTTTTCAGCGTCCTCCCAGGATAGAAAGCTCCTTACCATTGCGATATTTCTTAAATGATAAAAAACACTTTTAACAATGCTGTTAATGTGGCTCTGGAAAGTGAGGTCCAAAGCATTTGGAGCAGCTAATGTGTAAGGTGATGCAAGTAAACAGTACAAACCACAGTCATGTTTCCCTTCTCTATTAGTCTGATACTTTATTCCAAAGAGATGAGCGAGGCAAAAGATTTTATGGTAAGGAGCCTAATTTTCTCTGGACGGAGCCCTCAGCGGCTGCTGTTTGGGAAACCCATTTGATCTCCACTTAAGAACTTTTCCCAGACTTTATTTAAGAAAACTTCATCTTTAAAATCCCATTGTTGCAGTTATGGTACAGCTTATGGTACAAAATTGACTTTTCAGTCTACCATTGTCTTCATGTTCCCCTCTGTCCTGTGCAGGCTGTGAGAAAACCTTCATCACCTTCAGTGCCCTGTTCTCCCACAATCGCACGCACTTCAGGGAAACGGGCCACTTCACCTGCACCTATCCAGGCTGCGACAAGACATACGACAAGGCCTGTCGTCTCAAAATCCACATGAGAAGTCACACTGGTAAGCTGATTCTAGATTAGAGGGTCAATAATATTGTTATAACTTACCCCCAGTGGTTCAGGGGGGAAGCCCTGGTGCTCCTTAGCTGGACCTAAAGGTAAAGGGGGCAGTCAACAATGGCTCTGATTGAACCTGGTTTTTTAAATTCTACAATAGTGAGTATTCAGGCCACAGAGATGTTTGAGGCTGTTTTCTTAAAGAATAAGTCATCCCTCAGTCATATGATTCTGTGGATGTGCTCTCTGTTCACTCATATCAGATGAGAGCAGCTGTAAATGCTGCACATTTCCAAAACATTATAATTTAGGGATGTGATTTTTCTGTATTAATCCGGAATTCCGGATTTTCCGACCTGAAAATGTGACCCACATGAATCATGCAGATCCGTTAAAAAAATTGGTGGTGGGGGGGTGCGACAGCAACAGAGATGAACAGGCGAGTGTACGTACCGTTGGTTACATACTGTAACCTCTATGAGTATAGGCTCTTAAATTACTCTCTGTTGGGTCCGCGATATGTGCGCAATCACTGTGTTGACAGCTGTTCTGGCAGAAAACCCTGCACTGAAGCGCATAAGGCGTTCAAGCAAGCTAGTAAGTGAGTGAGTGTGTGTTCATATTTGGCTGAGTGAGTGAAAGCTAAGTAGCTAAAATGACTAGCTAGTGTTTGCTTATCTGCTAAGTTAATTAGCTAGTTAATGTAGCCAGCTGTCAAAGTTAGTGCTAGTCTAGACACATGCAGCACTTGGCTGTATGAATGGTTGCTTTTTAAGTAACGTTAATCCTTATGATTACTGTGATTATTGACCTCTGATTGGTACGTTTCCACATACATCACTTAAATTATTCAATGTTATTGTACTAAACCTTGTAATTTCCAGAATACCATAATTTTACATTATGTTCGGTATAAAAACCATTAAATACTGTTAAAACATCAAACACTATTACATGTGTAAATAACTACACAACTCTATACAGACACATGTATTTCAATTTAATTTGTATGATATAATATGAAACAAAATATTTCTGCACTGTTCAAAAATGTTATTTGTTCGGTATCATGCATTTCTTTTCCCTCGATTTAAATGTGTGCTCGAAAAGTCTCACCATGCCTGGATCTTAATGTTATTACCAAAGTGAGACGTTTCTGGATCGAATTTAACAAATTTACATTTACAAAAAAAGAAATCGGCTCTCAGACGGGAGACAGCTCATAGAGTTGTTCGCGACCAACACATCAGCTGTTTCAGCTGAACCGTAATGCATTCATTTGTCTTCGTCTCCGGACAGCATGAAACATAAAACAACAACAATTCAAACTTGCCCAATAGAAATTCCTGAGGACCTCTCTCCATTTTTCTCCCGTAGATGGGCTACATGGCCAAGGCGACTTGTTTTGTTTCTGGTTCTACTTCTTCTACTCCACCAACTTCTGACCAAACTATGTTTTGCACTGAGCCTAATTTATTCGCTCCAAACCAGCTGCTGGAAACGCGTGTAATTCACAGTTCTTTTTTTGCAACATTTCAAAAGTTCGCTTAATATTCACCTGACAGTTGAATGGAAACGCTCCTTGTGTCTGGGCTGAATCCTCTAAACTGAACCCACTCTGGAGCAGTATAGGTTGCACGGGACAATAGTGGGCCAGCTCTGTGATAGCAGAAAGCCTGGGTTAAAACCCAAGGTTAGCTGGTTACCGATTGCACTGGTAAATAAACTGCTCATTTCTTGTTTCCAGGCGAGAGGCCATTTGTCTGTGACTCGGAGGGCTGTGGCTGGTCCTTCACCAGCATGTCTAAGTTGCTCCGACATAAAAGGTAAGTGCTTAGATACGGTCTGCAAAACTCTAAAACCTGCCAGTTTACACCAATATGACTAGACGAGACGGTGTATAATTTCCACCTGAGGATGGTTAAGGATGGGAGGTGCAGCCCTGTCAGCTCGCTATCCAGGTGCATCTCGTCGACATCCAGTGAGACAACGAGGCCTAGGCTACTTTCCGCACCTCTGGCTGGGGCAGCTTGTGGGTCAAATATGCCCAGCGTTACCCGGCTCTCTGGGAGAAGACTAGGCTGCTGCTTCTTGCTTTCCCGACAACATAAAGTTGAGCAGGGATTCAGCCAGGTCCTCCACATGCAGTCCAAATGCCGCAATCGCTTCTCTGCAACCTGCAGTGCTGATTTCCTTTGAAAGTTAAGATAAATCCTTGTGTTTTTTTCCAGTAGCCTCAGACTTTTTCTTCAGTAGGCTGCTCTTGTTTTCCATTGGAACAATTAATAAGAATGCTCCTGTTTGGAATTTCTGATTGGCTGTTATCTAACCTAATTAAAGTTTGAATGTCACATTTCTAACCGTTGCATTTATTTAATGCTAATACTAATCATTATTATTTGGCATTCATTGACATGCTTTTTTAATGATATAACACAGAATAATAATCATTAATATTCAGGGAAGACAATTTGCCTACATTTTATTTGATGGGGGCGGTAAGGGACCTGGATTATGGATAGGATAGCATGCCCCAAAAAAGGTTGAGAACCACTGGCTTAGATGCTTTCCCCTGATATAAACAGAGTGAACGCCAAAAGGTACTGTCAATTAAAATGTCAAAAAAGTACTAAGGAGTAGAGCTATCCTGGCTTTAGACAGCTCACCTTTTGGCATTACTCAGTGTTTCAGGTTTTGTGGTCCACACACCAGGTTTTACATTAAATACAACAAGTTTTGCAAAACTAGACCATGTCAAGTTATTCAGCTTAGTTTTAGTGTCACAGTGGTGTTGCTGCACTCGTTGTAGGTTTTGACACTGCATGTCTGTGGTGTAAAGTAACATTCCTGTTAACGTCTGTTTTTGTTTTAGTAAACTTCACCGTGCGGCTGCAGTTCTGCTTTACTGGTGAAATGTATTGGTTGTTGAAAACCAACAGGTTGTCTTGATTTTTCAGGTTTTGGTTTTTAATTGCCTTATTAAGTGTAATTTCAGTTTTGATATAGTTCCATTAAAATTGAAGGCATTTTTTTCTAATGTAGTCTTTCTGTTCGGTCATCCGTTGTACCTAATAATGATGTGTGAGTGTCTCACTGACCACTGTCTCTTCTCTGTGTTCATCAGGAAGCATGATGATGACCGCCGTTTTGTCTGTACAGAGGAGGGTTGTGGGAAATCCTTCACCCGGGCGGAGCACCTCAAGGGTCACAGTATCACCCATCTGGGCACCAAGCCCTTCCAGTGCCATGCAGAAGGTACGTACAGGAACCTTTTGCTAAGAACAAGTCAGCAGTTATACGTGTTACTGTTTTTTAAAACAAATAAGACTATTTGATCAGTTACAAAGGAACACCAAGAAGTTTTCACTCAGTTAAATAAGTCATTTTAACTTCTATTATCTTCACATTTTGAACATGCGTCTGTCTGTTTTTCAGGATGTAATGCCAAGTTCTCAGCACGCAGCAGCCTGTACATCCACTCCAAGAAGCATAAGCAGGACGCCAGCACCCTGAGGACCCGCTGTCCTGTGGCCAACTGCTCCAAGCACTTCTCCTCCCGCAGCAGCCTTAAGAGCCACATGCTCAAACACCACCACCTCAGTCCTGGTTAGTAACCATCACAGTTGGCTCGTCACCTAGAAAGTAATGCATTTAATGAAATGCTACTTCACCTTCCACCTTAACTAGAGTGTTGCAACTCACAGGTGGCCCACTTATGTCTGAGTGGAAGCTTATCTTTGTAGACACAAAAGTGCCAAAAAATGTTTTATGTCAGAAAATACACCA
Organism: Macquaria ambigua; assembly: GCA_008360985.2. NCBI lineage: Eukaryota > Metazoa > Chordata > Actinopteri > Centrarchiformes > Percichthyidae > Macquaria > Macquaria ambigua. The sequence continues at coordinate 347,324 of VMKM01000237.1, read as the reverse complement.
TAAAACTTCCTCCAAAGATGTTTGGCTGGTATGACTAAATGACACGTTTTAGTCAGTGTATGCTACTAGCTTTGGGATCATTGTATCTCATTGGAATATTCAGAGGGGTGGAAAAGTCTTTGTTTTTGTTGGTATAAAACGGTTTCACTGAACATAAATCATTGAGCCCACTGCGTTTCTGGGGAAATATTTACTCTCCTATAACCTCCTCCTCCACCCCAGATGTTCTCAGCCAGATGGAGACCACGCCCACCCTGACCCCCAGCAGCGAGCTCATCAGCTCCACTCCAACAACAGTTGCAGGGCCCAGTATTACCGGGGGCGACCAGCTTACCAACTTGGACCTCAGCTCTCTTTTCTCTGCTGTGCCTGGAGGCGCTGTACCCACCGCTGGCATAGGAGTGGGAGTTCCCGTTGGTGGGAGTAGTTCTAATGGCACTTTCACCATGGACCTCTCCCTGATCAGCTCAGGCATCCTCACCATTGACCCCTCCTCAGTCAGCACCACGCTCGGTACCGGCACTAGCACCACTTTGGCCAAAGCTGTGGACCCTCTTATCCTGGCACCCGGTGCTGACATGGGCCCCCACCACGGTCTGGAAGGAACAGTGGGTGACATCCTGCCCCCGCAGGGCACTCTCAATCTGGATGATGTGCAGACGGTTACGCCAGAGGCCCTGGGAACCCTCACAGCCCTCACCATGCAGGGTGCTGGTGCCTCCGTGGACCCCACTCTGCAGCACCCGCTCAGCTCCTCCAGTGCCCTGAGCGTGGAGCCCACAGCCTCCCTGGCGGTGGCCCCTGTTGCCGAGCTGCTGGCCTCCCCCTCAAAGGTGGTGGAGGTGGGTGGTCCAGGGGGAGCGGGGCCTCTCCTGGGCTGTGTGGAGGTGCTGGGACCTCAAGAGGGAGGAAAAGTCCTCACCCAGTTTGTTTTCCCCAGTCACAGCAGCAGCTTCAGCCCACAGAAAGACCAGGAACTCAACGCTGTGTCTCCAAGCAGCTTCCTGGTGAGTGGTTGGGCAGCACAGGTGTTTGTTTTAAGGAAATGTGCATTTTCTTTTTGTATTCAATGATATGAAAAGGTCGGTTTTAGGAAATGTTGGTGGTTTTGTGTAGTAACTTATGTGTATCTATTTTGTATGTCAGGAGAGTGGGGGCTCAGCCAGGACTGACTACAGAGCCATCCAGCTGGCCAAGAAGAAGAAGCAAAGAGGTCCTTCAGCCTCCTCTGGTAAGACACACATTGACCAATGTCAGGCTTTTGTTGAATGCTCCTCACTCAGACCAGACGGAGACAAGAGACTGAAGTGGCCGTACAACAGCGAGTGATGATGGCGTTCTCTTTGCCCAATGCAGGGAGTTCAGGATCGAGTCAGAGAAAAAGTAAAGGAGGGAAGGCAGCCGCAGCCCCAGCATCAATGGCTCCCTCTGGGGCTCATTATGTTGAAGGAGCTGCAGCAGCCAATGGGGGCCTGACTCTGCGTGACCCCGTCACCGGGGCCCAGTATGTCCAGATTCAGCTGCTGCAGGTGAGATCCCCAGACTGTGTAGATCTGATGCAGCTGGACTGCGTCACCACCTGACATTAAAATAGTTATTTGATTTGTGTTAAGAGAAGCATTTTCCAAATGGGATGGTACCAACTTTATTGAATAATGGCATAAGACGTAGCTGTTGTTGAAAGACGCACTGATCAAAGTGTGTGTACATGCAGGACGACCCAGCCAGTGATGGCGACCTGGCTTTCCAGCTGAGCTCTCAGCCCTCCAGCTCCCACTCTCAGCTCACTGCCGACCTGCCCGTCAACATTCTACAGGCGAGAGAAGTTTTCTCAAGTTCTATTCATGTTAACACTGCCAGCAGCTGTAATGAAAAACAGAGACACACAACTCCACCTAGTGATACAGTGGGGTTTTATTTTACAGCAAATCAAACATTAAAATGGAAAAAATATATATTTTATTACATTCACAACTAGAAAAAAGTGAACATTGACAAAGTGATAAATGTAGGTGAAAAACAAGTTAACTAAACTACTTAAAATGTGACTTCTGCTGTGTTCTTTGTTAGTTTTTATATACCTGAACGGAGCTCTGTGACTGTTTCCTCACAGGAACCTTCAGTGATGACGGAGGATGACAATGGCTCTGACAACTCCCAGTTCACAGGAAGCACAATCAACCTTCAGGACTTGGAGTGACCACCACAGAGCTGCAGGTCAGAGGTCTGCTGTGAGGATGGACCTCACTGGCACCTCGTCACTGTCCACAGTTTACATCAGCAAACATACTCTGAGATGTTTGACTCCATCAAACGGTTGCCTCGTCTTTTCCCAGGACTGCTAAAGCCTTTTTGGACATGTGGTTAATATAGTGTGGGGAGGGGGTGGACCTGAGTCCACAGATAATGCACCTTGAGAAGAGTAGATGAGGATTCTTTGTTTGTACCAAAATTAAACCTGAGAGCTTTCTCCTGTCAAAGAGACATGCGAGAAGCTCTTTGTTCCTCTGTCCTGTGGGTTTTGACAGTAACGGTGTCTATTCCATGGTGCCACATTGCCACTCATGCACACACAGTGCGCTGTCTACGCTCCAGTTGCCTTACAGACACCTCACGCTGTGCATTCCTCCACCGGTGGGTTATCTGCTTTATTTGTTGCTATATTGATTCCCTATGTTTTGTTAGATTTATTTTTCTATGGCAGTCCATGTTGAAAACAGGCCTGTTCATCTGTTTATATACAGTATGTAATGAGTTAATGATGTAATAATTTTATCTGTTTATTTATTATTTAGCTGTGCGTTTACAGAATGGCAGAGCCAAACACAGAGATGAATTAAAGAATCAAAGCACAATCAGAACAGTTTGTGGAGACACCTTCATTTCACTTAATTATGAGTTTTTTTTGACCAGATAAAAAAATATGTGAGGATCCATAAGATTCATGAAGTGAATATAATATTATGGTGGGAAACGATTGAATTGAACAACTGAATGACTGCTTTATATTGGACCAGAGACTTGTGGCATCTCTATGGTAGCATACTGCTGCCACCATCACAAAAAAATATTTACCCAGTTTCTTGTTATAACGACAAACTTTAACAGTTTTTACAAGATTCTTTTCACGTTCATTGCAGATTTTTTACATTATTACTGGATACCAAATAACTGTTTTTACAACTGTTTCTTGTTAACGTGACCTTATTTTGTTTTATCACAAAACTTTCTCGTTATTTTACAAAACCAACGTGTCATTAAAACCAACTTTTCTCATTATAACATAAGTTGGTATATTGTTACAAGAAACTTGCACGTTAAAATAAGAAGATTGAGAGATGGGAGCCTACATCTGCTAGAAAAAATGTTAATGGCTGGTTTAAATATAGTTTAAGTTTTATGTGGTGCTTAATGGGACATGGCCAAAGTAGCATCAATCCATTACTGCCAGATACTTAAACGTCTGTGGTCTGGTATCCGGTACAGAGTCGTAACCTGGTCGTGGACAATCACTGATACCAGTACACACACACACGCAACCCACAGCCGTAATATATAAAAACACCCTGCCACATGTCTAGATTAAATAAATCAGTCATGTTATATGATAGCTCTGGGCTACCGTATCTCTTCAGGCAATGATGGGTCGTTTGCTCGTTTTAACAGCATAAGTTTCTTGTCATAACTAGAAAAGCTTGTTGTTAACAAGATGTTGATTTTGTGAAATAACGAGAACGTTTTGTGATGTAAAAAATAAAAAGTGATGTTCTAACGAAATGTTTCTCGTAAAAACTGAATTATTTGGTATCTAGTAGTCATAACGTGAAAATGTCATAATAGCATGACAAATATCTCGTTATAACGAGAAACTTATTTTTTGGTCATGGTTGCAGCAATTAGCCGCCAACGTGCGCAATTGAATCAAGACAAAAGAGAGTTGGAATTGTGACACCTTTATAAAATTAAAGTAGTTTAGAGAAATCTGGTCTCTGTTATCTCACACCAATATTATCAGTGCCGTTCTCTTAATTTAGACCACATTTCCCACAAGCCCCTTTGCTTGCTGTCCTTTCTCTACTTTTCTAAAGGGGAAAAACAAACCCATTTAATTTGTCTTTCACTCTGTCCCTGTCTGCTGTTGAATGCTTTAGCTCTGACTGCAGTGGAGGAACAGCGCCATCACCCTGTTTTAAAGGGTCACTTCACCCAAATCCCAAAAAGGGGGGAAAATGTATGCAGCCATGCCCCTCTGTACAGTAGTATCTCCCAACCAGTAGATGGCACCTAAGTCATTCAGAGCATGGCTTCCATACAGAAAGAAGTAGTTACTAACACAGGGTTTAATATGTAAGCATGTGCAGGCACTAGCACTCATACATACAGTATATTATAAGGTTATTAGAATGATTTGTTTTCTCTGTTGCCTGCTGAGTCTCAACCTACTATCTATCTGTTTGACCTTTTGACTCCACTACATGCGCTTGGGTGCGAGAGCTTGGTAATAACAACAGTTGGAGTTGCATGCTCACAGACACACCGACACTCTCACATACAGTTTAACAAGGCTTATCATTAACTGCCATTGGATCAGAACGTGTTGTCGGACCTAGATGAGGCTTAAATCTGATTGCAGATTAGCGTGGTGGCATAAATTGGACCCAAAGGTCAAAATCCAAGTAACAGTGGGTGGTTTTGACTTGAGCAGCTCAGAATAACATGCAGTATGTTACAGACTTACCTCACTCCAAATATCTCCAAAAGGTCTACTGCTAACACCCCAATGTGTTCATGTACACACTTTTTTCTATTTATTCATATACTCGAGTATATCATTCACAACTAGTGTTGAACCACACTGTCAAACGTTCACATGTATAATCTATATATCTATATCTGTATAGTCTTTACAAGCCCTCTGTGTTCAGATACACAGTAGTGAACATCTGTAAGACAGACAACCCGGCTAGTTTTATGTCCATTCAGATGACAAAGATCTAACTTTTGCAGATCAGTGACAGCCATAGCAGAGAATGTTGAAACTGAGAGTGTTGTGAGATCACAGCTGCAAATGTCTGGAGATAGATTTACTTGGTGGGCTGACTTCTGTGTGTGAATGTGAACCCCGCTCCTAAAGCCGCTTCCCCACAGATAATGAAGGAGGACTAATGTTGTACAGTCACACAGTGTTTGATGCTTGTTAGTGTTTTGTTGCTTGTCTTAAGCTTTTAATACCTGCATGAGTTTTTTGGTAATGAAGTCATCTCAGAACATCAGTTCCCTCCAGCTGCTCTTCATTCCAGATCATTGCTAAGTAGCAGGTTTTAGTTCAATAAAACAAAAAAACTGGGGAAACTGTGTTTTTGTGGTCTCAGCACAAATTTCAGTCCCTAGTTCTCTGGTTTTAGACTGTTGGAGAAAGACGATAGAGGCTAATTTGCACACACTGTAGAGCTATCTTATGATACAAATTTCATTATTTTATCGCACCACCACTGCAGCATGTAAATATGGTTCTGTTTGATTACAGCAAATAGCTCTCATTAGAAATAATAGAAACTTTTAATTATGTGTGTCTTACATCAATGTATTCAGGGTAGTTTCGCTGAGAGCAACGCTCTCTTTTTTCAGGAACGCCCTGATCACACTTACAAAACATTTGGGAACACAAGTACCATACACACAAATGATATGAAGTCATCTATTGCAAGACATTTTAAAGAAAATGGTTATTCAGTCTCTTCACTTTCATTCTGTGCCATCTAACAGATTACAAAACCATACAGAGGTGGTGATTGATCAAAAACTACTTAGAATGCAAATGGATTTCTATATGAGAACATCCAGAGGGTCTTAATGAGGAATTGTCTATAACGTATTTACTGTTGTTCATCTAGTGATTAATGCTGCTGCCTTTAGTTTGTTGTTGTGTATATATACATGAGTGCATATAGAGCTCATATATGGGGACACATAGATGCATACTGTACATGTGCATTATACAGTATGTTCATTCTGGTTTCCTTCTCGGTCCTGTGACCACACCCACATAGCTGATGAGTTCATGTGGAGCACCTTTTGCCTCTTACCTCCCTTCTGATTGGTCATTGCTGTTTGTCTGACTGTTGACTGTTGATTTTGGCTACATGCACCTGATACTATCGTTTGAAAAGCGTGGGTTCAGGAGCGCAAACCCTTTCACACACTCACATAGTCCCACACATTCACAGCTGGAAGCTGCCCAGTGAAACCACGGTCTGATCTGTTGGTTACTGAGCAGCTCCACATGAGCAGTTGGGGTTAAGGGCCTTGCTTTCAAGGCACCATGGTGGGGGTAATAAGGGAGGGGCAAGTGCTTCTCTTTCACTTTGTCACAGGTCGATACACATCCTCTGGTTCTTGCTGAATTCATTGATAGTTACTCCATTGCATGCTAATTATTTAGCAGGTTTTATGTCAGGGTGGCAACTGTAGCTTGGTAGAAAATGAATGATGATGGTCTTTTTCATCATAGCAGGAAAAGCACAGGTGTAATTAATACTGTGACTGATTGCTGCATTACATTCAGGTGTGTCAGGCACAGGGCTCTGGTGGTGTTCATGCAGGCTCACTGGGACATTTACATGGAACTATAATTATTAGTGTTTTAGTTACACCTGTTTTCCTCCTCAGCCTATAATGCTGTGTGGAATAGGTCTGTTTCAGGGTAAGAACCTCATACTTGGTGAATTCTGGCTCAGAACATAATGGATTAGGCTACATCTTTAATAAATGATTCAATAATGTTAATCTTTTGGTCTTTGAGAAGCTAGTCTATCTACCTGGAGCTTCAAGAATCAAATGCTATTAGAGGCGAATGTGTCTGAAAGCACCTGTGGGTGTTGTCTGTAGATATGATTACATTTCCTGGTTTAGAAGTGAGACCTGTGCTGTGTCCCAAATCGCGTACTTCCGTTAGTACACTTACATGCAGTATATTGTGTACACTATGTACTGACTTGTGTAGTGCATTAATTTTGACAGGGTAGTGTTGTCCCAAATCGAATACTGCTGTTGTGCGCTTACCGGAAATTACTATTGCAACCTTTGACCGCGTCTTCTTCTTCTTCTTCTTCTTTTTAATGGCGGATTGCAACCGGGTGGAGCATTATCAACAACATTTTACCGCGATTGCCGCACGCCGAAATATCTGCCAGCTTGTTTGCTCACTTGACTTCAATTCAATTATATTAAAAATGAACGTGCTTTTACTTTTAGCCGTAACAATCACAACCACGGCCGCCATTTTCATACGTTGGTGGTCCTCCCCTTCCGCTACGTGGCCAAGATGGCGACCGTTGAGGGTGAGAAGTGTGCAGTGTTCCACACTAAACTTTCTGGCCGTTTTGTATACATCATCCGGGTACTTATAGTACACTGCATTTTGCCATGCTTACCAGTGTGAACGCACTTATGCACTCAAAATACTAAGTTTAAGTACGCAAGTATGCGATTTGGGACACAGCTCTGGATTTCCACACAGCTCAGTCTTCATGGCTGGATTCCATCTTTTTATCTCCTGGTCTGTGTCTGATGGATGTATTGACAGAGTGAGGAAACCTGCCTGGCTCTTCTCACCCCCTCTCTCATCTGACCAGAGACAAATCTTTGGCCTGTGACAAAACATCCAGTGTTTGCAGTTTTAGATAAGCATATGAACTTGGCACAGTACATGAGTAAATTACATCATATGGTATATTGCATTGCTATTTACAAAGACCTACTGTATCTTACAGAGGCATTGAGTAATCCATGACTTGTATTAACCTCTGTTGGTGACCAGCAGGAATTGCAGCAACACTGAAAAGTCTGTGCAAGAGCTTAAAGAGGCCAGAGGTTGACACAACTAATACAGTCACATTTTCACGGTACAGATCCTTAGGTACTGAATTCTATTATTCTGATGGTGCAATCACTTCACTTTACTTTAATGACCGCATGACCATACTAGGTAGAATTTGTTTTCAGTTTGGTAACATCATGCACAAACTGACATCACTGTAACATGTCACACAATAAACACCATTCACATCATTCCCAGACAGGAAGAAAAAGCTGCATGTTCATTAAGACATTGCACCAAAATGTACTAAATGTTTTGTGGATGTGATTTCCTGGGTATAAATATAAAACTTTAAAAAATATTTTCTTTGCATCCAAAATGTAACTATGGTGTGAATGCCATATATTGCTGGACTGTAGGCAGCTGTGTCCTCCATTTGTCTAAGATGACAGCAACTTCTTCAACAAAGGTGTTATCTCCTTACAAGCTAAATTAATCTCAGGTGCACTGTGTATATTAACTTGTGGTGGTTGTGCACAAAAGTTCTTTACTAGTGGGAACCTTTCTGACCTGTTGTCTGCAGTATAAGGGCAGGAAACCAGATGATTTGATTGGTCATGACTTATTTCAGTCCCCACTACACCTTCTGATATGTGCTCCACTTACTTTAAAGGCCCTGCACACCTATGGTACACTGACCACAGGTATAATCAGCTAGAATTATTGAAAACACCTGTGTGGGTGTGCAGGGCCTTTTAATAAAGATCCCCCACACAAAAAGTGGTTATTAGTGGGGTCCTCAAAGTAACACAAATCTGCTCCCACACACTGTTGACTTTTATGGTAAGTTCATGGAATAGCTACATTTTGCTCCAGTGACCTTCGTCAGACATTTCATGTGATTTTACTTTGACTCATCACTTTTCTTCACCAAAGATCATTTTTCCGGTTTGACTAATGCCTAAAAAGAATGTAACTCCTTTTAATTTGCGGCATTTCACTGTCATTTCCGAGCCAGCGCTATAACAACTAGGTAACTTGTGGTATCATGACCAAGCTAGGCTAACCTTACAATATTAACTTCCTTAATAATAGAAAGAAAATATGTAATTGAAAGTCATGTCCAGTCAGTGTGACTCAGAATCAGGTTTATTGCCAAGTAGGTTTTCACATACAAGGAATTTGCCTCTCTATATTGGTGCATAACAAAAAACATAGTAAGAAGAAAATATAAAGAAAGATGGAAGCAAGCACTGCAAGTCAAGAAGCATAACAATCAATGAGTACATATACATAAGTGGTGTCAAATCTTCTTTCATGAAATCTCAGGTTCTGCATCTAGTTGGAATAAATCATCTTGCTTATCTACATTCAGAAAGCTTCTCCATTAGTAATGTGTCTTCAGACTTGAAGGATCGCTGGAGGGAAACCAGATTTCAGCATCTACCATCTGAAAATTAGAGCCTGTACACATCCCTGGGGTGATGGAGATGGAGACAGTGACAACGAAGTAGGGCAAAGGCGCGTGACTAATCCTTCATTCAGCGGCGCTCCCATCCCTCCAGACCGAGGCCGTAATCTGTGGGCCAGGCACAGCCACCCGGCAGGGACACTCTCATGGCTTTTGGCTTTCTGTTTGAGGTCTGGATTAAGAGGTCAAGTGGGATCAGACAAACATGCTGCTCTGCCTGTCGCACAACATGGTAGGCCTAATAACATCCAGTTACTGTAATGCATTCTGTATAGGCCCAGTGCAGAGCCTGGTCAACCCCTTTACTGTATACTTCACTGGAGACACTGTGGGGTCAGAGGAGGAAGACAAGAGGTAACTGTATGAGGAGGGAGTAATGGAGATGACATGCAGAATATAGACCTGTTGATTTAAAATGTCTTCATTTTATTTAAGGATGTCTGGTGATATTGTGTATTTTTCTTATTGTCAACAAATCCCATGAGAGTCCAATACCAGCAATGACTATCTGCCAACAAGTACTGTGTGTGTATCAAAGACTCATATGTCTTCTTCCTCTGTGCCATAGAGCTCCATTGTTGTCCAAAAATTATTAAAAACACATCAGTGAGCCACACTGTTGCACTGGGTGACATGTTCCTATATTACCATGAACACACATGCTGTAGTTTATTTGGACTCGCATACAACTTCCTGCTGCCCCAAATACTCACTAGAGCACCAAATGTGGATTAATCCGCTGCTGAAAATAGTCCCCAACAAATGCACTATTACCTCCTGTTTGAGTGACTTTTGCTAAAAACTACAGTGCCCAGCTGTTAAAAGAAATTACGCAGTCTTTTTTAGAAAATGAAACTATATATTTGTGAGTTGTTTTTAAAGATTTACATCTTCAGTAGGAACCAATGGGCTTGGGGCTGAGTGCCACTGACAAGGTAGGGAAATCAAAAAGTACTGAGAGACAGACTAACACATTGTTGGTTTGGTCCTTTCATGGGATTATACCCATTAGATCTAGAATAATACCAGTTTTATTCTTTTGAGGAATTATACATGTCACTGCTGCATTGTGAAATTTTTAAGTCAGTTGGGGAAAAAAGGGGGGACTGTAGCTATTGTTTCATTGTTTTCAATGGTTTTACATTTTCATTTATCTCAAGATAGTCTCAGGAAGACTTTACAGAAACAAAAAAGAATATAAAAATAAACTAGATCTGATTGTTGAACAATATATCATAAAGCTATTTGACATGTTGCAAATACATACTGTATCTGTCTGCCAAGCCCAGCTGAGGTAACCCAGCACCCTCTGTACATACAAGGAACAGGAACACTAGGAAAATATGGCTGAGTTTGCATAGTTGCCAGCTTATTAGACAGTAACATGGACAATGAAATAGCAGATGAGGAGAGAGAACAGAGAGAGAGGCATTGGGCCATTCAAAATTCTTAGGGGGTGACATGAAAGATCTGAACCAACTAGTAGGTGTAGCAGGCCCCGTCTAACCCATATCTATGAGGCTGATAACCACTGATGACTCCCATTCAATCGAGTGATAACACTCCAAACGTGTGGCACTATAGATGAGAGGAGGACAGGACTGAGCTGAGGGTTAAAGTTTTTTGCTTTAATTTATCATTTTGAAGTAAATGTTGATTGCACAGTTGCAGTATAATTTGCAACTGTGAGATAGATTGAGGCACATTTTTGACAGATACTCTTGCCAAAGGTCCTGATCGCACACCAGAGTCGTATGAAGAGCATGTTCAGGCTCAGAGACACCATGTTGACCTAAGCGGAAGTGGAGGTGTCAAATTTGACTCAATCTTTAATGAGCTTACTGATTTTCATGTTTGCCAGCCTGGATTACCTCCCTGTCTTGGCCAGGACCTTTTTGAGGGCATTGTTTCCTCTGATTTAGCCTGGTATATTATGCAGCATATCCCATGTAAAACCATAGACTGTATATACAGGTGGATGACTCATCTCCACTTCCTTCCACTGTACAAAAATGAAGCCAAAAAATCCTGGATATGAGCGCTGCCATCTTGCGCTGGTGACGTTATTTGGAGCCAGAGTCTGCGCATAATGATCCGCGGTGGAGTGGTATCGAGGTCCCGCCCATACACCCGCCCGTCTCAATCACGAGCACACCACAAGTTTTCAATCATGACGTCTCACGCCCTTTTTAAAGCATCAAATAACTAATTAAAACCAAACTTATCAGAAAAATGAACAAACATCAGCGAGATAAGAACTAACTAAAATGACAGAAACCATCTTTGTATTTGACATGTACTTTGACTTTTCAGTTTGGCACTTGTCCCATCCGCTAACATGGAGGAGGCGGGGTTTATGACCTATAGTGCATCCAGCCACCAGGGGGCGATCCAGATGTTTTGGCTTCACTTTTGGGGAGCTGTCATGTCGCCCGTCTTTATATACAGTCTGTGTGTGAAACCAAAAGTCAACATTGTCTTATTTTAACTTAAGTCAGATTGTAGCATTAAGTTACGTTAGTAAGTCACGTGACGTATCTTAACTCACAACCTAACCAAGTAGTTTTGGTGCCTAAACCTAACCAAACAGCGACTATTTCACAACATTAACCACGTGTTTATTATAGTTACCATGATGACAAAGGTCCGGTACGCCTGTCGCTGGTACTCTCCAACGGTCATATATGTTGTTTGGGAGTCTTTGGCAAATGACCTATTCTGTCGTTTAGGCAACAATGCATCACATTTACAGTAAGAAGCTGGTCATATATTTTGTATGTGAAATTTGAATATATGAAGTAATTAGTATCTATAGCTGTCAGATACAGCTACAGATACAGTGGAGTAAAAATATTTACCTCTGAAATGTCACCTCAAAGTTTTACTTAACTACTGAACTTGAATAAATGTACCTAATTACTGTAACACCACAGATGACAAAAGACTTCTCTCGGACTCTCTTTTCAATCAGTTGAAATATTAAAGTCTCTAACAGGTTTTCAGCACTTGCTTCCATGTGTACCATTACTTACAGTAAGTTATAAGTCTTTGTACAGCTGTTGTTACTGTAAGTGTTTATTTAACCCTGTCATCAGGCAGCGCTCTCCCTTTCTCAACGGGAAAAGAAGAACAAAGGCCCATCAGAACAGATAGGCTTTCCATGTAATCACTAACACAATCATTGCAAAGAGAAAATAATTTAAAACACACCACCGCCTCAGAGTCTATTTTCAGCTTCTTCCTCCAGGCGCTAAAATGCAGAAATGTGTTGTAGAAAACGTCTGCAACCTCGTAGCCAGTTATGTGGATACACCTAATTGCAGCAGCCATTCCCAGAATAACAAACACTCTCTGTGATCATGTGTCTCTCAGAATCTTGGAGTGACCACTTAAAGAAACTGCACGTTAAAGAACAACTTAATGCTTTTGGAACACTTCCTGCCAAGCTTGACTGGTTCGCCCGCATTGTTCCTGAGAGTGAGTTCCTCTCTGTGTGAGAAAGTGTTGACGTTGCTGTGAGGCCAGTCACTAATAGCACCTCTGAGTGCCTCTGACTCACACTTACCTCTGACAGGCCTCTGATAAGGCCGGCCAGCAGCCAGTAACTGACCTGATGTTCTGTTGTAAGCAGGCAGGGACAGTAGCAGCAGGAGTTACAATAGAGAAATGAAAAATATACATTTGAGGTAGATGTTCAAAGTTCATTTTTGACCCCAGAAACAGCATCTGACAAAACCTTAAGGTCCTTTTAGTAGCTGCTCTGGAGCTTTTGATCATATCACATGATCTTCTTCAGCAGATGGAGTCCACCTAATTGTTATGAAATGATGTAATTGACTGAAAATATTGAAATATATTGTAATCATTTATATAAGTGTAATATATTCAAAGGATCACTCAGAAAATAATGGAAATTTGAACATCTGCAATCCATGATGAGTGGGGAAACCCCACCTGCTGATGAAATGGACCTTGTTTTGAGATTGTTTTCTCAAATGGCTCTACTTTGAGATCCTCGGGCAGAGGTCTCTTGTCTGTTTCAGAGGCCCAGCTGAAAACTAAAGGGGACAGAGCGTTTGCAGTCAGGGAAATCAGGTTGGCTGAGTCAGTGAAGTCCCCTCTTAAATCATACGTTTATTGGAGAGCCTTTCCTGATTTTACTTGAGTTTTAATTTTCTTTTAACTGTCTTTTATTTCTTGCCTTTTCCTGCACTGCACTGGTATCGGTTTCTTTTTTAAAACCTGATGATTTTATGGCTTGTCTGTTTTATTTTGCTGCCTTTGTGAAGCACTTTGTAACATTGATTTAAAAAGTGCTCTATAAATAAAGATTATTATTATAAATAAATAGATAATGATTTTTATTAAATGTTTGAGGTAATTTAGAAAGAGTGTTACACAGTTTTTCCACCAGAGAGCAGTGACAAGTTTGTTTTTAGATTTCTGTAGCATTTGAACACAATCCATCCAGTGGTGTAGTGATAAATAAATATGATGCAAAATGTCAGCTGATGAGCTAATAAAAAAAAAATCAGTTTTACATAAAATACAGCAATTGGTAGATTTCCACTTTAAAGACACTGTCCTCTTATAACAGACTTGAGTTTTCTTTTAGACTTTTGGTGGCAAATTATCTTCTTTTTTTTTTTCATGATGTAGGGATTGTGTAATTCATGACAATTTATTTTTCATCTTTGAAACTGTACATTTGGTGTCTCCAGGTGTAGACTTCAGACTTTGACTCAAATTTGACCTGCATTTAAAAAACAAGGATGCTAGAGACTCGACTTGACTGGAGTCGTGAAAGTAAAAGCTTTGAAGTCTCTAGTTTTACTGACTGGGGTACCCATAGACCCCAATTCAATTCAAGAGCAGGTCTAGATCGACTCTTTATATTTACAGAGACAACAACAGTTCCCACCATGAGCAGCACTATGCAACAGTGGCAAGGACTTCATCATTGTTTTCTGTTTCTGTTTGAATTAGTGTTTTTTTTAAAAATACCATTGTATTAAAAGCACCCAATTGGTGCTCTGCAGTTTTAATAGATGGAACTATTTATTGAGTTCCTGTTTGCCATGGGTCCTAATTTAAAGTATGATACCAGAATAAAAGGATGATAAATAAGTACTAATGTGGATTGTACTTGGGATAAAGGGACCCCGTGGACCCCAGCCAGTAGTCCTTGTATGTTAAACATGTTGGTAGGATGAGGGTTAAAATGATTGAACAAGGAAAAATAAAGACCGTGACACACAGGTCTTCCCCATGCAGCCACACACCTTGAATATTGAGTTATTGGTTCCATGCATTAAAGGGGGACTCCACTGATTTTAAAGTCTGTTTACGGGTCTTGTGGAGATGCAAATAAATAAAATTCAACTGACCCCCCAAAGTACTTATAAACAGGTCTGCTTAAATCAATTAAATTGTCAGATAAATAAATTAAAAATATCAACATAAATTAATCTGATCTTATTGATTGTGTTTTGGGTTATACAAACTGGGATCATTAAGGTTTAAAAAGGTGTTAAAGTGTACATGACAGTTGCTTTGATCCTCCACATCCCAGACTCCAGCTGACCCACTTCTATCACATCCCCTGGAGTGTTATTTATCATGATAACAGGTTACAATTTAGCTTCCTTCCTTCACTCAGGTGTCCCACATGTTGTTCTCGCAGAGAATCCTGTGAGTGACAGACCAGATGACCCGCCTCCATCTCACCACAGCCGACCAATGAGGCTGCAGAGCGGGGACGAGCCTTCACCAGCAGCCTCTTATTTCTCACTACAGTAACCCTGTAACACACACGGGCAGTCATGTGACGGTCATATAGTACAACTCAGCAAGCGCGCAGTCCAGTCTGAACGCTGCTGCTGCATGGCGAGTCTCAAGGGCAAAACCTGCTCTGGCAATAGACTGCCCCGTCGGATGCAACGGATAAAAACAATACTCCCCGCGCCTTTAGCATTGGGATTATATTTGCTTTGAGTGAACAAGGTAAGACTGGATGTTATTTTATGTAATGATGGTTTCAGGGGTGCAGGGTGCGCGTGTAGCCTGTCTGCTCGGCGCCATATGCTGCAGCAGGCTGGACGAAAACATGTTTACGTTGAGAGCGGAGACGCGCGCCTACTCATGCGTTATGCACCGCGGTGGGGACGGGCAGGAAAACACAGCACCCAGTCCTATATTGTGGACTATTATGGGGTTCATTTTTCTCTGCCGCAGTTTAACAACGGAATGTAGCCTAAATGAATGAATTTTGAACGAGTTTTGGTCTGTGTTTGCAGCTGCGCATGTGAGGGGATTTATAAGTTCTCCACCCATGCTGCCTGCAAAATCGAATGGTGTTGAAGAGTTAATGGTTTTATTATTATTATGCAAATGGAAATATTACATTATGTTTAGTCATAATTACAAATGTAAGGACACGGCTGTGTAAGAATGTATAACCCTGTCATTATAAGAGATGAGCTTTCCTCTATGAACATGTGAAATCAAATTAATCAAAATGTGTCCAACAGAAGGCATGCACTAGGCTAATGCATAAATCTGATGACTGATATCTAAAATCTCTTCCCAACTTCAGAGGCGGCGGTGTGACTGATTTACTGCTCTTTAATTGTCAAACAAGCAGGTGATTTACGCATGCAGTGGAGGCGGACACACTGCTCCCGGCTGCCACATGCGGTGCTTTCTGATAATAATGTTGACATTTTTTTTTCTGTCCGGGTTTATTCTCGGTCACTCAGACCATGCAGGGGCCCCTGGAAAGGGAGGGCGGATACAGGCAGACGCTTAGGCAGGGAGGGTTTAGACTCTCCCTGTTCCAGGAAAATAACCTATTTGTGAAGTCTATAGTGGGACATTATAACAACATGTGCGATAAAGTGGAACCATATGCTCATTGTTGTGCTGCACGAAAAGCAACTATAGCCTACTGATCTAAGTCATGAACTTTTAGCCTGATACTTAAATAGGCCACCATGAAAAGTGATAAGGTTATTGAAGGATAGCTAAGGTGGCCCTTAAGAAAACACATGGAAATAGACAAAACACAAGCAAATTAAGAAAACATCTTCACCAACTTGATAACACATGAAGCATTAATAAAAACATGTATAGTAAAACAAGAAATGAAAAAAGAATGACAACTACTGTAGTGATACCACAGGATATCTGTTTTCAATATGTGAAAACTATCTGAGCTTGTAAGAAAGTAACTAAAGACACTACAGTGTGTGAAAATCACATTAAAATCACAGGACAAAAGAAAATATACCATAAGAAATGCAATGGCCTCACAAAAAAACCCTGAAACTAAAAACTATTTTCATTATCGACTAATCTTTAGAATATTTTCTTTATTAATCGTTTGGTCTATAAAACGTGAAAACAGTGAAAAATGTTTCCAAAACCTAAAAATATTACATTTACTAGAATCTCACATTTGAGAACCTGGAACCATCAAATGTTTTTGCTTGAAAAAAACCCAAACTATTAATCGCTTCTCAAAATTCTCAAAATGCAGGATAAATCTGAGGAGTCACGAGATAATTAACAAGATAGAAAATGAGAAGTTCCACAACACACAAGTAAGCTTGACAAGATATTCTTAACTCAAGGTCTACTTACTAGATTCATACTGGAGCTTTCAGCTGCATCTCATGGCCTTTATCAGCAGATGGATGACACTTTTGTCAAAGTACTATCTTCAAGGTCAACAATGAACCTTCAAGCTCAAAGTTATGCTTATTTTTTCTCAAATCTTTCCTTTTTTTGAATTACAATAGAGTTTTCACGACTCCAAAAACCATTAAAAGGAATCATTTTGAGAAGGGAACATAATTCTTTGGTGTAACTGTTTACAGCTCATAGACACATGTGACAAGGGGTCACGAGTATCCTTACTTGGGTCTAAAGGGTCAGGTTGGGTCAGGTTCAAAAGGTTTGGAACCAGTTCAGTAGGTATACTGGTTAAGTGATTTTATAACAATAAATACATTGGCATAGTGACTCAGTATCCTATGTCATAAAGTTATTTTTTCCCTGTGCTGTGTCACTCATATTGTGACGTGGCAATGCATGACAGTTAAATGACAGCTGCATTGAGCTATCAATTTGCAAGTCTAAAATGCTACTGCAGCATTTTAGAATTTGCATACACAGACTGTAACTATATCATCTCATATCGGCTGAAAGATTATTACAGAGCATTAGGGGATACAGCAGTTTATACATTTTTCAGTAGATATATAATCACCTAATACTCCTTTAATGTCAGGCTCTGTCCTTTTGAATTTGAGCAGCAGGCACATGTGGGATTAAGATTATCAGGCTTCTCACTGTCTCTGTTTATTTCTATTTAGACATACTGTATCCTGGCTGGAGACCTTGGATTGTAAGAGTTTCCCCGACGCTTGCTTTTTCCACCCTGAGAGTGAACACCAGGTGTTTCACTATCTCATCCGAGTGGGAAGTGTGGCCTTGGTGACCTGGGTTTGTTTGGCCTAACTTTCCCAGCAGTGCAAGGAATAATTCTCTTACAAATCATCCTAAACACAGACTTCAAGTCCAACCAAGAGACAGCAGTTTGGCACTATCCAGGGATGGTAGATAACTCCCCAGTTAGCGAGGGGACTTTTCTTCCTTACAGTGGGTCTCCACCGGCCTACCGACTGTCAGACATGGTGACAGACCTGGGCTCCTACCAGGTGATGCCGTCACCGTTTTCGGAGGATGACCTGAGTGAGTCGTCCAGCCCTCGTTCCTGTTCCAGCCCGGACTCCCAGGTGCTCAGCTCTAGCTATGGCAGCACCTCTAGTGCTGAGAGCCAGGACAGCATCCTGGATCACCTGCTGTCCCAGGCCTCTTTAGGAAGTGCCAACAGTGTGCCGGCAGGGTCTGTGGCACCTATACCATTATCCACTTTCCTCTGGGACTCACGGAGGGATGAGCCCTCCAAACGTGAGCCCATAAAGGAGGAAAATTTTGACTTCCTCACCTGGTCCAATGTGGAGACAGAGGAACAACTTGGAGGGTCCTTCCAGCCCACACTGGAAGAGATCGAAGAATTCCTGGAGGAGAATATGGAGGTGGTAACGATGAAGCAGGAGATCCGAGAGGGTTGCCTGGGGTCGGGAGTGGGACTGGAGGAGGCTCTTGGTCTAGAAGTTGGACTGGAGTGGTGCCGTGAGGCCTCCCCTGAGCCTAAGCTAGAGCCAGAGGCCAAGTATTCAGACCAAACTGTCCCCACTGCCAGCACTGCTGGCCTGGCCACTGCTGCCTCCACTGAGACCAAAACTACATCAGTTAACCCCACACATGAATCCAGCACAGGGGCCAAGAAGGCATCAGCAGACAGTGGCACAAACAGTAGTGGGATGCCGGTCATCCTACAGATTCAGCCCCTTCAGATCAAGCAGGAGCCCACAGTAGCCCCCCTTACCCCAGTTGCCCAGCCCCCACAGCCTGCCCCAGCCTCAGACATTAAAGTTGCGCAGCTACTGGTCAACATCCAAGGTCAGACCTTTGCCCTGGTGCCCCACATTTTGCCCTCCCCCAGCCTTAACGTATCCTCCAAGTTTGTACGCATTGCTCCTGTCCCAATTGCAGCCAAGCCTCTTGGGCTGGGGGATAGCTCAGCCAGCCAGGGATCAGGGATTCTTGTTGGAGGTCAAAAGTTCCAGAAGAACCCGGTGGCGGATCTTATAAAAATGCACAAATGCACATTTCCTGGCTGCACCAAGATGTACACCAAGAGCAGCCACCTGAAGGCCCACCTGAGGAGGCACACGGGGGAGAAGCCTTTCGCCTGCAACTGGCAGGGCTGTGGATGGAGGTGGGTACTGGTGAGGGGAGTGTGAACTGACTGAATGAACGTGTTTCTACGTACATTTAAACATACAGGCCACTGACTGACAACATCAAACATTCACCACACAGACAGAATGATCTCTGCCCATTCAACATTACTATAATTGAGCACTGCAGCGTTTTATGTTTGTTATCTTACCAGATTAGACTCAGAGATTGATTCATATTTATGACTGGTTGTATAAAGCCTGTTTATTTGCAGGACTGAGCAATAACAGGAGACTCGAGCATGCATCTGCATGATTTGAAAGGGCTTAACCCCCATTTGTTAGTGTGGCCTCTTTGGAAGCAGCAGTAATTATATGTCAGTGAGGCACGTCTATGTGCTGTTCATGGTGTCATGTTGCTCAATGGAACCAAGTGTGGTGCAGATTTTAACTTGAACTGACCTGTCGCTTTAAGGGTCATCTATTAGCACTGTTGAGGGGACTTAGAGGGTCTTGAGAGCCAGACCCCCCACACCCCGTCAAAGCTCTAAGCAACTAAAAGTAGAGAGAAACAGCTCTACAACATGAATGTCATTATTCGTAATAGAGTTCATTACCATGGAAGCAAGGCTTTACTAGGTTTCTGTTTGTGGAATGCTTCAGCAACGAGACAGGACGCTCACAGTTACTCAAGGATCCATAATAGAAAGCTGAGGAAAAACAATCATACTGTTTTCTTTTTACTAAGCCCTGGAGCTGGAAAGCTCTTAATGGGTGTCATGCTGCCTCCCAAGTGTTAATTGGAACGACGTGAGGCGGTGGGAACATAGACGGGTTTGCTTGCACAATCACACTTCATGTCAGGCAGTGAGATATCTGGGATGTGCAAGAATAGCTGGGGTGTCTTTTTTTGCGGATGTAAACTAAATCTGGGACGGAGCATGTGGGCTGCAGTCACATGGGCACAACATGGGCACCTCCTGTTGAGACTCGACAGCTGTGCAGTTGCTGGGGCAGTATGAGTGTGTGTGTGTGTGTGTGTGTGTGTGTGTGTGTGTGTGTGTGTATTTGTGTATGCTAAGTATAAAGCAGCAAGATCTAATTTGGAACCTGCTGTGTGTAATGGAGAAAGGCGGAGAGAGAACTTGGATGTCTTCATCAGTGAGGCAATTTCTTTGCTCATTAAAGTAAAGCATCTTTTTATTCTTTCTTTATTCATCAGTCTGAAAGTGTACGTGTTTATGTGTGTGTATGTGTGTGTGATGGAGTGTGACTTGAGCCCAGAGATGCCAGAGTTGAGCTGGCTGTTTTCCTGAGGACGTCAGGTCAACCAGATGAGACTGACGCCGCAAACTGGTGACATTAGTGCAACGTTTGACTTCCTCAGCCGTGTTCTCTTTAACTAGTGCTTCCTGACTGCTGGGTCCTCAGAGTAGTCAAAAGGATTTATGTCAGCTTTGTCAAAAAACACATAATTTTAAATTTTAGTGAATTTACGGTCCAGCACTTTTAATTACAATGTCTGTCTTACACTGTCTTAGGACAGTTTTTCAAAAAGTGAAGTTTGAACAAGTGAGAACATAATTAATTCAAATGACTTTGAACGCAACCCATGTAGCCTAATCCCAAACTATACTCCGTTCATTTGAGGTGCCACCACTGCTTCACTTAAGTGACAGGTTAACGGGTGACTTTATCCACAAATCCCAAATGCTTCTTTGGTGGTTTATCTTGACAATTATTATTACTATTAGCAAAGCTTGCTAGCTTCCTCTGTTGTTTTAACAAGACAGCAACAATTTCCCTGTTTGCTGACAGGGCCTGTGATGCTTATACACTGCCTATACAAGTGCCTAAATGCCTATAGTGCCTACACAACTTTGAATTCAAATATATCATTATAGATGGAATATTTCATTTTTCTTTGGTTGAAAATGAATTTTCTGCTCTGTATCCTTTTTTAGCAGACCAACTGTTATAACCCTGTTCTGGTTATTAACTTATGCCTGAGTAAGCCCAATATAGTTGTAATTGCTATTTCCAAGCTTTTAATATTGTTGGAATGAATC
This sequence comes from Macquaria ambigua, assembly GCA_008360985.2. Classification (NCBI taxonomy): domain Eukaryota; kingdom Metazoa; phylum Chordata; class Actinopteri; order Centrarchiformes; family Percichthyidae; genus Macquaria; species Macquaria ambigua. The sequence goes on along the minus strand of VMKM01000237.1, from coordinate 326,156 downwards.
ATCAGTACAAAAGATGAGAAATTGTGTTAGAAAAAAGTTATTTTATCATCATGTACACAACTGTTGTCATTGGCAATGAAATTCTTCCTCTCCCTCCAACTGTGCTCTTACATACAGTATATACATATAAAGTATATATATATAAAGAAAAATCACGTAAGTGGAATAAAACAAGAAAAATGCAAAGTTGAGGGGGAGCTCGAGACACGGCAGCCGTCCTTGGCGCCATCTTCTCGCCATTATTGAACTAAATCTAAATGTGAAGAGAGAAATCACATGTGGCTCAATCATCAGTCTTAAAACTCTGGTGTGTTCCCAGTTCTAACGACAAACTGTGAATTTGCTACAGTTATGATTTGTGCCTCTGACTAGCCTTCTTATCCATTTGCTATACCAAACTAATGCAAAAAAACAGGATTTCTCAGTAAACACAGACTTTGAAATTGGAATTTACTGTGGGGAAAAATACTTCCAGACTCAGCTGCTCCTCACATTTTGTAAGTCTGCGCTTATTATTTAATTTCACTTCATTTTCATTTTATAAAGTTAAATTGAACGGGTGTTAAGTTAGCCTGTGTGTAAACTATTACTTAATGAATAAGAAGAAATATGAACCCTAATACTAGACCATTGGGGGACCACTGCTCTAAACACTCCACAAACACTCACATGGTGTGTGTGTTTTTCATGTGCATTGATCTATGCATATGGTATGCTTACATTTACATGTGCATGAACACGTTTGTCAAAAACTATCCTTAACCAGCAAGCCGTTATGTAATTTGGCTTCTACTTGCCACAGCTTGCAGAGATCAGTCTTGGAGGAGCTTCCCCTTTTTAAATATTCAATCATTTATACACCCTCCATATGCATGCAGGTACTGAGTGATCTACAATATCTCTTAAAAGCTTTGTGTTTGTCCATTTGACTGTAGTACCAACCTGGCAACCCGCCACCAGTCATGTACTGTACTTGTAATGCTGTGTGTGTCCTAATACATGAGGGGAGCTGCAGAAATTTGTGCAGTAGTAATCCAGGCTGTGTGTTCCAACTAACAAAGAGCTCTTGTCTGTACACAAAAGGCAGGATGTAGTTTGGATGGAAGTGTATGTGTATGTGAGAACCAGTGTGTGTGTAACCCACTGTATGTGATGGGGTAAATGAGGGGGCCGACCAAAGGGAAAAAAGTTGGGAAAAATGTGAGAGAAGCAAGCAAAGGGAGTGAGGAGCAGAGAGTAACTGGGATTTAAAAAAAAAAAAAAGACAGGAGAAAAAGTGCAGCTTGTGGTGGCATGGGGGGTGGAGAGGGGTAGATAGAGGGGGAGAAAAAGGCCTGTTTCAGTTTTGCACACAATCACTTGAAGGGTGCAGCAGCGAGGAAGTGGAGCGAACAAAGACAAAGTGTTGAATAGTTACCATGACTGTGGGCTAGGAACGTCCAGGCTGCCACGCCGCATGAAAGGGAAGAGAGGAATCCGTCAAGGTTCCTCATAGGCCGGGAGGAACAGGAGGGGAACGGCTCGATGGAAAGATGCACTGAGTGTGGAACTGTATATTCAGCAGTGTGACTCCAAACACAACTACATTTACAGTGCAAAGAGTTTCTTCCACATAGACCAAAATGTCTCATTTCAGATTTTTTAGCTGACCAGATTGTTTTGCTGGTCAGCTTAGCTCTTAATATTGTGAGAACATAGACACCAGAACCATTCTCATGTCCCCTACTGTTGATCAGTGGCTCCGGTGCTCCATGCTAACACCGAATACTGAAATGCTAGAAGGGCACTAGAGTCACCCATCTATAGTAACTGTTGGTAACCATTGTTTTTGTCATATGGCATGAAGATTCGTAAACTTTAAATTTATTATTAACTTGGACTGGATTTAAACTGTTAGGAGTCCCCAAGGCAAACATTAGCTGTGGTGCCCCTACTGACCCCTGCCCCCAACACATATATTTTGGAATGTGCGCCGTATAAACTAATATAATTAAGGTCTTAGACATAGATTTTAACACAAAGCCCCTGTACAAATGACCAAAAACCAAGTGAAATGCAGTGAGCCTGGAGCTTGTGGGGCCCCTCTGGGTCTGGGGCCCCAGGGCAATTAACCACTTTTCCCAGTTGGTCATCCTGCCTCGAGCACAGCTGATACAGCCACATCTTTTTGGGGGCATCGTTTAGTTAGCTCATTAGCTCATTCACTCTTCTTCCATGAAGTGATTGTTAGTTTTAAAGCTCCATGTGATAACTTGTAGTGGCACCCAAAGAAAGAGGCTCAGCTTCACAAATGCAGTCCGTGCATCCGTTTTGATGACTGCCAGGTGCTTGTAGATCACACAAAGAGAACTTGAATGGTAAGAACGTTGCCTTTTTCATTTCTGTTCATTATAAACACCATTACCAGTTTAAAGTTAGCATTATCATCACGGTTTTCACGTCTACCAAGGTTTGTCAGTAAAAACGCTTCTCTTCCTATGTGGCACTACAATTTCGTACCATGCTATACAACAGAGATAAAAGAAAGGCATTTCTGAGAGGTCTTAGGTACGGTAGTTGCTTTGTCACATCCTGTAGCAGTCGACTTAAGGCCAGTTCAGGCCAGAGATTTGAAACCATTTGAGAACATTGCAGGGAAATGTTGCAGCGGTGTGAACTGTCCCGTCTCAGCTCGACTCAGTCCGGCTGATGGCATCGCCTGCGACTCACCTTGTCAAGTCACCACTTGCTCGTTTTAGAATGAAAGGCACGTTACCTGTTTCAACAGCCAATCAGCTCGTAGCGAAGTCAGCTCATTTTTTTATGTTCTTGCCATTTCATCAATACTAGAAATGCAACTGTAGCAAGTAAGTCACTATCACTATCCTCATTCATATTTTAAGACGCTACAAATGATAAGCCGGCACTAAGAACATTGCAGCCAACCCTTTAACTAAAGACAAATCCCTTTAAAAGGAAGAAACTGCTTCAGATTGATTCAGTTGGGACTAAAAGTGGATAAAAACCATTATAAATCTGGTCTGTTTCTCAGATACTTTGTCATTTTGCATAGCAACAGATCCAAACCAGATGTTAGAACGTCAGACTTCAGAGTGGCAGTGATAGTGTTACTGTTTACAGAATGAGACCATCTCTACAAATTGTGGAAAACAGTGTAGATCAGATTTGGATGCACACCATTTACCAGAAGACAGTGCATTATATGAAACCTTTGTTTTGAGCCATTAGCCTCTTTTACTTTCATGTGTGAAATATCATCCCACATCCATCCTGAGATGATGATGCTGACTGCTCCACATTACAGTAAATATATCCTGCACATGCAGCATATGTGTTGGTTCCCATGGGATCCCAATCCCATTCGCTCCTCTCACTAGAAGATGTAACTGGACAGAAAGTCAAAACCTCTGTCAAATAACCGTCCATCTACCCAAGTCACTGTGTAGACCTAATCTGCTTGTTTCAGTTTTTACTAGCAAGTATGGGGTATGTGTTTTGGGTGCTATTGGCATGGTTTTATTGGTAGCGTCTCCCTGTACAAACTGCTGTCAGATATTGCATGTAACTTAATCATGTCAATTACTGCAGTAGCATTACTTTAGCTCTTAGCTTACGGGTTTTCACTTCAGCCCCTTATGTGTTGCTGCTTAATAGCAGGGTGCAGTTGTATCGATTCATCATCTTGTCAGGTCAGCAGAGCAACATCTGGGATGCAGGGCCTGGCTGGGGACAGTCAGTTTCAGAGAACTAGGTTGCCGAGAAGAAGCCCCAGAGCTGTCATCCCTGTTGTTCCAGCCAAGAAGCGTATGCCTTGCATGCTAACCCTGCTGTGATGTTTTGCTTGTCCAAATGAGTTACAGGCAAATGAGTTGTAGCATCAACATGTGAAGCATTCTTGCTCATTATAACAGATAATTATGCTGTGGGGCTAAGTGAGAAGATTTCTGGCCTCGGCAGCTGCTGTGTACGTGTTGGGAAAAACAGGGAGTTGCCGGAACTAAATACAAAATAAGAGCACGAGGGCGGTGGGAAGACCAATGTTTTTGGCTCTGATTGCATCATATAGGCACTTGGCTAGTCTGGCGCTGTGAAACATCCTTAGAACACACATAGGGATCTAAAGATGTTTCCAAGAAGAATAGTTTCCTCATGAACAGAACAACAGTTTCTGGATGTGTTATGTAACTGGACACAAGAGGATCATTATCATCTTTGCTAAAATCACACACACCTGAGACAAACTGTTAAATAAGGACTTTTCTTCACTTTCTCCAGAGGTGGGACAAATGGTCATTGTTTTGCAAGTCACAGGCAAGTCTCAAGTCTGGCTATGAAGTGCTAACTTAAGTCTCAAGTTCAAGTTCTAAACTTTATGTTTCGAGTGCTAAACAAGTCATCATGTTTAATTTAATTTTAAATTATTTGTTTTTATGGCTTTCAAATACATTTTTGAACAAAAGCAAAATGATAAGGAGTGCATTGGGGTTCGATAGCATTTTATTAAATCTAAATCTAGATTTGAATCCCTTATTGAATTTCCAATTTGAAACTCAAAAATGAATATAGATCTGTACGTAGTTGTTGGCTGAGAAGACAGAAACACTACAGTTTTTAGTGGCAGCGCAGTTTTTGGTGACAACCCAACCTGAAAATGAGATAAGCAGAAGATATGGCAAGCTTATTATCTCACACATTGAAATAACAGCTGCAGCTCACCTTATTTTTCATAATACCTGAGGTCCTGATTCAGAACTACTAAGCTGATAACCTTAATCAATATAACTTGGGCCATTAACACTTATTAGCTACAGCTGATACAATTGACTTTGTCATTTAAACCGGCATAAGTATGTATAATAGTATAATTTGAAGTCTGCTTACTTGAATGTTGATGTGATAATGTGCTGGTTTCCCTCCTGCTCGTACAACATGATTGGCTGCTGTCAGATTGAGTTGAGTCGCTGCACACTTTTTAATGACGTCAATTTTTATCTTTCGCTGTGTTTCCACCGCAGGAACTTTCCCCCGGGGACTAGGAACCTTTGGAGGAACTGTGTTTCCACCGCAGGGACCAGAGTCCCTAAATTAAGTTCCAGGGACATTATTTTACCCCCAAAAAAGTCCCTGCTCGGGGGGTAGTACTTTCCAAAAGCAGAGGAACTTTGGGGGTGGGGCTTGCAGTGCTGGACATTTCTGATTGGTCGAGTACTCGCAGCATTTTATTTCAGCCACCATTTTTAAAAATCTGCAGCTGCAAACCAGTTTGTTTTTTGTTCATTGTGCTTCGACACAATGGAGTTACAGAAGAAAGATAACCACAGATGGAGCGACAACAGAGTCCAGGCCTTATTGAGCATTATTAGACTCCTCCATGCTTACTGTTGTTGCAGTGTCGCACAAATAACAATTGATTGCCTGTGCGTCGATTTATATGGCATCATCGTTGTTGTATAGTCGCGTGCAAAAACGCAGACGGGCTGAAGGAAACTTTTAGTTCCATGAAAAGTAGTTCCTGGCACTAAAAGTTCCGGGTACTTTGGGTGGAAACGCGGCTTTTGGGTTTGGGAAAGATATCAAGTCATTCCCAGTCAAAAGTCCAAGTGAAGTCAGTTAGTGTTAAAGTCACAAGTTTTGTCAAGCCGAGGTCATCAGCTTCTAGTCCAAGTTATGTCGCACAAGTTCACAGCTTTGACTTTCACCATTTGTCTTTGCCAAATATAAAACATCTCTTTTTCTTCCTTTCAGGTTTTCCCGGTCAGACGAGCTGTCTCGACACCGGAGGTCCCACTCGGGTGTCAAGCCTTACCAGTGTCCAGTGTGTGAGAAGAAGTTCGCCCGCAGTGACCACCTGTCAAAACACATCAAAGTCCACCGTTTTCCACGAAGCAGCCGGACAGTTCGCTCAGCAAACTGATGCCCCGCTCGGATCACTGGGATCACTGGGAATGCTGAGATCACTCTCATACAGACATCGGCCATGGGAGCAAGGTGTGAGTGTGAACATACGGGTGTGTGCGCAAATGTTTGCGCCTTCATCAAGTCAATTTGAATATGTGAGTGGAAGCACGCCTTGCTTTTTGTCTGAGCAGTGTGTGATCTAATTTATTGTACAAAAGTAAACCAACACAGTTACCATCCTGTAATCAGCTAACGGTTGTTGTTGCTGTTGGTGCTTTGGTATGTTGTACTCCTTATGTTGGTTCTGTCCTTATCACCTGCCTTTGCAGAAGATAAGATAAGCTTATTTTCATTCAGTCTGGATTATGTGATAGCTTTGGTAATAGCTTTGCGTGTCCATTCTACCTGGATAAAAACAACTGCCTTTTATCTTCCTGAAAGCTGCCAATGTCTTGGACATTCCTGATCTTATGCAATGTTTAGGAAGTCAGATTGAAGTTCATTTGGATCCTCATTAGCTACTACCAGAGTAGTAGCTACTCTTCCTGGGGTCCACGGGGGTTTCTCCTGTGAGATTTCTCTGATAGCTTTGTCCTAGTTTTTGCTGCCTTGCACCACAGTTCATTGACAGTACGGTTGAAGAATACCTTTATTATTCAACTTGGTGTTGATGCACAGGGAGAGACCTGTTATAAAATGTGGACTACTGACATAACAAAGTAAGGGAAATAAGCTACCGGGACTCCTCTCACATTTTACAGCAACATTGTGAACCTGCTGAGACACAAGAAGGAGGAGAATGACAGAGCAACACAAGAAATGCAAAAGCGAAACACAACTAAAAGTTTAAGCGCACAGTGATCGTTAAATAGGCCTTCTGATCAGTGTTAAATGATCTTTGTTGTTTTATTAAGCTAAGTTATGTGTACCTACTTGCTGGTCTTCTATTTGTCTCGTTTTCTGGCCTTACTGTACCATAAAATCCTTACTGGAGAGCCAAATGGTTTCGGAAAAGGCTTTTCAGTTATCCATATTTCAATGAGGTGTAAAGTGTTAAAAAGGTGTCATAATATGGCCCAGGTTAGTCAGTGCATAGCCACGGAACCGAATGTCTCAGTCTGCTATTATTATTTGAACTATTATTTTGCTGACGACTTGACACAAAATCTGCCTCAACTCTGCTTTATCTGTTACTGGAGACACCCTGACAGCCTTTGACCTCAGCCGGCAGTTATGTTACGTTGAGGAGACATCAATGGACACACTACACACCATGGTGCTGAACTATCAGGAGGATGAGCTTCTGTATGTATCTGTAAATGTAGTCACAGCATCCCTTTTGAGGCCATGACACTTTCTAATACTCTCAAACATTGTTCGCTATGTGTACCACACCCCGCTGTGAATATGTAGGGGTGTGACAATGCCGTCCGTGCGTAATTCATGTATGTAAAGCGACAACAAGCAGGGGTACACAGCATTGTACATCATTCCTTTCATTCAATTTATGAATTTTTAATGCTTGTGTGAACACAGGTGTTTTACCGCATCCTATGAATGTATGTAAATATGCAGGAGTGTACATCGCTGCATCCAGGAAACACACAGACACTATTCTGATACCATATCTTAAAACAAATCAGTGGTTGTGAAGATTTCTGGTGTCAACCCTAAATGTGTACATAACCTATTGTTTCAGTACATATGAATATATTATATATTTTTTTTCTTTGTTCTATCCAAGATGCATTTACAAATAAAACTGAAAAGAAACAACCGTCTAAGCTAAGTTTCTCCTAGGAAATGAATGTGCCTGTGGTGCATTGTTGATCTACAGTATAAATACATGGTGATCATCCTTGATCTGCTGTATCTACCTGGTGAAATAAAAGGGGCAACTCATCTCAAAGTTAGACCTACAAGATGTGTTTTCCATGTCTTTTGATGATCACTGCACAGCCTAGCTGCTAACACTGTCTGACTCCACATACTGTTTAACCAGGGCTGGTTTGTCCCAGTATACATACATCACAGCTGACATAATAGCATCCCTTTAGGTTCACATCAGCGTACTTGATTTTCATTGTGACCTCCAGCACTGTTGAACCCCTGCTGACACACAGGAAGACTAGACTCTGTCGCCTCATCTAAAGTTGCAAAAGCAGAAGTTGCTGACTCACCTTCCATCTGTTCAAGTGTTGCAATTGATGAAGGTGATGATGGGGTCTGGTTCAGAGATCTGGTCTGTAGATTGTACATTGGTAATGATGTACAGTATGTAGGGGGTTCATACATTTACACTGGGAGCTGCCCAGGACCACTATAGGCTTCTGCTGGTCTCTAAGTAGCTAAAGATTAGCTACTTGAAACAGACAAAGTCAAGTAAGTGATAATGCATTACAAGGTGTCCAAATATCAGACAATAATGAATAAGGTAGCAATGATCATGTTCTTAAGAAACATGCAGGTCCAAGTCAGAGGTCATCCTCAAGTCTCCAGAATGGTTCAGACCTAAACGATGAGGCTGGTGTTATTCTTTATTTTTATCATTGTCAACAATCCTATGAAAAAGACAAAAAACAACGATGATACATGCAGTTTATAGACCATTTATTACAGATGAAGACAAAAATCTTAAAAAATGGGTCTCAAATTTATAGTTTAATTTTCAAAAAAAGGCTCATTTCCTGTAACAGCTGGGCACTGTAGTTTTTAGCAAATATTACTCAGCAGGAAATAGTGCATTTGTTGGGGACTATTTTCAGCTGTGGATGAATCCACATGTGGTGCTCTAGTGAGTATTTGGGGCAGCAGGATGGTGTATGTGGGATTGAGTCAAAATAAATTACAGTGTGTGTGTTCATGATCACCCAGTGTAACAGTGTGGCTCACTGGTGTGTTTTAAAAGTTTTTGGACAACAATGGAGCTCCATGGCACAGAGGAAGAAGATCATGATTAAGAGTCTTTTCATGAAATGTATGTGTGAAAAGTACAGAATATTGCCAGCCTTTTAAAAACAATATTTATTTCTACAAATTTCAGATGAGGGAGTAGCAGACAATTTGCAGACTATTTACTTACTGAAGAGGCTATATACAGTATGAACCACACTTTAGTAACAATAGAATCAATAATGCTTTAAAATTGTATTTTTAAATTATAAATTCTTTTGGTTTGTTTAATCATTTGCACTCTCAGACAAACTCCATCAGTAGGATAATGTTACTGAAGAGGTTCTGGGCCAACCACAGGCGAAAAGGCCTGTATAGTACAACTAAATGTGTACAATAATGATTAGCAGCAGTGTGAGCTAACCAATATTTTCTTATGCTCCTTACATATGAAACAGCATTGACATTTGGTTAAGTCTTACTAGATACAGAAAGACAACTGGAAGTTGGCCAACGAATGGTAGCATCTAGCATCACATCTTTTGACTAACAATGCAAGCTAATGTATCTCCCTTGCCTCAAAACTTCAACAAATATTTGTCAGAGAAGAACCTTGTGCTGGCATGAAGACACATACATGGTAAAATAAAACATACTGTACACTGAAAAGCACTAACAAGTAGGCAGCACATCTGACATTACAACAACAACAGCAGTGGGAATAGCTAAAGGCTAACGCTAACAGCTAAAAACACTGATTTGTCTGGATGTGTTTTCAGGAGCATATAAAGTTGGATTTATTCATAGTCCTCATTTTGCACACACAATTCTTCTGTTTAGCCCAAGGTCTTTAAAATCCACAAAACTCATTTACAATCTCTGTGTGCTGTAACATTACTGTGTCCTATAACTTCAAGTGCCACAGGAGACTGTACATTGTACAGACACATGCAGTATCAGTATCAGTGTTCCCGCTGGCTTTATGGTGTTCAGACAGGCTCAAGGTTACATGCTGATGGCACGACAGGAGGTCCCTTATGTCTGAATTGAGTTCAGTGAGTTAGGACTGAGCAGATTGTCTGGGCTGATTAATTGGCTTTGGGGGTTGCAGAGAGCTGCAGTTATCAAGAGCTGTGCAGAATCTCTGTGATCCATCATTTATACTGTAGACATGATGATAGATACAGCGTGGGGTGATGAGTGTGTTCTGCACTTTGTATGTCCAAGGGAAGAGTGTTTATCTTGGACTGGTTTGTGTGACTGAATATGTGTGCCCATGTGTTCGGCTTGCGTGTGTATCTACAGTATATGCCTGCCAAGCAACCTGAGGTACCTCAGCCTGCACAGACACACCAGTCTTCCACAGGGAACCACGTTTCCTGTTGGAAGGGAAACAGTGAGACAATGGGCTGCTCATACTCCACCCTCATCATTTGCTTTGAACACATCACCTCATGCACATCTGCATAATGCATACACAGTCTGTGGAAACTGCAGCTCCTTTACTGACCAAACACTAAACAAAGTAAACACAACACACTGTGCAGTGACAGTTAATAATAAAGTATTGTTATTGGTTTAGTCAGGTTGCAGCTTCCAGAACTGCAGCTTTGGGAAATGAATATATTTAAAATACTGTACATAAGGGCATGTAGGATAGAGGGACCACAGGGCTTGAATCCAAGTCAATATTTCTGTAAACCAGCTGCAAAATGGCTTTTCTGTGAATCATTGTGTGGTATAAATCAGCAATAGGGAGAAGCCAAAAGAACATTGTGGATAAAATTGTAGGGAACCTGAGTAATTTGTGTTGTTCTTCATATGGTGAAAGCCAGTGTTGCAAAAACAGCAGAGAGTAAGCTTATCAAACATTAACAGCTGCTCTTCTGTTCATTATTTTGCACACATTTGGACTGCCTTTGGTGCTACTTGCTAATATTAGGAACACTTTGAACTAAGGCTTGTAAAATTCAAAAATGATGTAATATTTAGCTCACAACACACAAGCAGCTATGTAAAGGCCTCCTGGGGAAGGTTATGTAAAAACCTGTTGACTGTTAATAAGCTCTTCTGTTGGTGTGAGCGCCATAATGTGGGATACCATGGGCAAGTTAAAGAATTACATTTTAATGAACCTTTAAGTTTGTTCCAACATGCATACAGATGTTCCCCCTGGATTGTACTCTGCTCATTGTCAAGACATAACATAATGTACAGTATGTTGAAGATTTTGCAGCTCCACTAGGAAGTCATCAGGATATCCTCTTTGGAGAGCCAAGGGCTGAGAACACATCTGTGGGCCATTACGCATATCACCACGTGGTTGTATGTGTGTGTGAGAGTGTGTGTGTGATTGTAAGACTTCCTCCTGACTACCGGTAAAACAAGTCTGCAACAAAGCTAGCAGAATTCTCCATTACTCGCTCCTACGACACCTCTTTATAAATGCACTTTGTGTTTTTGTAGCAACATGTAGGAGGAAATAATTTATAACTCAGAGGAATTTCCTGAACATCATAAAGCTGCTATTCAGCAGAACCTTCTGACTTTAGGTCAAAGTCATGAGATCATCAATCAAACAATCCATTACACTGTGAGTGTAGCATTTAAACACTGACAAATCATTACTGTACTGCACTGCATTTTGATTCATTATTATTATTATTACAGTGAATAAATGAGGCTGTAACTAAAAGGCATTTTTATCATGTAGCACCAGGATTTTAGCACAAAACAGCAAGTGTCCTGAGTGCGGTCAAATAGTCATTTTTGCTCAGGAAGGTTTGTAACTGAGTGAAATGATCCGGAAGTATCTCAGTGGCAGCCATGATGAGAGATGTTGGAATTCTCTAAATGCTAAGGAAAAGTTCTTCAGTGCTTCCTTTTTTATCTCCTTTAGCATAGGGTACACTGGACCATCCTTCACCAGAGGAAAGGAGATAATGCCGTCCCACAATTCCTTGCGGCAGCAACATTTAAAGCGGCACACAATTTGGCCGTTCATACAATCGTACTACAGATGCACTTTTTGTAGTCCATCTTTGGAACATTGTAGTATCACCACAACAGACCCACGTCAATAACACATGCCGTCGCATAATTATGTTGCCTAGTGTAAGTGCAGTGGGATTCTCTTAGCACCGCGTTGTCTTTTCCTAAGTCTTTATGAATTCTCCTTCACATCTTTCCTTGAGCTCATGACATTTTTCATCAAGGTCAAGGAAAAGTGTTTAAGACATAGACATAGGACTATTCGACCGCAGCCCTTCTCTTCTAAGAGGAGCCCGGCAGCAGATATAAGAACAGTTTTAACTATAAATGAGTAGAGAAACAACATAAATTTGTTCCATATAAAGCAAAATGAGTCACCAACTGGTTTGATGAGTATAAAAATTGCGTGAATCATATTGGCCTTCACAGTCACCAGATCTCAACTGAACACCTATGGGAGATTCTGAAGCGAGCGCTCTATATCACCACCACCACCATCATCATCTTTCAGTAAGGAATATCATACATGCATTTTTTTTTGCATTGATGTGTATTTTATAGCTTGTTCTAGTTGCAACATAAAATTACTATAAAATCTCTAGCTGCATGAAAAACACTGGTTTCAATGAAGTTTCAACCACAGAAAATGTGCCATTATTTGAACACTTAGAGAAGAAAATAATGAGGTATAAAGTTGTTCCCAGCATCATAACCGAGTTGTACTTGTATCCTTTCTTCTACATTTACTAAAAAAATTAACTCATATTAATGTCTGCTGACAGAAAAAGTGCATAACTCAACATTAGCCCACCAGGTATGTGTACCCGCCATAAAAACCTCCTGGCATCAGTGCATCAGTGCACAATGTGATGAAAAGAACCCAGCTGACTTCTGGTCCCAGCTAGTCTGAGTAAGGTCCTATTTACAGCGGTTTACTGTTGAAATCTTCTCTTCCTGTGTGGTTTCAGGAGGAGAGAATATGGCCTCAGCTGGCAGCCTCTGAGCACAACGAGACAGAGAATAAGAGTGAAAATAGACACTGCAGACGTCTCAGTGGACAGACAATTGCTAAAGAGTAGAGGTTGCATATCTGCGTAGGAGTAGTCTGCGTATAGAGAAAGGAGGAGAAAGTTAAGGCGAGAGAAAGAGATGTTAAAAGACATAAACTAAGAAGAACTGACAAAGTAGGTAACACATAAACTGAGAACTTTTAGCAATAAAAAGAATCTTTGTGGCTACAAACCAAATGGAGGAAGCACAAGCTCAGTTCAAAAATACAGTACAGTAATATCACAGTGGCCAACTCTGTGATACAGTTATTAAAAATAAAAGCTCCTCAGATATTTTGGAATCAATTCAACTGAATGTCTCATTATGGGGGTCAACCGTCCAGTGTGGTTTAGAGGTTATAATTCCTGGGTTTTAGCGAGATTGACCTGCCAGACTCGGAAAAGATCAGATCCCTGGTGGTTATACACAAGTTTAGCAAATGTATGTCAGCTTCCCTGCGACCAGTCTAAGAAGGAAATGTGTGACTGTGAAATATCTGATCATTTGTGGGCAGCCAAGGTGAGCAGGTCAGGCCAACTGGGCCCTCTGAAATCACATTGAGCTCAGAGGGACGGGACAATTGCACAACATGGTGACACTGAATTCAGCATGCTGTGAAATTTTGACATGCAGTGTGCTGTCTTTGTTGGGATTTCTCAAGGGTGAAAGTGTATGTATGTTTGCATGAGTCGGAGACTTCTGATATCCCTGCTGACTGGTTTGCACTGACCTCCATTCAACCCCTCTCAGCACCACCAAGGTACAACTTAAACTCTGGTCAATTTGTGCATTTGATGCTTTTTACTCCAGGTGACTGATGTATACATTAAGTGTACTCACAAAAATAATGCCCCAAAAAACAGTTTTATTCCATTTGTTGCAGATACTGATCATGAGTGTGCTGATGTTTAATGTACAGTAGCAAATGCATGGCAAAGAGAAGGTGATGTCCAAGACAGAACATTTTTTGGATCCTTCTGTCACATTATAGGTCTCATATGTCTCCTATGCCAGATATAACATATAGTTAGGTTTACATATTATCAACCAAATAATACACCACTGTAGAGAGGAGACTAATGCTTTATGACTTTGTGTTACTCTACAAAAGCTGCTTTGGTGCAATTACAAGGAGATGATGGTGCCAAACCAAAGAAAAATGAGTCTAATGTCCGAATATGGTTAGAAAGGGCTATGTCAGGGCACCTGATGGTGCAAGGGAAAGCAGTTGTCCATCGCCACAAAGCCTCTGGCAGTGTTTGGTGTGTAGTGACACTACCAGTTGAACTACATTTCCCAGTAGCTTTAAGCTATTTTCTTTTAAAACTTGTATTTGTTTGTTTGCATTTTTATTGATATTGACAGAAGGGCTTGACAGGAAACACTGGGATTGAGAGAAAGTCGATGACATGCAACAAAGGTCCCTTGCTGGAATTGGACCAGGGACACTGCACATGCTGTATATGTGCAATGTGGGCTGGTGTTGAGTGAGGAGAGCTAGCATGTAACATGTATAATAGAACACTAAATGTGGGGTTTTATTAATCTTGTGCAAAGACTGCATACACTTCTGCTTTTGTGCATATACAGACTGTAGGTCTTCAGTGTTATATAACTGTCCTGCAACACCAGATCTTCCTTTTACAGACAGAAAATCCAAGCAGAAAGATGTCATTGTGAAAAAAAAGACTGAGGTAGATGGCGTGTGCGTGTGTGTGTGTGTGTGTGTAATTTTCTGCATTGGGGGAGTTGGCTGGGGGGTTGAATGCTGCAATTTTGGTGTAAGTAGCTCCCAAACAGTAACATATGTTGAATGCCTCTGCTTTAAATGAACCCCTCGTCCATATAAGAACTCAGTGAACAGCACAACAGTTTATGTCTTCAATTACATTTAAAAGAATACAACAAGGGCAAAAATGATGATAAAGATTTCCATATGAGGAATGTGCATTACTGGTGCAGCATGTTCTCTTTGGAGAACACAGTCTGACATATTCCTTGGAAGCACTTCCAGTCATCCCAAACAGCCAAAAGTTATGCAATAACACAATGAAACAGCAGAGTTTGATGGTATTTTTTTCACGATGAGAAAGGTTTGATAATGTAACGATTTCTGTTCTGTTCTGATGGCAAGTGTAAACCAGAGCAATGTTACACTTAAGCAGAAACAATTACACAGAAACCAGTCTTTTGGCAAAGAAAATTATGACTTTTGATTGTTTATTAATGTTGGAAATCAAAGAAAGCTGATTTTTCTTTAATGATGTGCCTGGAATGATAAAATGGAGTTCAATGATCAACTCTTAGCAGGATTATGAAAGTAGTCATGACTTACATGAGCCTGCTTTCACAGCTCAATTCATTTTCATTAAACTGGAAAGATTCAGTGCCCCTTGTTGATATAAAGGTTAATTCAGAGACTACATTAAAAGCACAAAAAATGCATTATTGAAGCAGCTGGTGTCAGTCAGCTTCAGTGCTCTGCCTGAACTAATGCCATTCTCCATTAAGAGAATAAAGTATTATCTAAATATATTCAAGTATCAAAATTGCTTATTCTGAGTATTTTTAGATTTTTAGTATACTTTTAGAGTATTACATTGTTGGTGCATTTACAGAAACTGCAGTCTAAAATATCATGTGATTTAAGTGTAGTTGATACAGGTTGTTGGTGAACCATAAAACGTGACAAACACGTCTCATGGTTCATCTAAAGTTTTTAGCTACATTCATCAGATTCATTGTAGTAAAGCAGAAAGTAATTTTTTCTCTGTAAAGTTTTGAGGTTCTCTTTGCCTGAAACTCTTGAACCTATTATAATATTATTATTATTATATTATATATAATTTAAGAATATTATATTATTCTGTCACTCTTCATTGTAATTCTACTACTGCTTTCTCTTTTCTATTCCGAATTGAGAGTCTGAGGACAAAGGCTATCCTTAGACCTCTGAAATAAATTAGCAAATTTGCAATTTTGGCTATATAATAGGGTAAATCAGTAAAATACTAGAGTAAATGTTTGTAGTTACTTTCCACCACTGGTTATCAGTGTGTAAACACACACATGTTGCAACACTCTATTCTTCATGCCACACTCCCGGCTCTCCTCAGCGAACCTCGTGCCGCTGACCTGCTCGCAGCTGATGACGATAGTGGCTGTGTTCTCTGGTCAATATTTGTGCAGGCAGACAGTGTTCCAGAAGGTCCCCTCAGGACCCCAGGTCTGGCTGTTTATTGATAAGCAAGTCCAAAACGAACACAGGTAAACAGCTAATGACGGCAGCAGAGACGATACCAGCCTGTCAATCAGTCATCCTTCAAAAAATGGCAGCTGCTCTTTGGAACAGCTTGTCATTGACCTGTCAATGTTGTATATAAGATCTCAAATCACATCACATCATCTCAAATGTGGATTTGCCAGAGAGTCTCACCTACTTTGTCACAATGGTGCAGTAGCCTAAACACTGAAACACTATGGACATGGTATAAGACCAATGCTCCCTGGCCTTTTGATGTGATACACAGTAATTAGAAATGAACTGGGAAGAACAGTGTGAGATACTGTATGTCACCCAGAGGCAATGGTTTCAATGCAGGATTCAAGGACGCTCAGAGATCATTTAAAGTGTTCCAAAGTAAGGACAGGTTTAACTTTATAATCTTAAAGAGTTTCATTACATGTTGCCCCATTTTTATACTGTTTATGACTAGTATTTTCATCAATGGCCATTCAATGTATTTGCATTTGGTACTTGCCTCTCTCAAGTCAAGTCAGTTTTATTTATATAGCCCAATATCACAAATCACAAATTTGCCTCAAGGGGCTTCACAATTTGTACAGCATACAACACCCTCTGTCCTTAGACCCACAATTCAGGTTAGGAAAAATTCCCCCCAAAAAACCCTTTAACGGGGAACAAAATGGAGGAAACCCATGTTCTTTGTAAACTACTTGTTTGTTTTTGAGATTGGTGGTGTTAAGACAAAACTAGTGTTGGATGATCCAAGTTGAGGTTGGCTCTTGCCAGCTGAGGTCCTTTGATAGTTGTTGATAAAGTTGTAATCAACCTATGTTGTAATAAACAAATAAACAAGACTAATGCTGTGTCTCAATTTGGATAATTCCGTGTGTACATTACTGTGTACATTATGTACTTGCATAGTGCATGAATTTCGACAGGGTAGTGTTGTCTCAAATCGAACATGGCTGTTGTGCACTTTCCGGAAATGATGATCTCAACATTTGACCGCTTCTTCTTCTATTTAATGGCAAATTGCAACCGGGCGGAGAGTTATCACCAACATTTGACCATGACTGTCGCCCGCCAAACCTGCTGCAAATACCTGCTGGCTTGTTTGCTCACTTGACTTCAGTTCAATTGTATTAAAAATTAACGTGCTTTTACTTTTAGTGTGGTATTATGAGTACACCGAGTACTCATGGTGCACTGCATTTTGCCATTATTGTCAGTGTAAACGCACTTAAAATAGCAAGTGTAAGTACGGAAGAACGCAAATTGAGACACAACATAAGACTACAGCCATGGTAGCGGCTCTGAGGCTGTACTTTGTTACAGTTGTGCTTTGAGCGAAATGCTAATGTCAACATGGTAACATGCTCACAATGACAATGCTAACAAGCTGATGTTCAGCAGGTATAATGTTCACCATGTTAACCATCTTAGTATAGCATGTTAGCATGCTAGCATGTGCTAATTAGCACTAAACACAAAGCCGAGCTGAGGCTGATGGAATGTCATTAGTTTTTAGTGTTTAGTCATAAATCAAAGTATCCTGAGGTGGACAAGAATGTCAGTACCAAATGGCAACACATGCAATACTTGTCGAGACATTTCACTCAAAACCACAAATGGTGGCACTACAAAAAAACAGTCAGGGGATCACCAAAGTTAGTAAGATTAATCCACCAGGGACCATGAATGTCTGTACAAAATTTCATGGCAATCCATTTAATAGTTGTTGAGTTGTTCATTTGAACGCTTCCCTCAGAACCCTGTTACATTTGGGCTGCGGCTTAATGTGGATGTTTTTAAAATATCTGAATGAAAACATGTGGCATATCTCTGGAGTAAGGGCGTATTCACACCCAGCATGTTTAGAGAAGCTTATCCAAACTCTGGATTGTTTCCTCCTTTAGTTTGATTTGTTTGGTGAGATGATAACAGTTATCATTCAAACAAGACATACTTTTTTACCTCAGGACATGTTTATGGTTTGTTGGGAGTGACCAAATATAGGAATCTGCCCCAAAAGACAAAGGTTAATACGTTGACATCTGATAGCAGCAATTCCTCATGCTTGTAAGGCCAACTATAAAAACATAACCTGTAGTCTGAAGTAGAGCTCATGTTCAGCTAGTTTTTCCTGTGCTCTGGACTGGATAAAAATAAATAATAATAAATAAATGCAGCAAAAGCCTGTCATGCTTTTCTAAAATTACAGGGCATGAAATTGAATTTGTTTTGCCTCATCACTGCAATGCACACAACACTTCAGTCATATTCAAGTGGGGATGTTACACAATCTCCAGCTTTAAAGAAATGACACAAGAGCTCTCCAGGACTGTGGTTCTCACTATGAAACTCGATGCCTTCTCAGGTATCTACAGTATGTCATCCATAACAGCAGCTGCTCTATCTAGGGATACCATCTAGGACACATGTTGATCTTGCAGACATGAGGACCTATGCATCTCAATGAGCGTTCAGTAAAGACATTACATAACCTTCCATCAACAGACCCTTATTTCAGTAGCAGTAATAAATACTCTTTCCCATTACAAGCTTTAAAGCTGTGATGTGTCAACTAGCAATGAATAAACCACTGACAGCAGCCCGGCAGAAGGCCGTCTGCTTTATGTCTAAACACAGGAGACATATTTTCTGGTGCAGAACATGTTTGTTAATCAATCTCAGTTCATTTGGCCTAGCAGGTTTATGGAAGCACTGTTACTGCCAATCAGTCATAATTAGAAAATAAGCATGTTGCTCATTGGTTATGATGACTGATGATTGTTTATCCTTGTTTGTTTAAACTGAGAAATAGCCAGTGTGTTTCTGAACAATGATACAGCTCAGTCTACCTATTTGACTAGGTATTACCTGTTTCTAATGTTCATTTCGTCAATGGAAACTATTTGTTGATTTTTCCCCCCACAATGAACTAATAAAAAGTAACCCTTGAAAACACAAACTATGATAAAAAGTATTACAATTTTGTCATTGAATAAAAGTGAAACAATAATGTGAAACATGGATGAATGGATGAATTACTGTTTTAATGTAAAGTTGTACTGAACGACCTGTATGCATCTGCGGAATTAAACATTGTATGTTCAGAGCTTTATAGTGTCTTTCGGCTCATTGTTTTAGTTTCTATGGTTGTTTCAGTCTCACCACTCTCATTAACAGACATTTACAAAATGGTAAGCTAAAGTTAGCATGACATAATCAAGGGTTGTGAATGTGGAGGTAACGTTAACCTTACTTTCAGTTGGCTATCTTTCTTGTTTATAGGCAGTAGGAGTGACTGTAAGATTAATGTAAGTTGTTACCATCTAAAGCTTCATCTAGATGTTCGCTTATCACAATGCTGTGTTAGGTTTTAGCTGGTTGTCTCAAGCTAAACACAGGCAGTGGATAGTATTTTAGTGAACAGGTAAGTGAATTCAGCTTTTTACAGGTAGCTGTAATAATGACTAGCAGTGGTGGAATATAAGTAAATACATTTACTCAAGAGGTCCACTTTAGTACATATTCGAGGTACCTGTTCTTCCATTTTAGGCGACATTATACTTCTACTCCACTACATCTCAGAGGCAAATATTGTAACTCCACTACATTTGTCTGACAGTAGTTACTAGTTACAAACGGCAGCCCAATCAGCCCCGGGGGTCTGGATGAATTAGCTGACGTTATCCACTCAAGACAGTATTTTGCTGCTAGTAATTTGTCCGCGTTAGCAAGCAAGCTACATGGACTTTGTTCTGGACTCTGTGTTGTGGTGGGTGCCGTCCGTTCATTGACGTTATTGGACTCCATTTCTAACCTAACATTAGCTAGTGTTGCACACTGTTGGCGCTGCAGGGGAGCTGAAGAAAGGCAAGGCACTCAGCAGCGTGTGTAAACGTCATGTCCTTTGGATTTTCCCAGAAAAACCGTACCCAGTCCTTTACATAGAAATCAGTCCACAGGCTGTTATAGGCAACCGAGAAAGTCGGGGAAGGTCTCATTTTTTAAGTTATGTTACATCCGTTCACACATTGGCAATAGAAAGCAATTAATACATGTAAATTCTTACATATAGTACCTTTAAGCTAAATAAACTATAGCTGGAAAATGCATCGTCAGAAAGCTGAAAACAGGGCTGTTTTTCTGAGCTCATGAAAAGCTGACTTTTTAGAGATACATGGTTCTCACAGGACAGCGACACTACAAACATGTGATGATCTTATAGAAAATATTGCTGTAGATTAAACTACACAACAGTATATAAAGTAGTTAACATTAGCACAACTTTAAACATACAGCAGTTGTACATACACATTAATGCAGCAGTAATATTAATTCAAAAATATTATATACTACCTATCAGGATTTTTGAGTCATGATTGCTTTAATAATTATCTTTACTTGTCCTCTTTTCCTAACATTTTCTCACTCTTTCCCCAGACCTGGTATGTGTTTGAGCCACCTGAATGGCATTACAAACTCCATTTAACTAAGTAATAAAATTCTACTGTACATGTTGCTGTTGATTTAAATGGGCAGAATTATTGTGCATTGGAAAAATATGGACTTTGAACTACATGTAATATAGGAATACAATAATAAAAATGTTATGGATCCAAATGAAATTACTTTTCTGCACAGGAGGCTGGACTTAAACCAGCAGTGGGGCTTCTCTTTGATAGAAGCACTGTGTACTTTTACTAAAGGCCAAGTGTGTGTGCATGTAGCTCTCCTTAGTCCCTCAGGCATATTCCTAGAACCAGGTTTGTTTTAAGCACATGCAGCCTGGATCTGAGTTGCCAGCTTGTGCTCTCTTACACTGTCTCTCTCTCTCTCTCTCTCTCTCTCTCTCTCAAACACACACATACACAGACCAAGACAGGAAATGATCCCCCTCTCTTTTCCTTACATAACTGGTGGTGTGGGTTACAGCACAAATCGTTAACAAATATGCCAAACCACTGCAGATCAATTTAAGGATTAGTGGAGTACAGCATAATAATAAAAAAAAACATTACTAATACTACTACATAACAACAACAACTACTACTACTAATACTAATAATAAGGATAATAATGATGATGATATTAATAAAGAAATGTGCATCAGGCAAATCAGGATCAAAATTATGACAAAACAAACTTTATTAGTACATAATTTGCAAATTGAAGTCTGCTCCGTAAAGCTTTGAGCACATTGGCCTTAAATCTAGTCTGATCAGAGATGAGGAAGTTAAACGCATCAAAGCGTCAGTGGTGCTGGGAGCACTGGGATCTGATTACTGCATGTGTCTGTGGACCAGGATATCATGGTACGTCTACTTGCTGTTGACTGAGCTATACAATTTCACTGCAGCGCGTTCTGACACTGTATAGGCACACTGGCTATCATATTCACTGTGTCTACATGGAAATAGAGACAAATGGAAAAATCATCGACTGCTTTTGGAACAATTGCTTCTGTCTCTTCGAGAAAAGTTGCTCATTAAACAGAGAAAGTGGCATACAGGGACCTGCTATTGTTCTTTATTGAGTGTTTTAAGTGATTCTAACACAGTGTCTTTTGATTTCTGATCTCCCCACAGTGCTTGTTGACATGGAACCAGGGCTTTGATTTGACTCAAAACTGTTTTATTTCCCAGAGTCTCCTATTTTTCCCCTAACCCAGTTAGTGTGTTGCTCATCAGTGCTGGAAACCCAGACAGCCCAGTCGGGCAGTAGCAGAGGGCATCATACACTCTGAGAAAAAAGCCTTTTGTACCTATGAAAGGTTAATCAATGATATAAGTAAAGAATTTTATTCACATTCCTTTAAATGTTAATGGTGTACTTCCCCTGACCTCAGAATTGTGATCCACCATCTTAGAGAGTAGGTGGATCTCTCAGATCACTGTTTGGTTTTATATGTTACTTCCTGGTTCCAGACCCATAAATTGCCACAAAATTCAGATTTTTACACACGATTGAAATAGTCTGGTGTTGTGCTCACTGACGGCTTTCTCCCTGGTTGGAAAAACAACCAAGCTCATCAGATCTTTGTAGGAGGGATTAAAAATAGGGATGACAGCCAGAAGAATGTGTGGATTGTGCCTTGTTGAGGTTGGACTAGAGTCTACAGTCATGCTAGTGGCTCTGTGAGGCTGTACTTGTCATTAGTTTTGCAGGTATTTGGTCATAAACCAAAGTACAGGACAAATAGAAATTTGACCTGAACATGATGCTAGAGGAAAAGTCAGAGGATTACCAAAGTTATTACAATTTATTCTGAAAGGTATAATGAATGTGCATACTAAATACTATGGTAGTTCAACCACTAGATGTCGAGACATTTCACCCAAAACCACAAATGTCAACCTCATGATGGCTTTACAGGTAAAGTCAGGGGATCTCCAAATTAGAATACATCGTCTGGAAGCCATGAATGTCTGTGTCATTCCATCCATTAGATGAGGAGATATTTCACTGGTTGAGTGAGTATTTCTGCCGAGTATTTCATCCTCTGTGCACCATGGATATCTGTACCAAATTTCATGTACCATTTTCCTATTATTTACGATTATTAGATTATGATTGTTTCTGTGAATTTAGCGGGCTTTTAATATGCTTTTAACGAGGATGTAAAGTACTGTGAATCACAGCTGAGCTGACAACAGCGCTCTCAGTCACCCGTGAGGAGCTCCACTGCTAAAAGGTATGAATCGATCAGTGACAATGGTAATTCAGTACAGTCACATCACTTTGAAAATTTGTTGAAGATTCATTCGTACATGTACTGAATACTCAGAGGCTCATGGCATGTCCCCCATATCCTACCTCCTTTCCACAAAAGTGCCCCCACCAACCAGTAGGAGTCTCTTGTGCAGCAACAAGAATGGGCTCCCTCACCAACATTCCATTGACGAACACAAGAGAAAATGTAATTTGTACAAACTGTTCAAGGTACATTTTTTAACAGTTAAATGTTAACAATACTCCAAAGAACTTTCAAACTTGAGAGAAAATGTTGTTTTGCATCAGATTATCAAAATATTATTCAGTGCCAAATAGTCATTGGTGACTATTGTATATTTCAATGAGGCTAAACTGGTACAAATTGTATTGTTACTATCGGAAACTTCATTATTGGTGGATCAAATGGTTCACATCTGCACTCATGAGGGCCCATTATGTGCCATTATAATGCATCTGTGAAAAATGGCTACAAAACTCTACCTCTATTTTTGAGTGTGTAAAGTGGCTGCCAAATTCCCAGGCCCAGTGGACCAGGAACATTTGGCATGGGGCTTGTTGTGGCAGGGTCGCCGTTTGAAGGATGAACAGTGACACAGTGAGTGGGAGCAAAGCAGGAATCGGACAATGGACCTTTATTCTGTGGACAGTTTGTTTTTCCGCCTGCCTGTGGTAGTGGTGTAGTCCAGCGTACAAAGCAAGAACCCCATTCTGTCCTATCAGCACAGCAGAGAGAACCTTAATGAGGTCTCATGGGAGGTGTAGTGTTTTTATTAATGTGATGGCGTGTCAGGCTGCAGAGATATGCTATGTCAGCCAAGGTTGGCTCCTGTGTGTTCTGAGATGGTCTTACTTGTACTTCTGACATAAGTGGGGCAAAAGTATATGAGGTGAACAGAACTCAAGGAATGTGAATGAGCTGTCAAGGGATGTTCCCTGGTTTGAGAGAAGATGTGTCTGTAAATGTGTTTGTATAGATGGATGCACTTTAACATCTGCTGACATTCATGTATTTCACCGGTTGAGTGAAAACTCTAACCTGTCACGGTATCACCAAAGTCATTAGGAAATATCCTCTGAGGACCATGAATGTCTGTACAACATTTCACGGTGATCCATCCAATAGTTGTTGGAAAAGTGGTGGACTGACCAACCGACCAACCGACTGACATCACCATGCCTAGATGTCCCTAAAACAACTCTTAAATCTGCATATTTCTTGTGAAAAATGTTAAATTATCTTCTCTTACAAACTGTGTCATTCTGCATGAAGTCATGCTTGCTGCTGTTGATGGCACTCCTTATCAAAGGGGTGAGTATTGACACAAATGGATAAACTATGGATGCACCACATAACCCTGGTTTAAAGAGTAATTCACTGATTTAGCATTGTACTTCTATAACACTGTCAGCCTCACAATGGACAGTTTAAAGAAAGGATCAAAATTGAAGCAGCAGAACCAGAGATATCGTCCTTTTTATTCCATGCATTCTTCTTCCTTGTCAAATCCTGGCGTGTACATTACCCACAATGCAACTCAACCACCTGCAGTTCAGTTGGAGATTCAGGTGTGTTATACTCGAAGCAGCTAATGTAGCCTCGACTCGCTAGCCTCAAGCAGAGATGAGCAGCTGGCTACAAAGGTCTGGTAAGATCACTTCTTTCTAACTCCACACCAACAGATTGTTTTCCTTTTCTAACTTGTAGTCTTCATCCCCAACCGACGCTGACTCAAGTGACATCACTTGAGGTTGAACATTTATCAGACTTCACACAGCTCCCTCTGGAGGCACTAAAGGCTTTATACAACTTTTCTCACATATACAGTAGTACTCCTCACCTCATGTAAAATCGGTTCACCTTTAATAGATGCCTTGCATCCCTAACTTTTGTGTCATGCTGTTCTAGGTTAGGTATTGTATAGCAACCCCAAAACAATAGACAGTTTTTAAAGAGCAACATTTCTATGATTCTATGAATTTCTACGATTAGTTCGACAGTGTGCGGATTGTGGTTGTACACTTTCCTGCTGACTCTGTGGTCAGACACTGTATAAAATTGGGATAGCTGTGAAAAAATTTCTTT
Source organism: Macquaria ambigua (assembly GCA_008360985.2). Classification (NCBI taxonomy): domain Eukaryota; kingdom Metazoa; phylum Chordata; class Actinopteri; order Centrarchiformes; family Percichthyidae; genus Macquaria; species Macquaria ambigua. Next base: position 301,254 of record VMKM01000237.1, on the reverse strand, counting down.
GATAGCATTGGTTCTAATAATTTATGCATTATTAACTCTTTGCATCTGGCACTTTTCCAAATATTTTTAATTTTCTAGTAAACATGATCTAAGTCTGTCACTGATTTGTTTTATTCACGTTTCCAGAATTGATAATCATAAATCATCTTAAAATCTCTTCCAAATGCTTTGGCCATGTTTGTGATAGGCTGGCAAAAAAACACTGTAGTGTTTTCAACAACCTCCAGTCCACCTCATTGCATGACCTCTTTACTTTTACATGATGATCAAAACGCTCAATTTACCGTGGTCACGATGCAAAGAAAAGATGAGTTTTCATATTTCCATTATTAGTGTGGATATTTATCCAGCCACCAATTGCTGAGTACTATTATTATGGCCAGCAGGGTGTGTTACATCACCTGAGAGTCCTCAGAGCATTCAAGGTGTAAGGCAAAGCGTGTCTTCCATGATAATGTGATAATAGAGAGAGTTCACAGTCAGGACAGATGTAATCATGTGTGACCCTATGTTACGCTTTGAGAGGAGCCTGGCAGCTATCCTTAGAAACAGACTGGCACATTGTGCCGATGCTATTGTCCTTCGTTCCAGTTCTTTCTAGCAGGCTTCTTGGGAAAAGAGTGCTGTCGTACAGCCGGCCCCCTTTTTCCTGGGTCAATATTTTACAGTCATAAAAACACACTGTGTTTTTGCCAGGCGGGGTTCGGGGGGTGGGGGGTGGGGGATGGGGATGGGGTGGATCGAAGAATATCTAGATGAAGAAGAAATGTGTAATCTGCACTGTAAAAGGTGTGAAGTAGTGATGGCATAACCGGTTCATTTAGTGACTTAGTTCCTTAAATCTCGCTCAGTAAAATGAACTACTCTTTTTATTGGAAGAGATGGGGTGAGGGGGGTGACGACTCATTTCTGTCCAATACTGAGCCTGTGTAGCTGTCACGTGAGAAAAAACGAAACTCATGCATTATTTTTGTTGCGCAATGTGCAGGCGCGGCCAAAATGAACGAATTACTCTCTGAGACGACTCGTTACTACTACTCATATCAAAAGAGTAGTTCAAATGAACGATACGCACATGATTGACACATCACTAGAGTGGAGGGAATCAGATGGGAGTCAAGAATTCCACAAGAGCACACACACAGAATGTATTTTGGTGATCAAGTAGTATTTGCAATGTGCAGCATGGATGGTGTTTCCAAGGTCCTGTACTTTCTCAAGTCATGAAACATGACATCAATTGACCTGGTTGTGTGACGGCCAGGATTCTGTTGTAAGATGTGATAAACTCTCACAATTGTGTGACTGATACCTGAGGTTTACTTCCTTGCCCTACCTTTCCTGTCCCCAGGTCTTAAATTAGAGAAGGGATAGATTACGCTACACAATACCTCAGTGTGAAGAATGAAAGATCAAATTGCAACATCCGTGTCTCGTTTAGCTGGCCCTAGCTCCTTCACTCAAACACAAGTTAGTGTTACTCTCCAAACTCAATTTCTGAGAAATGTTGATCAGAGGTGTATTCACTTGTGTGAATTGTCAGCCTTCTGGAGTAACCTGTTTCATCAAATTTCATGCAAATGAGAAACCTAGTTTACTTAAATGGATAAAGATATTTGCACAGTTCAGGGCCTGTTACAATCCCGCTCCTTTCTAAACCAAGGTATTTGATGCCTCTTCCTAATAAGAAAACATTAGACAATGAGAATGAATCGTCAACTAAGGGTGTCAGCAATACAAAGTTAGCCAACTTAGGTAGCTAGCTAGCTTGCAAACATAGCAAACCAGTCATACCCTCCATTTGGTAAAACAATAACAGACTGATTGATTGCCTCAATGACTTATCTATGTGTAATGTCTAAGGAGTTGCTTGCAATTATGTAGCGGTGTTCAGTACATGTAGGAGCAAATCTTTACCACCAAATCTTTTACAGTAGCTTTTAACAGTGGAGCTACCCTACTGGTGATTGAAAGCACCGTTGTCAGCTTAGCTGTAATTCACAGTATGCTACTTCCTGTTTAAAAGCTTATAGCCACAAAAACAGTAATGATGTGATAACTCTGTAGCAAATAGGCAGTGCTGAGCTCAGCGTTGGAAAAATTGCAAAAATGCCCCAAGAAATCTCAGATTTGCCCCTTAAAAACCGTGATCAAGGGGCAAAAATTGCCCCCAAGATTACGAAAAAGAGAAGATATTTACCAGTTTAGTCCAATATCCTAACCCTACATTTAACCATAATTTTATTTTAATTCAATTAATTTAATTTCCATTTCCGTCTCTAACACACACTCACACAAACTGTGCTGTTGTTCACACTACTGTTACGACACCTGGCTGGCAGAGGCCAGGTGATCCTGCAATTGCAGTGAAGTTAGCTGCTGCCTCATTAAAAAAAACTGTTACAGAAGAAAGCAATCCTAGGTCGTCGCCAACGCCACCCCCAGCAAATAATACCGGGTTCAGACATGAGGCGCCTGCTTCCTTTCGGTGCCCATGTTAACCAATCGGGCTGTTCAGACAGGAGGCGCCGTGCTGCGGAGCTCCGTGGCCGGCTTGCACTCTGCCGAGTTTTGGCCTCTGTTCTGTTTTCTCGACCCGCCACGACCAAATCTGACACAAAAACACAGTGATAATCTATTATAAACGATATTAATGAAATAAATTTCAAAATCTCCCTATCCACTATATTTATTAGAAATAGTATCCCTGCTGTTTGTGATTGTGTTTTTTAAATTATGTACTTATTCCACATGATTGCACACTTCTCTTTGGAACAGCAATAGTATGCTTTTTATTTACTCATGCACAAGCTGGTGATTACTGTAACGTAACTTCTATCAGGCTACTATAATTGATCTGATGTTCGCGGATACTGATTAGTGACAGTGGCAAATCACCTTGCATTATGGCGGCGACAAACTTGGACGCTAAAAAAGATACCACTTCGCCCATCTGGCAGTACTTTGGGTTTTGGCCTAACAAAAGAGGAGAACCAAGAGACACTTCTGAAGTGGTGTGCAGAATTTGTGCCATGGAGCAAGTATCTAGAAGCATTGGTGTAGCCTATTTAATCTAATTTAACCTGGGCCATTTTAATCATTTTGAATTTTGCTGTTGTGTTTGTATAATTCGTTTTATTCTTTTAAGATCTTGTTATACAAAATACATTGACAAGACAGTGTCCATGTTATGAAAGAGATAATGAGATGTCCTGATAGAGGAAAACAAAGGACTCACCGGTGGGGACACTAATTTTGTGGAAATGTTTGACTGCCTAATTGTGTACTATTTTCCTACATCAGGAGAATGTTGTCATGTGTTATCGTCTATTTAATCAGCAAACTGGCGACAAAGACTGTGGCCTATGCATGTGCATAAGCATCATAATGTATATAGTCAGTACTGGCTGCAGTTTTCTGTACACTGGCTTAACTTATGCTAAGTGTACGCTGGGTGCCACAGCATCAGTGTCACATTGTATAATGGATCAGTAACCAAAAGGCCATTCAGTCTGAATATTTAAGTGACTAAATCATCTTAAATATACAGTACATAGTGACGGACATGATAATGCAGATTCAGTCAGCCAGTCTGTGGCCTCCTGTTGGCAGTGAGTTTTTTTTCATGGGGCTGCAACGTTCCTTTCACCCCTGCTGCTCTGAAAGTCCCACGCCCTCCACACCCGGTCATGCTTGGTTTGGTCAAAACAGAGCCCCAAATGGAAACCAGACACTGACACACGTACACACTCATAGAAATCTGGGCCACGTTTACAATGGCTGCCGCATGTCTGTTGGAGCTTGGAGAAGATTTTCCTCATGAATATAAATGTATAGAATGTGCTTTGCTTCTAATATGGAAAAGACTCACCCATACTCTCACACACATATGCCTGCACAACACACATACACACAAACATCTATCCACATTTATAAAGGTGCATGTGTGCATATTCACACATTGTGACACACTCACAGGACAGACACAAACAATGAGACAAATCCTCAAAGAATGCTGATTTGTGTGTGTGTGTGTGTCTATGTGCCCATTCTTGAACTGAGCACACACACACATACACACACGCTGACAAATTCTAAACACAAAGGAGAAGGAAGGAAGAGAAGTAGGGCATGAAATCTCCCTGTGTGAAAAATGAATTTATTAATATTTCAAAATAAAAGCAGGTCAATGTGCAGCAGCGTTGCTTGGAAACAACTCATTAATGATCATCTCTAGTGACCTCTCTTATTTATTCTGCTTATGTAAACATATTGGATGTCAATTAATAGCTGTTAATGTCAAATACTAATTAACAGTAAGTAATTATAATTAATACAAACTGTTTGTTAGTGGGAAAGTACGATCATTCACATTCCCTTTGGTGTTTGCTAAACATCCCTCAGCATGCATATATTTGAGTGTTTTTTGTCTGTAATGTTTCTGCTTTGTGATAGATTTGAATGGTGAGCTGTCAATGCAATTACGATATTGTGACTGTGGGTGACTTCCCATTGCTAAGTGCTTCCAAAGCCATTGAGGTTGTAGCACTGCCAGAGTTCTGGCCTAAAAAGCAGGAGCTAAAAAAGTCCCCCAAAACAGCGTTCTAAGAACTACGATCATTCCCAGTTCTTGCAGTGCGGACACAATAAAAAGGGGAGGTGTCCTCCAACTGTTCTCAGAATTATGAAAAAGTTCCTCCGGTCAGAAAACGCCTAATGTCTCAGTTACTCAGGATAATCCACAGACCTCGCTGTCAAAAGTTTTCATTGGAAGTACTTTCAACTGAAATACTTTGAGTCAAAAATTGTTGACAGAGAGGTTTCAGTGCAGAGTTCACCTCCTTCTTACATGTCTCTCCGGGGAGTTTACAGGCTGTGTGGCCACGTCTCTCCCTCCATCATTTCACCAACATTTGTTTGTTTTTTTGTCTCATGGTTTTTTCTTCACATTGCAGCATAAATGAGCAAGGCAAATTGTTTACTGGCAATAAACAATGAAAGCCTGTGTTCTTGTGGGACTTGGGGGGTTGACTAGTGATGCAGTTCTAATCATAGCCCCCAGTAGCCCTTGAATATGTGCTTTTTTTCTGGCTGCCAAGAAATCTGTGTATGTTGATGGAAGTCAGTCTTAATCTGTAATTTTCTAGTCTTTGTAGGTTTTAATAGTCTTTAGGTCTCAACCCTAATCTCATCATCGCATCATCTTCCAACATAGAAAACTAGCTACCTAACTACATCCATGAAAAACAGTGACAGAAAAATGGGCAGAAAAAGTATAGATGAGACTGACACAGTTGTAGTGATTTCTTCGATCATCACTAAAAATGTTAAAATAACTCCCCCCTGCAACTGCTACCACGGCTTCAGTGCCAACTGAAGGTGAACTTGACGAGTCACTCATTACTAATTGGTTGGGGCAAGACCCATGAAATGGGCTAACATGAACACAATGCCAAGCTGAATTAATGTGAAAAGCTAAACCAAACGGAAAGTCAGGTTAACCCAACCTGGCAATATTGTAAAATCCATTTGTGAAAGGACATTAAAGGAAACTTAATTTCTCTCTCTCGTAATAGGTTTTACAACCTGATATTTTACTCACAAAAAATATTTTTCTGAGATCTGGGAACCCAGCAACAATCACAGGAACTGAGTCTGTTGGGGCAAGTAACTGTGGATTAGTTTACAACTTGTTGTGTAAATGAATCCTGAGTTTAAAAGAGTTTAAAATGGATACCGTACTGTTGAGTACAAACTGTTTTAATCATGTTGCATTAGCTCGCTAATGGAGATACAAATTGCTAACGTTAAATGCTTGGAGCCACTTGGCATTTTCAAATGTATTTTCTGCATTTCAGTATACCTACGCTCGCTGAATTCTTTGATATATTAAAGTTCTTGGACAACATTGAATAAAACCCTAGAAAAGCCAACAAACTTTTTAAAACATCCTTAAGATCCGCTGTAAAGTCCTCCCGCCTTCTCACCTTTTCTGCCACAAGTGGACTAAGCACATGCACAAGCAGATGATCACACAAAAACGACACGAAGAAGACCAACTTCCGCTGCTGAGCTCACATGATTTCCTGTCAACTGCAGAGGTGCCTCTTGTGGAAGTTTGCCAGTTTGTCTGCAGCTAGGTCCCTCTCTGTTGTTGTCTTGCTGATGCGGTGGATGTAATGCCACAGTTAATTTGTATGTATATGTAGTCTATATAGTGGTGTGTGAGTGTGTTTGACTGAGGGTATAATATCTGCCAAGCGATAAACACTTTCATCACCCCTCTCTTCTGTCACATGGCAAACCGCTCAACGACTCTGGCAAACGAAAGGCTATCTCTTGTTACACTGTGCATCAGAAAGTGTGTAAGAATGAGTGTGTGTGAGGCTCCGGTGTGACCCATCTACATGTATGGAGTGGTGTTGGGTGTTGCTCCACATTCTGGCACTGCTGTTTTGGAGCTTTGGTTGTTATTATGATGTGTTTCGCTGAAGCGCTTTATGGCACGGATCTGTTTGTGTCTGAGATGGCGAGGTGCCTCAAGGCGCTGCTAGAGGTCATGCTCAGTTTGTATTGGTGAATGACTGCCCAACAATGTTCCAAACTGGTGCCCACGAAGGAAATGGTTGATTTCCTGGAAAACAAGCCTGTTGAACTGCTTGTATATTTATGTATGAAGAACATTTACACTGAGCTTTAGCTATCAGTGAGGCCATTTTATGCATTGATATTCATGTGAACCATTTATCAACATATCAAATGCATAAACAAAACTAGATAGATCGTATTGCTCCAACTTAACATTTTGTGGGAAATGTTAACCAATCTTTTGTTTCTCCCGTCTTTTTTCTATGGATGGAAATGTCAGTCTGTCTGTCAGCTGGTCAGTCCACCACTTTGGTCCAGACTGAAATATCAACAACAACTATTCAATGGATTGCCATGAAATGTTGTGCAGAAGTGGTTCCCAGAGGATGAAGCATTTCATTTATCCTGTGTAATATCACCACTTCTATTTGAATCACTGGCACAAAATGTGGTACAGACATTCATGGTTCACAGGCGATGTGTCCTAATGGCTCACATTTGTGTGCCTTTGAGCGAAATGTCTCAACAACTATTGGATGGATTGCCATCAAATTTGGCACACTCATTCATGTTCCCCTCAGGATGAATTGGAATAACTTTGGTGATTCCTCTGACTTTTCCAGGTCAAAATTTCCTTTGTATGACTTAATACTTGTTTAGTGCTGATTAGCAAATGTTAGCATGCTAACACGCCAAACTAAGATAGTGAGCATAGTCATAGTAATATCATCATGTTAGCATGTTGATGTTACTAGTTTAACCACTTTATCTAAGTGCAGCCTCAAAGAGTCGCTAGCATGGCTGTAGACTCTTTGTCTTGTTATTAGCAAAGACAATGTATGAAACATTAATTCAGCGGGCTTTACCAGAATGTTTAGCCAGCAATTATCTCCAGTTTTGACTTTTGGTTCAGTGCCATGCATGCACAAAAGTTGAATTGGAATTTAGCTGAATGAAGTTTTGATGGAATGAATTACCTTTATTATCTTACCACCTGGATGATCGAGATGAACCTGTCATGTGAGATTTTGTGTTCTCACAGTATTTTGAGGGCCTTCTTAAGGCTACATCGTCTACCTGTCTTTCGATGGGCTGTCTTTCAGAGGACATACATGATTTGACAGAATTTTGGCCCAAAGTCTACAGTCACTCAACATACTCTAATTTACTGGAGACACACTGGAGATATTGGTGCTGGTGTTCTCATTTTTGAGTAAGTTGACCAGACCTCAACCTTGACAAGAGTAAGACTCTGAGAGAATGCTTGAATAAATGTTTTTATTTGCCTTTTAGGTTTTGCATTCAAATTGAGAATTTTAAACATATTCTACGTTGTCACCCATGACACCCTAAATGTATTTTGCCCTCCAGTGTACACAGCAGCACCCCATGAAGACATGAGAACAGGTTAAATATAGGGTACAGATGGCAGCTTCCTGTGAAGGAACCAGGCGTTATGGCTATAACATCACAGAGGCTGTTTGGGGAGGTCACCTCTTCATCACATTCTCCCCGTCAGTCCACACCACGACCTGGTAGATGGGGTGCTGTGTTGTTTATGGCTGGGCACAAGATTCCTCTGAGTGTGTAGGGATAGAGCGAGGAATGGAAAGAGGAAGAGACAGAGAGGCAAGGCATGTGTTTGTCATGTGTGTTTGCTATGTACTGTATGTACCAGCATGTGAGTCATATGCAAGTGTTTTTCTGTGTGTGTGCTCCCATGTGTGTTTGCCATTGGCAGCTACAAAGAGAAGAGTGAGACGTCTGAATATGGCCAAGGTGAGATTCCTATCCGGTGGTGTGATGCCTGACAGCTGATCCACCTGTCACACAATGAAAGGGACACGTGATTAATGTTCACTCACACACACACACACACACACACACACACACACATTTACAGGACAATACAACTCTGGGCATAGATTGACCCACAGGGAAATTTGGGATAGACTCTGGAGTCAGCCATGTGGTCCAACCTAAACGACAAAATAAATTATTTGTCACTGTCTTCACAAACAACCCATAAGAGTTTTCTGATGTGGCGCCCCTATTGGCAGGAAGACATAACTTGTCAATAGCATTGCAAAAGTTATTTATAAAAGCATTTTCTGATCTGCCACCTGGTTCTGTGTGTGGAAACTAACACTTTTTCTTGGTTGAGGTAGGTTAAAAGACCGCAATATTGATTTTTGGAGCAGTTTTTCACATTTGGTGCTTTGTTACTTGAGCACTTGTTGGCTGCTGAAGTAGCAACATTAAACTCTTTCTAAAGGTTGGGATTTGAATAGCAGTTTTCCTACTTTCTCTTTTGCTTCTGACAAAGTTTTAAGAGTTTGAACAACTGATGTTGCTCTTGGTTTTAGCCACACTAGCGGCATGGCTCTATGGACAGCAATGTCTGCCTGTTGGTCCACCCCTTTGGTCAGACTGAAATATCTCAACAACTTTGAAATGTATTACCATGAATTTCTTTTACAGACATTCATGGTCCCCAGAGGATGATGCTGACTTTGGTGAATCCCTGACTTTTGACACATTTGTTTTTTAGTGAAAAGAATCAACAACTATTGGATAAATTGCCTTTAAATATGGCAAATTTTGTTGGCCGCTTTTATAGCTAATTAGAAAGTGTTAACATGCTAACATGCTAAACTAAGATTCAATTCAATTCAGTTTTATTTATATAGCGCCATATCATAACAAAGTTATCTTTTTCGAGTAGAGCAGGTCTAGACCGACTCTTTATATTTATATATATCTAGGACAGATTGATCATATCTAGTAAAGAAATGCTAACTAAGGGTAAAACTTCTTTAAGCAGCCTAGTTGGGACGGGGCCTAAGAGACACGCTGATGGTTTAGATGAAGAAATCATGGAAATTAGTTGACTATGGTTGATGGGAGAAAAGCAGTCTAAATGTACATCAGGTTTTACAGTTGTTTCTAAGGTTCCTGTGTTTGAAGATAAGTCAGTACCAACTGAGGGCAGGAGGTGCTGAATTTTGTCTCTAATGGTTAGAATTTTATCATTAAAGAAGCTCATGAAGTCATTACTACTGAGGTCTATAGGAATACATGGCTCAACAGAGCTGTGACTCTGTCAGTCTGGCTACAGTGCTGAACAGAAACCTGGGGTTGTTCTTATTTTCCTCTATCAATGATGAGTAGTAGGCTGCTCTAGCATTACGGAGGGCCTTCCTATAGATTTTAAGACTATCTTGCCAGGCTAAACGTGATTCTTCCAGATTGGTGGAACGCCATTTCCTTTCAAGTTTTCGCAGACAACCTCTCTGTGGAGTTTAGGGTGGGTAACTGCTCTAATGGAAGCACAGAGAAGCGTGTAGGACTGCAGCTCTGTCTCCTGGTCTGGACCACAGACTGTATTAAGTCTGTGGTCTGAACTCTGAGCTGTCATGGCTTTGGGCCACTAATAAACTCGGCCAGATTTGTAGATATGAGAGCGGCTCCATCCAAAGTGGGATGAATGCCATCTCTCCTAATCAGACAAGGTCTTCTCCAGAAAGTCCGCCAATTATCTACAAAGCCCACATCATTACCTGGACACCACCTCGACAACCAGCGGTTGAATGATGACATGCGGCTATACATGTCATCGCTAGTAAGATTAGGTAGGGGCCCAGAGAAAACTACGGAGTCCGACATTGTCTTTGCATATGTACACACCGACTCAACATTAATTTTTGTGACCTCTGAGTGGTGCAATCGGGTGTCATTACCACCGACGTGAATAACAATCTTAGCATATTTATGCTTATCCTTAGCCAGCAGTTTTAAATAGGATTCAACGTCGCCCGCTCTGGCCCCTGGGATGCATTTGACTATGGTCGCTGGTGTCGCTAATTTCACGTTTCGCAAAATGGAGCTGCCAATAATCAGAGTTGGTTTCTCAGCGGGTGTGTCGCTGAGTGGAGAGAACCTGTTAGAAACGTGAATGGGTCGGTGATGAACCGTGGGCTTTGGTTTAGGGCTATGATTCTTTCGGACAGTCACCCAGCCTCCCTGGCTCCCGGCTGCTCAGGAGTTGCCGGGAGACGGCTAGCAGAAGCTACCTTTGGTCAGCTTGCACCGGCTAGGGGCTGGCTAGCTACGGCTGACTGACTTTCCATGGTGCGGAGCCGTGATTCTAACTCACTGAGCCTCGCCTCCAACACAGTGAATAAACTACATTTGTTACACGTACCATTATCGCTAAAGGAGGCAGAGGAGTAACTAAACATTTGAGCACCGAGCAAGAGAGAGCAGGAGGAGAGGGAGACACCATTGCTAATTTAGCTAAAGTAGCAAGCAACTAATTAGCGTGTAAACAACTGTGGGATTAGCGAAAAGTCGCTAACAGAAGAGAGATATGAGTGCTTAAACAGAACTAGTACTAGTACTATACTTAAATGTATAGTGGGTAAGTAACCGCTATAGTAAAGAAAATATCAAAATTAACTGGGTTTAACTAGAGCAGCAAAATTTGCTACCAGTAACACAGAAACACAACCGGAAATGAGACAATACGTTCACCTCAGCACATCAACACGTTCTTCAGCCACCAGGAACTTAAGATGGTGAACATGGTTAACATTACCTGCTAAGCATTAGCATGTTAGCATCATTATTGTGAGCATGCTCTGGTGTTAGATGTTACTGCTCAGATTTTAGTAAAACTTTGTGATGGGACAGCTCATTCTGGCATTTGAAAAATGACATGAACTAGCCTCACAGGAGTGCTACAACTATTAACTGTCTGTCTACAGTGACTAAAAATAAATAGCTTAAGTCTGAAGAACTTGCTAGGCTTGTAATTCTTGTTTGCAATTTGGCCCTTAATGCAAAGACCTAAACCAAGGTTGTTGCCCTCCCTGTTGCCCTGCAGTGCCCCCTGCTCTGTGGGAGGGAGGCTTTCATCCCAAACCCCAGTTAGCTCCTCTGTCCCTCACAACCCGCTTAAAATAGCCCCAGTCTGGACTGGGCAGCACAAAGAGGTTTTCTTTGGAGTCCCTGTCCCATTTGAATGCAATATAAAAGAATGACTGTCTTTAAAACAAACTGCGGTACACCAAGAGTTAAGAAAATGATGTTGCAGAGAAATCAAGACAATACGTAGCTATACAAGTTAAGAAGCAATGGCCTTTGCTCATCCCAGATTTATAAGTCAAATATGACCAGACTGCACAGCTTCCCTCTGCTGCTATTATGAAGAGGTGGGCAGATAGGATCTTTTAGCATTCAGAGTCTATGGTTTCTTTGAAATTGTCCTGTTGCAATGAATACTGATCAGCCCATTACTGAGAGGAGACTTCCAAAACACCACGGCCTAGATCAACACCTAGCTGCCTCACAAATGACTGGCTATCTAAATGGTAATGTCCATTCATGCATCCCATATATGCATCTGTAGGACACCATATTAAACTCATTGGCGTCTCCTGGTGTGTGTGTCTCTCCCTCTGATGATTTATTGACATGCAGGCGTCTTTCTGCATCGTGGCCTAGTTTTGTTCTTGAAGAGTGTAAGCAAGCTTTTTGACCCAGCTGGCATTTGATAGATGAGAACATCAACCCCAAAAAAGAAAAGCTCTTTCCGTCCTCACCAGACAAACAACAGCTTTGGATCTTTGTTCAAATTCTTAAACCAACCTACATCTATGTTTTCTTGACAAGTGTCCTCTTGTGGTCATGTGAATAATGGCTGGCATCTCTCTGAACTAGCTTTATGTTGCTATAGCGCCACTAAACCTCTTAGGGGGTTGGTCAGGTGGATGGTTTGGAGTGCAAAGTGTTGTTCCCATCCCGTCTCCAACCAACAGTCAACACTGGTTTCTTTTAATCATGACCACCATCTTTCCCAAACCTTAACCAAGTTGTTTTAGTTGCCTAAATATAAAACACTTATGCTGCATCGCAGACAAACATTTCAAACCTCCTACTACAAAAAGTACAATGGAACGGCACTCAAAGTCGGAGTTCCTACTTGTAAACCCGGGGCAAATCCATTTACCCCAACTTCATGAAGAAGCAGCTGTCTGACGTCACACAACAACAGCAGCACCCATGGAAGCATACATTGTAAATGTAATCATGTAATTTATTTCATCTCTTGTACATTTCAATCAATAGGGGAGGGGGGTAGGATGTACTTGTAGATTACAGTATTTTTATTAGGCAAGTGCATGGAATATTTAGATACGTTTCCAAGTATAAAAGTGCCATAGTGCCTCCGACTTTGACCGGAATGCAGCATTAAACCTGCAAAAACAGGTAACACTGACATATTGTCGTCTTTTAAGTTGATACGGTGAACTTGTTAGCATACAGTTGCTCCTGAGCTCCACTAATGCCTGAGGGAGCTCCACTCTGTTCACCAGCTAGTTGCTAACTTTGTCTATCTACCATTTGTTTTTTCACTGAACACAGCTTGAGCCTGCTGCTGCAGAAAACGACACAATGAGAGCAGTGAGAGTGAACCAAAACAGTAAAGTTGCGGGCCGGACAGATGAGCTGAAATTCTATAAAGCTCCATAGAGCTGATGGGAACTGCAGAGTCAGATGATAATAACCTGTGAGCTTGTCACTATGGACGACCCCTGTCACATTATACACTGTCATTTCATCCACTGTTGTAATAAAAATATTGATGATAGCCGCTTTAATGTCCAACTGAAATTCAATTGCAAGTTGTTTTTCTGCCACAGCGTATAGAGCTGCTCTGTAAATTCAACATCCTGTGTTGTCTCTTTAGAAGAAGGTTTGTACCCAAAAAGTTCTCCTGACAGTAACACTCGCTAACAGGCAGCAGTTTGCGACACAACATAAAAAGAGCCCCAGATTTTGAACTGCAACCCACAGCAGCTTTCAAGCTAATGTCTCCTTCTTATCTCAGAGCATGGACACTTTCCGTGTCTTGCGTTGCACCTTGGTTTGCTTCTACGACCATCCACCAGAGGAAGAGAGTTCTGCTAACATAATTTGGCAGGTTAGATAGTTAATGAGCTAGTCAGCTGTAGCACATTGAACAGCTTAAAAAATGACTTGCAAATGTCAAGATGAGTTAGTTTAGATGCTAATACAATACAAATAAATCAATACCACTTGTAACAAAACTCTTGCTCTGTCTCAATTCGGATACTTCTGTTAGTACACTTCCATGCAGTACACTGTGTACACTGTGTACTTACTTGTGTAGTAATTTTGACAAGCTAGTGTTGTCTCAAATCGAACATGGCTGTTGTGCACTTACCGGAAATGACGATTGCAACATTTGACCGCTTCTTCTTCTTTTTAATGGCAAATTGCAACTGGGTGGAGCATTATCGCCAACATTTGACCATGATTGTCGCCCAAAATATCTGCCAGACTTGTTTGCTCACTTGACTTCAATTCAGTTTTATTAAAAATGAATAAAAATGAACATGCTTTTATTTTTAGTCGTAGCAATTGCAACCGTGGCCACCATTTTCATATGTTGGTGGTCCTCCCTTTCCGCTACGTAGCCAAGATGGCAACCACTGAGGGTGAGAAGTGTGCAGCGTTCCACACTCAACTTTTTGATCGTTATGAGTACACCATCAGAGTACTTATAGTACACTGCATTTTGCCATAATTGTCAGTGTGAACGCACTTATGCACTCAAAATAGCAAGTGTAAGTACGGAAGAACGCAAATTGAGACACAGCAACTGTCTCAAAGACCTTTCATTCTTTCTTTGAATAATAAAAAAAAAAATTACAATACATTTAAAATAAAATTTGAAAATTACTTCAACACTGATTTTTGACTGTTTTGTGATATGAGCTGGACTTAAACTGTGGAGGTGGCAGACCAAAGAAACTGCACATTCCTGGGCCTGAAAATATGTTTGCAGCTCATATAAAAGACCAAAATAGAGGTTGCTGGGTGAATGTTAATCGTGCTGAAACGTGTGTGTGTGTGTGTGTGTGACTTGTCATTGTTGTTGTCACTCCGTCCACTTCACGCACACAAGGACATTTGGAGAGCATAACAACTTCAACATGTGACATTAGGAAATCCAGGTCATTGAAGTATGACGGTGGGGGGGGCACTCTTACACAGCACATTTATATGCCATGTATGTCTACAACTGTGTGTTTTTGTGTTTGTGTGTGACCTCATGAGTGAAGTGTGTTCCTTTCAGGAAGACGAGCAGGAAAGCTCACACGCACACACACACACACACGCACACACTCCTCTGTCGCTTCATAGTACATGTATGTGTGTTACATGTTTGAGTGAGTGAGTGACAGTGCTGCTGGGAAAGAGGGACCCCCTGGCTTTAAAAGGGAGTGTGTGATAATGGGGCTCTGGTTATGTAACAGAAACTAGAGTGTGTGTGTGTGTGTGTGTGGTGGGGGTTAGGGTTGGATATGGGCTTGAGGGGAACAAGCAGGGGTTTCTTTTCCACAGTGCGTGAAGGAATGCCCATAAATCCACAGACATTAGATTTGAGTCCAGCCCTGTTGACACACTGTAAAATACTGCCTTACACTCTGATGTGTTATCATTATCTTTTTATTACATTTTCACCTTTATTTAAACTGAACAACAAAAAGGTCCACCCTGACAAAGCCTTAAACCTTTCTGCTGTTAAAAAAGGATCTGCAGGTGGAGATTGATTCACTTTGTAGATTTGTCACATTTCTGACTTCGGAGGCTCCCTGTGGTAGTATTAAAAAAGAACACAGCAGTGTATACCCCTCCCACTCCCACACCACAGAGTTACGCTACACTAGAATTATTAGCGGGATTGTCTAATTTCTTTACGAACAAAAGTGTATGCCATCAAAATTACTTGAAAAATGCTACATTCACATAAAAAAGATGGAGTTTTTTATGTCTAGTAGAATTATGGAGAAATATTTTTGTGAGTGGGTGCATGTTTTGTTAGTATGTTGCGCACACGCTCATGGACGGCTATGTGTCTGTGTGCATACAGGTGACACGATACACAGTCCTGCCGATGGTTTCACACAATTCCACTGATTGACAGTTGGTGGCAGTAAAATGCCAAGGAACTTAGCAATGCACCAACAAAGGCCGGGATGAAGAAGAGTGCTAGTAAGCAAACGTGGATGTAAACACAAGGTGTCTTCATGTATCAGCAAGTGTAAGACTTTTTAAGATTTTTTAAAGCCACCATTTAATTCAATTTTGCAATAAAAATAACCATCAAATGTGAAAATATAGGCCTACTCTTCTGAGTAAATACATATATTGTCAGTTCAAAATTATAAGTAAGGCAAAATGGCAATAACTGGTTGAGTTAAAGAACATTTGTCCAAATATGTTTATTAGAGTGAAAATCTTTTTTGTCCTTAATGATATTAATCACTACAACTGTCTTACTGCCAGAGTCTGAAATGAGGCTATATCAAGGTAGAACACCAATTTCTATGCTGAAAGTCATTTAGACCCCTGTATTATTACTGTGGTTCTCTGTTTTATAGTTTCTACATGGCCATTAAATAAATACGTAGATGCCATCCTTTCTCATTTAGCCTACAGACAGTCTGTTCTCATAATGTCTAGTCAACTTCCTCATGTAGATTGACTTTTTACAGCTCGTCTTTTGCCCAAATATTGGTGGAGTTGGACAATTATTTACCCGGCAATATTTCCTACACATAATATGGCCAATATCGTTCCTCGTATTTATATTCTGAATGGGAAATATGCGAGGGACCGTGTGATGCGAATCACCATTTCAAGTTGATGGGGGCATGACATGACATGAATGAGGCTTGCTCTGAAATACTGGAGATTAACAGCTGAATGGAAACACTGGAGAAAGGGTTAAAATTAGCTAGAAAGTAAACCCATAGAAACTGGAAAACTCCCGACAGATGCTACGGTGGTCACCAGGGGACAAAGTTTGTGAACACAAATAGCAAAAACTTAAAAGACTGTAAAAGGATAACAGAGGCATTGGAATTCAACTCTTGTTGATTTCGCCAAAGATTAAATGTACAGGCATTTTGCACTTGGAGGGAATTTTAGGCCATGCTTACAGCATTCAATAAATAAATATTTAACACCATCCCAAACAGAATTTAAGACTATTTAATCCTTTTTAAGGCAATTTATTAGTAAATGTGAATTTAAGAAGTTTCAATACTTTTTAAGGACCTGCAGTATGGAGTTAATTTTGTGTCTTTTTTATGCAATCAAAAAATAGGTTTGAGAGCAAAATTATTGGCACTGCAATCAAAAAATGGTTTAGTTTTGCTTGCGAATCCAAAAGTTTTGCTTCCGGTTCAGCTGAATTCCGTGGGCAGGACCTACGCTGAAAGATGCAAGACACGTTTCTATTGGCCAGTCTCGATCGGAGTGACAGCTTGTCAACATCCGCAGTCAATTAACGAGAGAGGGTGTTTTGAAC
Organism: Macquaria ambigua; assembly: GCA_008360985.2. Lineage (NCBI taxonomy): Eukaryota > Metazoa > Chordata > Actinopteri > Centrarchiformes > Percichthyidae > Macquaria > Macquaria ambigua. The sequence goes on along the minus strand of VMKM01000237.1, from coordinate 284,261 downwards.
TCCATGGAGAAGAAGACCAGAGAAACTCAATACGCATTTATGTTTCTTTCCACATAACCACCGCCGTTTTAATGCACAGGCTTACCAGGGCTCAAGCCCCGCGGCCTGATGACGTGAAAGTGCCCACGAGGATCGGGGAAAAAAATTCACAGGGAGAAAAAAAAAGTTTGACTTGTTATACTCAGTCCCGACTGTTGTGTGTGTGTGTGTAAGCGCATATGCGCGCATTATGTGTGAGAGAGATTGATATTGGCCTACAGTGAGCCGGCCTGTACCTTTTGGTGACACAATTTCTGTATCCAGTGTGCAAAATACGGGGGTCTCGGACCCCCTAATTAACAACTAGGACCCCCGATGATGGCAAAATCAAATTTTGAGTGGGTCTCAAAATTAAGCTAATTATTTATTATTTATTTTAAAATGTGTTTTCATGTTTAAATATTGAAAGGTAAGGAGCAACACAGAAAATGTGACTGATGACAGTGAACAGTGACAGTGATGTAGCAGCAGCTGCAGACGTGGTTACCGGTGCCGGTTGTAATTCTGCGGCACAATAATACATTCTGAGTCCGCGGTTCCGCTGCTATTCATAATGTCGCTGTATAAACTGTGAAGCTTTCAGAACAGCTCACAGAGTCAGAAAAGCTCACAAGGTCAGTTAACAGTTAAATCCCAGTGAGTTCATGAAGGTATCCACGCTGTGCCAGCTGTGCGTAATATTACGCACTGGCTGATGTGTATGTGTGTACATACACACACACACACACACACATATATATTAAAAAAAATATATATACAGTATATTTTTACTGGCCATGCCATGAGACCCCCGATTGTCACAGAGTATTTTGCACACTGACTGTATCATATATGTACTGTATATGGTCTTATAATGATTATGATAAAATTAAACAGCGAGTCACGAATGATTTTGATGTATGATTATTGTATGCATATTAAGCATGGCTGATGTTTGTGCAGGTTGGACAGGGCAATAGTTCATTGTGATGGTGCTGGGGGGGGGCTTTTGTTTAACAATCTGTGCTGTTGTAATGGATTAAACAAATACATATTATTTTGTCAGCCTGTAGCTGCTTGCTTAGCTCAATTAGTTTATCACTCGCACGTTAGCCATGTACTGAAGCCATTGCCACCACCAGTAATAATCAATTATACCGTGCCACTACACTTTAAACTGGCTACAAGCATGCTTTCACTAAGATGGAAGTTATGTGTAAAGAAACATAAATGCGTATTGAGTTTCTCTGGTCTTCTTCTCCATGGAGTTCAAAACACCCTCTCTCTGTTAACTGACTGCGGATGTTGACAAGCTGTCACTCCGATCGAGACTGGCCAATAGAAATGTGTCTTGCATCTTTCAGCGTAGGTCCTGCCCACGGAATTCAGCTGAACCGGAAGCAAAACTTTTGGATTCGCAAGCAAAACTTTTGGATTTGCAAGCAAAACTTGATTGCAGTGTCAATAATTTTGCTCTCAAACCTATGTTTTGATTGCATAAAAAAGACACAAAATTAACTCCATACTGCAGCACCATGAAACAATGTACGTTTCTAATTCTTCCGAAAATCGTCTTTGTAAATGTTTTATGAGAAAAGAAAAGCGTTCCCCACATTTTTTAGGCCCCAAGGATATCCACAGTCTGTTCTGGTGGGATACACTGAATGTAAACATACAGTAACAATATGTGTAATAGCTATTTTAGGCACTTTATCAAGAATATAAAAATGTCATCAGTGATGAGTAACTCACTGAGCCATACAAGAGTCCCATATAAGAGAGTCCCATGCACACAGTGTAACCCCCCATGCCTGTTGTGATGTGTTTTCAGTTGTCTTGGGAGGATTGTTTGGTGTTATGGGCTGTTCCGCCTATAGCAGCAGAGCAAGATTCTTGCATTGCACAGTGCAGAACTCCTGGAAGTGGTTGGAAGAGACACACACACAAGAACGCTCCCTGACCAGTTCTCTGCTCCAGATACCTGTCTCTCAGGATTTAGCTTGGGTTCAAAGTTCAGCAAGTTCAGCAAGACATTCTGCACAGCTCACCTTATGCAGCGCAGGGTCACTGCCAGAAAAAAGTACACATACACACAATAATAATGATTTTCTGCCATGATGTGAACGCCACTTTATACCTGCCAAACTGATCTTATGGCTGAATCCATGATGGATGGTTTACACTGAGCAGCTGTCAGTACAAGTTATAGTACTGCTTTGTTCAGCAAGGAAGATTTTCTCCTGGAGACACAGACTGAGCAAGAGAAAGAACGAAAAAGAAAGCAAATGTGCAAATGTATGCGTGTGTGTGTGTGTGTGTGTGTGTGTGTATACTTGTAATGTGATAGAGAATAGGTCTGGAGGCCTAGACCTTCCTAATGCTAACCAGCTGTGGCTAAGGGTGCTATTCTATCAGAGCAAACATAGTTAAAGCTTTCAGAGTTTCCCGCTACACCCGCTGATTAACCTATCACTTCCATCATGCTGTTCCTCTTTCATAAAGAGAGGCCAAGGTTGGAGACAGTAGGCAAGAGGGTTTAAGTGCAGGAGGTAAACTGGGATGTGTAAGAACAAGGAGCCCTCGTACTTCTCAGGAAGTCTCAGGAAAGTAGTGGACATTTAACTGCAACACACACCAGCTGCAGTGCGTCGCGACATTTGATGTGCGTAAGATGTGGACACCCATAGCACACACAAAAGACATCATATAGATAGAAGTATAGCAATAGAGACAGAGCGCAACGTGTCATACTCTGAAAACCACGCCCACCAGAGGGGAAAACAATCGGTGCCACAATATGCAACCACGATGCTGACTCTCTGGAACAGATTCATGTTCTACATGTTCATGTGCAGTCTCAACCAGGCTGTGGTTAGCAGCTTGTGAACAGTACATTAAGGATGATGTCATTATGGGTTATGGTTAGCATTATTGTACCTCGACATAGGTAAAAAAAAGGTTGCATCTACCTTAATTAATCACTGGTTTAATGCAGGCTAACTGACCCAAATCAACCCACAATGTTGCATGACCAGCAGGTGCATGCTGGGTCTGGCTAAATGCTAAAGGCTCATGGTGGATCCTCCAGCAGTGACGTAGGACCTTCTACTTCCAGTGAGGTGTGTGAGGCCTTCCTGCTGTTTGGGACAATAATCCCCGATGTGACTACAGAGCCTCATTCATCACTCATCTCTGTGTTGTCTGCCTTGGTGATGTTTTATTCTGCTGTTCATTCTGTAAGAAGTGGCAGGTCATTTCATTTCTGTTGCCTAATACTGCTTGTTGCACTCCATCTTTAATTTATTGTCGGTCATGTTGGTTTAATCATCAAGTTCTGTCCTCTTATTTGGTTAATTCTAGTGAGGCTACATTGAGAAAGGCAGTTGTATAATTATAATTGATAATCAGTTGTATGCTCAGACTGCAAAGTGCCTCTGTAGAAAAGGAATTTATTGTTTGTTTGGACATAAAAGCTCTGTGGTGTGATATGTATACGTTGACATGTTAATGCACTCTATTTTGTAGCCTAAATGTGTTATTTCATTTAGTAGGTCTATCATATAACATCATTATCATATACTATTTTTTCTTTACCCAGTAGTTCTAGTACTCTTTCCATCCCTGGTCTTGAATTTGACTTTTTTCAATATGACACACAGTCAGAATTTCAAGAACATTGTGACTAAGACATTGCTGCACTAATCAATATTTTAAAGAACAATGGGTCAAATGACTATGTGTAATGTGAGAGGAGCTGACGAACCCACAATAATTATCACCAACTCTGCAGTTCACCTCAGCTCTACAGAGCGTTTTAGTGTCTTTTCACAGTTTTGGTTTTACAGCCCGCAACTTTGCCATTTTGGTTCAGTCTCACCACTCTCATCAACCTCATTTCCAGCCACAGAAGAAAGCTGTTTTCAGAAGAAAAGCTCTGATAAACAAACTGTACACTACCTTCTTAGCACCAAACAGCAGACAGACAAAGTTAGAGATTAGCTGGTGAACATAGTGGAGCATTTAGAAGTTAAATATTTTTCTCAGGAGTTGGGGAGGCTGAAAAGTTGTTCTCTAGTACGCTAGTCACATGAACTTTATAAAGTAATAATTTATGTCAATTCAATTTAATTCACTTCAGTTTTATTTATATAGCGCCATATCATAACAAAGTTATCTCAGGGCACTTTGTCGTATAGAGCAGGTCTAGACCGACTCTTTATATTTACAGAGACCCAACAGTTCCCACCATGAGCAAGCACTAGGCGACAGTGGCAAGGAAAAACTCCCTTTTAACAGATAGAAACCTCGAGCAGAACCAGGCTCTGGGTGGGCGGTCATCTGCCTCGACCGGTTGGGTTGAGGGGGGAGGGGGGGGTCATCCAGGTTTTTATGTCCTTAAGGCATGCTTGAAGTTTAGCTAATTGATTGGTTTCATCTGGCTTGATCGATAAATATAATTGGGTATCATCTGCATAACAATGAAAATTTATGGAGTGTTTCCTAATAATATTGCCTAAAGGAAGCATATATAAGGTGAATAGAATTGGTCCAAGCACGGAACCTTGTGGAACTCCATCACTAACTTTGGCGTGCATAGAGGATTCATCGTTAACATGTACGAACTGATATCGATCTGATAAATAGGATTTAAACCAGCTTAGTGCGGTGCCTTTAATGCCAATTAAATGTTCTAGTCTCTTGTGATGGTCAATGGTATCGAATGCGGCACTAAGATCTAATAAGACAAGTACAGAGACAAGTCCTTTGTCGGATGCAATTAGAAGGTCATTTGTAACTTTCACCAGTGCTGTCTCTGTGCTATGATGCACTCTAAATCCTGACTGAAAATCCTCAAACAGCTTATTGTTGTGTAGAAAGTCACACAACTGATTGCCAACTGCTTTCTCGAGGATCTTAGAGAGAAAAGGAGGGTTAGATATAGGTCTATAATTTGACAAAACCCCTGAATCAAGAGTGGGCTTTTTTAGAAGAGGTTTAATTACAGCTACTTTAAAGGACTGTGGCACATAGCCTTTTAATAAGGACAGATTGATCATATCCAGTAAAGAAATGCTAACTAAGGGTAAAATTTCTTTAAGCAGCCTAGTTGGGACGGGGTCTAAGAGACACGTTGATGGCTTAGATGAGGAAATCGTGGAAGTTAGCTGATTAAGGTTGATGGGAGAAAAGCAGTCTAAATGTACATCAGGTTTTACAGTTGTTTCTAAGGTTCCTGTGTTTGAAGATAAGTCAGTACTGGCTGAGGGCAGGATTATTAAATAATAGTCTGATAAAAAAGGATTCTGTGGAAAGACTGTTAGATGTTCAATTTCTATGCCATAGACAAGAACAAGGTCGAGGGTCTGGTTAAAACAGTGAGTGGGTTTATGTACACTCTGACAGAAGCCAATCGAATCTAATAATGAGATAAACGCAGCACTAAGGCTATCATTTTCTACATCTACATGAATATTAAAATCAACAATACAACACACAACACACTACAATAATTATTTTATCTGTTTTAAGGACTAAACCTGATAAGAACTCTGAGAATTCAGATAAAAATTCAGAATACGGTCCAGGAGCTCGGTACACTATAACAAATAGAATTGGCTGTAGTGTTTTCCAGGTTGGGTGTGAAAGACTAAGAACAAGGCCTTCGAACGAGTTATAATTTAGTTTTGAGTCGAAGATGGCTGCAACTCCACCTCCTCGGCCTGAGCCTCGAGGAATGTGAGTATTAATGTGACTGGGGGAGTGGATTCATTTAGGCTAACGTATTCATCGTGACACAGCCAGGTTTCAGTACGACAAAATAAATCAATATTATGATCTGATATTAGATCGTTTACTAGAACAGCTTTAGATGATAGAGATCTGATGTTTAAGATTCCAAGATGTTAGTACATCTACATGCACTCAAGAAACCAGGTTACTCAGAGAAATCAGGTTACACAGGTTATCAGATGTGTTTACATGCACTTTTGGGCTTGCACTGTGAACCAGTGTCAATGTGTCATTCAGTGATTCACAGTATTTAGACTGGATGGAATAATTTTAAATATAAGGATGCATTGCTATGTGAAATGATCCACTTGTTCATTACTTTTCTTGTCTTACACTTGTAAAAAGCCAATTAGAATGCCGTAGACATGGCCAAGAAATCAGCTTTCTCTCTAGGAGAAATCTAACTTGGGAGACCAGGTTTCTCTAATCCTCTACCCTGATTACAGATGCCAGGACATGACATTTAAGAAATCTGCTTATTGGAGCAAGCCAACTGTAACCCACTTACTTAAGTGCATGTAAATGTTGAGTGTTTTATTTACAGCTTGTTCCCCCCTAAGTGGCCAAAACATCTATTAATACTGGTAGAAATCAGTCAGTCAGTTTCTTATTGAATCAGTTCCTTTGTATTTAATCCACCATTGGCATATCCACTAAATGGCCAAAAAATGACAAATTAAGGGCTTTTCACATTGGGCATTAGCTCTGTTTTTTAAATCTGCAACTTAGATGGAACATTCCAACCATTAAGCTGGGGCTATACCCCTTTCCTGAGTAGGTTTATCCCTAGTTTTCCATTGGTATGTGCAAAAACACAGGGCTAAGATCAACCCATGTAATGTTTGTTGTTCAATGAGACGTTAACTCTCTTTTAGCCCTGGGCAAAACACAAGGCCAGCCCAGGGATATGCAAATGTGAAAAGCCTGAAAAAAAAGTGCCAGAAGATCAAGAGACGAGTCAAACTTTGTCTGATAAGACAATCCCAACACAAGGTCCACTTTCTAGCTTCCTCCGGAGCTTTCAAATGTGTCACACAGTTTTCTGTAGTGGATTCAGTTAGCTCACTTGTCATGGAGATGGATCTGTTGACATGCAAGCTCAATAGGGGATGTGTATCTCCATGACAACTGAAGAAACCTATTAAGTATATATTATATTAGGAAGGTCAAATTAATATTTCCAAAATCAGCAATGAACCTTCATGCTTAAGTTAAACCTACACTGTGATGATCTGATCTGAAAAAAGCAAAGCTGATTGGCTCTAGTCCCGTTTGAGACTGTCTCATCCTGCGTGGGAGACAGTTCTGAAGTATTTTCTCTTGTCCCATAGAAAAGCGCGACTATTTGAACTCATGATCATTTTACTGTGTATATTTACATCCCCATGCAGCTAAAACATTAGTGTTATCGATGTTGCTATACCAACCGCTGGCCAGCTTACTTCACTTCAGCGTTCCTATTGGTGGTGCAAAACAGAAAAAAAGCCCTTAAAGGTATGTAGGTCCGAACATGCCTACTGTCATTACACAGAGGAACCAACCACGGCCTCCCACAGCCCTCTCAGTTAACACAGGGTACAGGGAGAACTTAGGATAGAAAAAAGAAAAACCCCAGTAAGACCCTGTGAGTGTGACAGCTTCCAGCGGTGGTGTCTGCTCTGAGCTTATATTGTTCTTATAACAATATGTACGTAATGTATGTAATGTCAGTATAGTTCAAATACACACATCAAGAGACAACAGAGAAGATGTGGTCACTCATTATAGAAAGTAGGATTTGACTGAAGAACTGAAGAGAGATATGATCATGGAACATGGACTAAACACTTAACTGTGGCAAAGTCCCTCTTACCATCTAAACCTCCAAACATCTGGAACAATGAGTGACATTCATCTAAGTGATTGACTGTATAATCAGTCTGTTTGTTCTTTGCTCTGGATGCTACAGTGTAGCAGTATGCGTTGTCAACGTATGGAGTCAAACTTACTATGGAGAATAATAGAAACCTTTACAATGTTTAATTTTAATATATTCATTTTTAAAGCTTTTATAATTTATAACATTTTCATTTTAATGATGAATTAATAAAGTCAAAGAGAACATTTTCTTTAAAAATTTTGTTTTCTTCTGTTTTTAAATGATGAAAAAATCATTTAAATTTAAAATTCAATTGCAAAATAATTTTTTACCATTTACAATAGAAATTTAAAATTGTAGTGATAGTGAGATGGAATATGATGGCAGACATAAGTAAATAAAATAACAAAGTTGTCAATTATATTTTTAATTTTCAATTATTCATTGTTAAAAATTAGATAAAATCATTTTATTTTACATTATAAACTAAGTTAAAAGTAAATTTAATATATTTATTTATTATTTAAAATGTATCACTTTGTTAACTGATTATAATTAAACAGCAAAAAGTCAGTAATTACTCTGGTGATACACTCCAGGCTCCATATCAAAAGATATTTTCTTCCTTTGCTTGTGTTTTGTAAGTTGTAGTTTATTTAGCTCAGCCACCGTAGGATTCACATGCAATATTTACACTTGACAAACACAGTACAGAAAAAATAACAACTAATTTACCTAGCAATCACTGCTCTGATTTCCAGTCCACAGTATTTCACTGACTCTCATGTTGTTGATATCATTTTTGCTAAACAGAATATTCCTTCATGGCAGCATCAGATTTCCTACCAGGCCTGCCTCTTTTATATCTTTTTGAACAGACACACAAAAGCAGCGTGAGGGTGTTTGTTGTCTTTGGCAAACACTGTAAGTGCTGTGGTCTTTACTTCTGCAGCGGGGGAGTTCAGATGTGGATAGAAAATAAAAGCCATGAAGTGGAAGTATCATTGCCATGGTAATGGACTGTATCAGATGTAGGATAAATAACAGGAGGGTGAAAATGTACTCCTTCTTTCTGACTTTGAACTTGAGAATGGGTTCAGAAAATTCTCCAAGGGGCCGGGGCAGCTTCACCACACACAGAGTTAGGGTTAGTGGTTAGGGGTAGATAGTTAGGGTTTTGTTCATCTTAAGGGTTCATTTTTGCCCCAAACTCTCAATAGCTCAGCACTTGGGCTGACCTCATGGGCTGTTGGGCAACATTAAATAAAAAACAAGGGACAGCACAAGACAGCTACAATATTTCAGTATGATAAATTAAATTCAGTTTCACTCAACAAACGTTTAGAAATCTTAGAACAAGCAGATAAGCAAATTGTATAGATTATATATTCAGGGTTAGGGTTAGGGGTCTTTGCGTCAATTCATGCCATCCCGGGCACATTCGCGTCTAAATGGCTGAGTTTACAAAACAGAAAGTGGTTAAAGTAACTAATATACACACTCCTGTATTTCAAATTGGACATTTATAATTACAGAACAACCCTTTTGAATATAGTGTTGGCAAATATTTCCTAATCCTTTATCCCTTCCTCTTCCTTCCTTTGATATGCATGCCATTCACTGTATCGGCTTCCGGAGTAGCTCCATAACATCCCATAAATCTCTTCTCTCCAAACACACTGTCTGAAGGCCGATAATTGGTCCACAGTCATGCTGGATCTGTAAAAATGCTGCGGAAAGCACACGCCTACATACACTGAAGCCAATATGCCAGCATGCTACGTCAACACAAGCCTGCGGTTTAAGACTGCTACAGTTCTCTGGGTGCAAATCCAGTCAAGGTCGAGGTTCAGTTGAGTTTTCAGTCGCTCCTGTTTTATTTGATTTAGAGAATCAGAGTAACCTTACACTTTGATTAGCAGAAGAGACAAGAGACGGAGAGAAACACCAAGTGTCAAAAACAACACCCAAGCTGCTGAGCCACAGCCTTGATTCACAGAGTCAGTATAAACAATGGGCTTTAAGTGATTCATGACTAAAGATAATTGTACTTGTGTCCTCAAAAGCTATTTAGAAACATTCCTTACATGACTGCCAGCCCTTAATGGCACACAGGCTCTCCCATGTCAGATTTTTGGGCAGAGAAATAAAATCACACAAAAAAATGCTTTTCCCTTTTTAACTTCCTTTTTAATCCACATTTTACCATCCAGTACATAAACATCTACTAATTCGAATCTGTTATTTACTGATCAAATGTTCTCACTTTTGATATAATGCTAGGCCTGCTATTCCTCCAACAAGTGTATATAAAGCATGGGGCTACATTTGCAAGGTTAGTCCAAACACTCCATTTAGCTCCATGCTAGCAGCATGGCTCTAAGAGGGCAATGTCATCTGTCGGATGGTCGGTCCACCACTTTCCAGACTGAAATATCTCAACTATTGGATGAATTGCCATGACATTTTGTACAGAAATTATCATGATCCCCAGAGGATAAACTGTACTGCCATAAATTCTCAAATAGTGGCCGGGGCCTTTATTTAGCTCAACTGCAGAGGGTACCATGCCTTTATTTGAAGATGGTTTATATTAGGGCCTTTTTATTTGAGAAAATATGATAACTTTGGTATTCCTCTGGCTTCTCATCTAGCACCATCATCAGATCTTGTCCAGCATTTTAGTTTCAATTCAATTCAGTTTTATTTGTCTAGCGCCATATCATAACAAAGTTATCTCAGGGCACTTTTTTATATAGAGCAGGTCTAGACCGACTCTTTATATTTACAAAGACCCAACAGTTCCCACCATGAGCAAGCACTAGGCGACAGTGGCAAGGAAAAACTCCCTTTTAACAGGTAGAAACCTCAAGCAGAACCAGTTTATGACCTGCAAAACTAATGGCATTCCCATCAGCCTCACATTTACTTTGTGTTTTGTGCTAATTAGCCCATATTAGCATGCTAACATGGAGCTAAGGTGGGGAATGTGGTAAACAGTATACCTGCTAAATATCAGCATGTTAGCATTGTCATTGTAAGCATGTTAGCATGCTGACGTTAACATTAAGCTCAAAGCACCGTACAGTACAGCCTCACAGAGCAGCTGGAGTGGCTGTACACTCTTAGTCTTGTTGAGGGTTTGTTTTTTTTTTCAGGGAGAGTAGTATCATATTGTGGAGCTGTGAAGCACATTTCAGATTTGTCACATAAGCACTGGTCTATGGCTGGTCGTTTCAAATGTCAATCAAACAAACTTTTCTAGTCAAAACAGACATCTCTTGAACACATTACAGAACAGTATGGACTGAACTCTTTGATAGTCAAAAGTCTGGCTATGTAAGACTAACATGGGGCCTTAAATGCTCAACATAGAAAGTTGTGTAGAAACTTTGATTTCTACTGCCAGGGGTTGACCAGAGACACTTACATAGAATCTCTCAGTAACCCTAACCCCAAGTCCTGAACCTAAACTAGTGTTTGCAGTAGAATGTTCTCACTTTGGACAATTTACTCATATATTTATGTCAGTTTGGACAATTTGTCCTCATAAGGGCAGCTGAACAGGAACGTACACACACTGCATTGATGAGTGAAAGTATAGGCGGATCCACGTACGTTCTGCTGGTCACCAAAATACTGTAGTCATAGTGAACATTCACAGCAGTGCAGCACAGAAACAAGGACATTGAGAGTTGTGGGAATAACAAGGTTATGTAACACACAGTAAAAGAGGTGCAGGCTGGAGGAGCAGTGGAGGGAGGGAGGCTGCTGCCCTGAGACAAGAGCAAGGTTATAACACTTACCAGAGAGGGGCTGAGGGTTGTTAAAGTCAGAGTCAGGGTCACAGGTGGCGGACTGCTGTACTAAGGCCACATAAAGAGTCTCCCTGGTCATCATTCATGCTGTGACCTCTTAGGACTGGCAGCCATAAGGGAGTAATAGATCGGGGAAGGTAATAGCTACAAGTATTACAACTACACTGCCCTTCATACCAAAAGAGGAAAGTACACAGCTGAACTTTGTATATACGTAAACCAAGAAAGTACATTTAAAGGGAAAATTCATAATTAGAATTGTACATTTTATATCAAAATTACTTTTTTATGTAATTGTAATGGATAAGGGAGAAAGAAAACTTCTTAAAGCCCCTGTAAACCTTTAGCCCACCCACACAGGTGCTTTCAGTTGTTGCCTAATTAGACCTCTCCTCAGGACTGCATGAAATCCCACAAAATTTCGCAGGATCACTACGAGTGGATATTTGCATGGATCATTGGTTTGGTGGCAATAGCACAGTGGGTTAATATGACAAAGAAAGAAAACGGAATAGTATGGGCTAATCCAGTCGAATCCAGATATGTTTGGTGAAATTCAATGAAATTTTTAGGTAAAGTGGCAAAAAAAAACAAAAATTCAAATATATTATATATTATATATATTAATATTTTTTTAGGTGGAAATGGTCTTTACTGATTATCTTGAAACAAGAACTCCACGCCCAAGAAGGCCTCCAAATTAAATGAAAAAAGACTTTGTTTTCAGGACAACACATATAAGCTTTTTCTGATCAGACACAGATATGGTTAAAGTTTGGTTAGGTTTAGGCACTGAAACGTCTTTGTTAGGATTAAGGAAAGATCATGGTTTAGGTTAAAATAACTACTTAGATATGGTTAGTCAGATGTTTTGTTCACTCATTCAACCCCCACCTTAACCATGGCATTGTCACATCATAAAACCTATTTATTTTTCAACAGTGATTTGTAACTGTTTTGGATGTAAATAGTTTTTTTTAATAAATAGTCTATAAATAAGTAGTAATAGTAAATATAGCGAAACATTTGCGTGAATCGTGGGGCTTTGCAGGAACCAGATACAGCCGTTATATCGCTCACCTCAAAGCAAACCAAACCCCATTGTCAAAAACACTAATTTTACCTCGCAGATCATAAAACACACTTCTAACTCGACAGAAACAAAATCAAACTCACCAAAATCGCCTTGGTTAGTCTTTCCACTGTTCCAATAATCACCAACTCTGGTTTATTCGAAATAAAGAGTTAGATGTGAAAATATTCTGGCTCTACCCGCTGCCTCTCTCTGCCGTAGCGTAATGTCATAGCAAAACTTTTGCGTGTATCGCAGGGCTTTGCGGGGGTTGTATGGGGAGGACCAGGTGGAGCGGAGGGACAGAGCCGCTGCTGGCCAACAGACAGCTGCTGAGTGCTGGGGAGTTCTGGAGGAATAAACACTGGAGTAACACCGGATTCTGCTCTGATCTGGAGCCGTTTACCGGTGGGAGGAGAGCTCAGTTTATTTTTAAACTTTTGGGATTAAAAAGTGGATACATTTTAACTCTTGCTTCTCAACCTGTCTGCAGCAGCTAGCTGCAGCGTTGCCGACCTCTCTTGGTATAGTCTCTCTTCGTCCATGTAGACTGCTGAACGGAGGGGAAATGTACTTTGCTTCATGAACGTACAGAGAGGAGAAGGGGGAAAGAAGAGAGACTGGAGGGAAATAACAGAAAGAACCAGAGTCTCTGTTGGTGAGTGAGCCAGCTCTGAATGAATGAATGCCTTCAGCTGAACACTGAACTGCAGTCTGTCATCTGGCTGTTACAATGCTGCATGGGTTACTCTCAGTCTCTTTATAAACGCTGAGGGACTCACATGCACTAACATGCAAGCGTGGCCGTCCCGGATTTCAAAACAAAGAACAGAGCAGCTCAGAGAACAACACACACAGAGGGAGTGTGACGTCATTCTCTGATCAGGACGCCATTGCTCCACTATATCTTTACACAGCAAATAGTTGTTTGGTACTAGATTAATGTTCAGAATCTCATATATAGCACCTTTAATTTGGGGGACTTGTTGGCCTCTTCAGCTGTGAGCCACAAGTGCTGTACAAATGGCCCCAGGGTGGCCACCAAAGTTTGCTGAAATCTGTTAAGTAAATCTTATGTAAGATATCCAGTTAACTGAGGCACTCTGGTGGCCTGGGGGTTGAAGATGCTGACCATGTAATCACAACATCCCCAGTTCAAGTCTGGCTGGACACCTTTGTTGCATGTAGTCTTTTTTCTTCCTTTATTTCCTGAAAAAAAAAAGTCCCAAAAATAATTATCTGCTGCTATCCTGCTATCTAACAGACTAAAAAATTAGCATGTGGGACTTGAAACATTAACCTCTTTAAACGTAATGAAATCATCATTCCTCACTGCTGTCACCACATTCCCTCCTTCATGAGGCCCAGCAGGACATTAATATATTCAAAGGTGCAAAGCTTTTGTTTCCTAGGTTGCCGGGTGTCTTTAAATGTCCCTGCAGATTAATAATCAATGAGAAGAAAGGAGCTCTTTTTCCTCAGAGTTCACTCCAGGACTTGGACCGTCATGCTAATGATGTTTGTGTTTTTCTCTCTAGGCCCCAGCCTGACTCTCTGGAGGAAGCCACAGGTCAAAGGGAGGGAGAAATGCACCGGCGAAAGCCAGAGCGAGCACAGTCCCTTGATCACACTTAGCTTTAATGGGAAACAAATTGCATGGATGGCTGGAATGAGTGGGAAATGCCACATAAGGCTGAAATGTGTTGGTGTAGTGCCCCGTAAGTGGTGCTGGGGAATATGACTCTGATTTAGACTGATTTCATTTGTGTGTGTTTCTTCTGCAGTGATGTCCAGACTGTGTGTGTGTGTGTGTGTGTGTGTGTGTATAAAAGATTATTTGTAGGATCAAAATCTGGTCCAGATATTAATACACGACATGTTACATGTTTCTGTAGAAATTAAATCAAGCGGAAACAGCGATACAACCCATTAGATTCTGCTGCGTTCCCCTGTGAGACCACTATTTGTTTTTCTCAGAGGGAGTTTTTTGCTCAGCTTGTTATTTGTAGCGGGGAATTAAAACTGGGCCTGTGAGGTTTTCATCTTCCCTTAGACATTAGACAGACACATGTTGTGGTTTCAAGGCTATAAAATAGAGGCAGGGAGAAAAAATAAGGCAAATATCCCTCATGTTTTATGTAAATTTTTCCTCACTATCATTGTTATGATTGCCATTTGTGCTGCTTTCCTGGAAAGGCAGGCTTTTTATTGCAATGGCATTTCAAGAATATTCTGTGCACCAATAGGATGCACACCAGTGTCTAAATATGACATTTGCACGCATAAACACACACAGGCACACACACCACAAATGTCCTTAGTCTATTTCAAAGGACTCTTGAGTAGCATAGAATTATCATAGTAACCAGACATAAATGGCACAGTTCAATGAGTAATTCTGCCCACTATATTTTGTGTGTGTGTAGCTGTGGGCATTTCGAGAGTAAACATGCACATTTTTTAGCAGATCTATATAGCTCTGAGGCAGAGGCAGTATCTGGGTGTTCACATCCAAAGTTTGGCAAATGAGGCCTGAAATTAGGGAGTGATATAAATACATGCTGTATTTCTGCAGCCTAAACTTGTGTATGTCTTGCATGCTGTATGCTGAGTGGACAGTTTATTTCCTGCATCAGTCAGAGTCACTAAAATAGACACATGATGTAGATGTATATTGTACGTGTAAGATTTTTACAACATTGTCGTTTTTCACTCCCACATTAAGCCTACTTCATGGTTTAGCCTAAAAAGAAATTTCAGGTTTATTAGATTTTGGGTCTTACTTTCATAGTTTAAGCAATTTTTGGCTTTTCCTATTTCTTTTTAGCAATGTTAACGTGTTTCCAGATTTCATTTATTAACTTAGTGAGTACAATGTTTTTATCATAGGATAGGATAGGAATGACGGTTAAAACTCCTTTGAGCCTGCACAGATAGAGATTGGAAAGTGCCAATAACTAATTTCCTCTTAAAATCGGAGCCTCTAGATGGAAATTATAGTGGGATTTATTATTACCAACAGGAACAAAAACTACAAAAATAAGACCCAGGTTATATGAAATCAGAATTTTCCTTTAATATAGCATGCTCTACCACACTGACCAGTGATAAAGCAGGACAGAACCTTGACAGCCTCTATCCATAAACGAGCTGTGTTGACCTCATGATAACCTGAATGGTATAACATGAGTGGGCATGTGTGTGTGTTATTGCTTGATTATGTTTAGCTTTCAGTAGTTTTGTAGCTTATGTTTTACAGTAGGAGTTTGAAGTTTTGCTCCACCTCACTGTGGCAGGAGCTTCACTGTTTTCTGATGTAATCTCATTTGCCACTCTATCGAAGATGGAATGAAGTGTATTACTGTGGTGATATCCTGTCAATGCAAGCTGAACTTCCTGCAGCTGCTTCACATTAAAAGCATTCCACCTGTGAAAGAAAGTGTTGATTTAGCCACCTAAGTAAGTTAGCGATATTGGTCTACAGCTAAATGTTTTTCTTTTTGGCTTTTGACATTGACATTATGGCCTTACAGTTGATATGGCTAATATGTTAGCAAACAGTTGCCTATTTACACATCCAGCAGACACAGAGCAGCATTATTTCATTTAGAGTCTTGTATGGGTCCATTCTGATAAATGTAAGTCCAATCTTCTCTCCGTTTAGCTCTGTTTTGGTCTCCACCAACTCCAGAGAAAAAATCTGTCTCTTTAGCCACTAAATGCTTCACTATGTTCACCAGCTAGTCGCTAACTTCGTCTATCTGCTTTTGGGTGCCGGGCACGTAGTGTACAGTGGGTTTAACAGAGCTTTTTCTGAAAACAGCTGCCTGCTGCTGCTGGAAACAAGGTTGATGAAAGTGGTGAGAGTGAACCAAAACAATAAAGTCGGGGATTCTAAAACCAAAGCAATGAGCTAAAATGTTCTGTAGAGCTGACGGGGGCTGCAGAGTCAGGAGATAATTCTCTGTGGATTTTGTCACTACCAGTGACACCTTTCACATTACACATAGCCATCTGAAACATTGTTCATATACAAATATTGAATAGTGCAGCTTTAAATATTGCAAGGGAGTAATGAAACAAGTGAATATGCAGGTTAACTGGTGGGGTACAGAGGTGAAGGTGGCAGGTATGCTGCTGTTTGGGGAAACCCCAAATTTCATTCTGCCATTCACACAGTTGATGACATGTCAAGTTTCTCACGCTGCTGTGAGACATCTTTTCTAGCGTTCATCTCCATATTTTCATTAAAGTTATCTTAACAGGTGTGATCCCAACATTCAACATGCAAAGCATTCAGGGCCAGAGTTTGTCTTGGTCACTGCTGCTCAGAGCAGGTGTTTTTCCTGGTTACATCATATGATCTTGGGTCAGTGGACTGTCAGCATGGGAGCTACAGAAGATGAAAATCCCTCAGTGTGTGGTAACTGTGTGACCACTATAGAAAAACAAAATATTATGAGTGCTTATGAAGACCAGAGGCTAAAATCTCCTTTACAGTGTACATCACACTAACAGCTGGAGGGTTCATGATATACACAGCTTTCCCTCTTTCAGCTCTGTCATATTGCTCCATATCACATAACCATAGCTTTATTATTTAACATAAACACACTAGATTTTAAGGTAGAGTGATGATTTGCCTGTTAGCTCATCCTTTCCACGGCCCCTTGTTTGAAAAATCCCACCCGTTTCTAACAGATGTTTGTTGATCAATTCAAAGGAAAGTACAAGAGGTCTGGGTAATATGGCTTGCTAGAAGTGGACTTGGAACAAAGTACGAAGCCGCATGTGTTTGTACCAGCTCTCCATCTTGTGATGAATGAGGTGAGTCAGCCCAGCTCACTGCAACAGAAAAACTTTGTTCTTCAGAAAGCATGACGTCTTTAAATGAAAGGCTGACGGTAAAATAAGCCATAATATCCACTCACATACAGAGCGTATTAGTCTGTGGGTCTAGCTTCTCTTACATAATGTTGGCTGGACTCTGTTGGGATATAATAAGTGATGTATTATGAGATCACCCTCCTGTTCTTAGAGACACTTTTTTGCAATGGGAATTCATATTTAGGTAAAAGCTGGAGGAAAATCTCTAAACAATGAACTAAACATTGATTCAGATGCAAGGTTAAAGATCAGCTCGCTGGATTAGTCCAGTCAGTCAGCTGACTGCAGCGTCCTGACCAACATCAGCCAAGAGAACTTGAGAACAGGAAGCCAGACCTTTGGCTCAGTGATAGTTTTGGTTAGTTCTCTTTTTTATGCCTCATTGATAATTACAACGTTGCCTTGACTGCAGATTAAACGCTATTGAACCACAAGTCTTTTTTCCTTTTCTGTGGGTTTTGTTAGAGAAAATGCAGGATACAACTAAGGATACGTTTCATAATGATAAAAAGCAAAAATCAGCTTGACTGTTTTTGAGATTTCTGCTTTGCTGAGTGGGTTACATGGATGACATGCAATACATTTTCCAGTCCTGGGGCCACAAGTATAAACGATATGTACGCCTTTTCCCACACATAAAATGGTATTTATAAAGGAAGAATGTGCGGTGAAAATGTGTGTACGTCACGCAGACTTCAGACCAGGTTGGGTTGTTTGCCAATTTCACTGATTGTGTTATTATTTTTGCGGTCGACACGCGGTTCTGTAAAATGTCAATCAAAGGCGCATTTAGAAACTTCATTTTAAATGATTTATGAGTGATGAGCTCAGGTTTGGTTCGGACATAAAAAACAGAATGCCTGTCGGGTTCAGGTCGGGCTTGGTTACTACTCTCTCGTACTAGGGTCGGGATCGGACAGAAATATGCGGCCTGAGCCGTACACGAACATACGTACATAAAGCGTAAAGCGTAACCCCTTAACACAGACGTTGAGAGTGACAAGCTGGCCACAGTACAGAGGATTAACTCTTTAGGTAACAATATGACCTTTCCTCTGGTGCCACTCTAAGGCCAAACATTTTTTGCTCCACTAGTAGTGAGGATCTGTGAATATCAGTTGTCTGTTTATTTTTCATCCATCAGACAGTTTTGTCTTCTGGTGTGGTGTTCTAGCATGACCAGAGACTTTTGGTCTTCTTTAACTAACAGTAGTAAGCAGCTGCAATTATGCTACAATGGGCATTAACCAATCAGGGCCACCTTTATACATTCACTTAAGTGCAGTACATGCAGTGAAGGACAGAAAGACTTTAAATCCGAAAAGTGTTGTAACTTGATTTCAAGTGTCGCTGTCTGTCATGGTGTATGGATAAATAACCTGACCTTGTCTATAGTGAGAAGAATCTAGTGGTAATTGTGCACTCGTATAAGAACACTCTTTCTCCGGCAATTTCAGGTGTCAACTTGCATTTTACAAATCCTAATTCCAAATTAAGAATTTGTTTTTGCTACCCTGCTAGTAATATGTGACAGCTCTCTACAATGTGATGTGAATTTGTCAAATTTGAGATTAATATTCAAAACAACGTTTGTAAAAACCTTGGTGTGACACATCACAAATCTACCAAGAGGCCATTTTAAAGAATCATGATCTCATAAGCAAGATTTGCACACAAAATTAAGACTGCGAGTCGATCAGAACGGAGCTTTTCTTTCGCACATAGTCTTGCAAAGCCAGACCTATCTCCACACTTGGTTTTAGTGCTGTGCCAGCGCTGGAGAAAGGTCTGGCTAAACCAAAGGGGAAAAAAACGCTCTGGCTTGTTTGTATTCCTTTAAACCAGTCACAATCGTCTTGGGCAGCGCCAAGCCCAGAATGCAGCGACAGTTCCTTTGCAAAATAGTGTAAACAGTAACAGATTGTGGAAGGGGAGGAGAATTCCGACTGAAATAGTCCGCCAGTGGCAGACTTATTCCCACAGCTTAATTCCTGAGTCAGACTATATCACTTGTGAACACTTGTGAATTGAGGTGTTTCAGAGGAAGATGTTCAAGTGTCCCACTGAATAAACTGGTAACCTGGTCATGGGTCACATCTCCGGCCCGCGTCCAGGCGCCGTCTCGCTCCCTCTTCCTCTCCTTGTAGTTCTCATGCATTAGTTCAGTAGTGTTACCTGTGTAGTTGCTGTGGCAGTTGTGTAGTGTAAAAAGCTCTAAAACATAAATTGTTGTTAATAACTATTAGATAAAAAATTTCCTGGCCATTAAAATGAAAACTACAACCATGAATGTCGCCCAGCATTTAGTCTGACATCATTATATAAACTGAGTTTTTATTAGCACCCCCTGCTCTGACTGACTTCCAGCATCCTTGGTTGTAAATTTAGGGAAAGTCTGAAGTTATTGCTGTGTTCCAATCGGTTTCTCCAAGGTTTTCTACTTTAGTTAGCTAACAGCATTAGCTGATATCATTAGTTAAGCTAGTTTAGTGACTGACCGGAGCGGCTGCTAAGAGCAAAAAGATGCCTCCAGAGCTTCTGACTGTGCCATGGATGAATTAAGACAGCAGGGATCGACGTGGTCAGAAAGACATTTTTGAATAAGTAAAGATTTTCCAGCCAATAATGATTAAGACTCAAGTGCAGATAAAATTGTACACTGGTCAAACCTTTCTCAAAGTAGATGCACAATACACATACACCGATCAGCCATAACATTATGACCACTGACTGGTCATAATGGAGGAACATTGATTATCTCGTTACAATGGCACCTGTCAGATATATATACAGTATATATATATGTGTGTGTGTATATATATACATACACACATATATATACATACTGTGTTTATATGTATATATATATATGTATATACTGTACATACATATATAATTATATATGTATATATAGATA
Source organism: Macquaria ambigua (assembly GCA_008360985.2). NCBI lineage: Eukaryota > Metazoa > Chordata > Actinopteri > Centrarchiformes > Percichthyidae > Macquaria > Macquaria ambigua. Next base: position 263,901 of record VMKM01000237.1, on the reverse strand, counting down.
CACACATACGTATATATATACTATATGTGTATACACTCACACACACATACACACACACATATGATCAGCCACAACTTTATGACCACTAACAGGTGAAGTGAAGAACATTGATTACCTCATTACAATGGCACCTGTCAGATATATATATATATACATATAGATACACACACATACAGTATATATATACAGTATACAGTATGTGTATATAGTATATGTACAGTATATATAGTATATATATGTATATGTACAGTATATATAGTATATATATGTATACACATATATATAGTATATATATACACACATATATATAGTATATATATGTATATATATCTGACAGGTGCCATTGTAACGAGATAATCAACGTTCCTCCATAATGACCAGTCAGTGGTCATAATGTTATGGCTGATCGGTGTACATATGCATATAGACAGACCTATGGTTTTCCCCAACACATACTATACACATATTTGGTTTAAATGCACAGATGCCTTTTCAGGAAACAGATGGAGGTTTGTTATGAAACTCAAAGATCAGGCAAATGTTTGTTTGAGCCTGAGCGGTGGGATCGTCCCCCGCTACCGCTGATATCAAACCCTGCGGGGCCGTTTTCCACCAGACTGGACTCTCTGTCCCAGCAGAGAACCACTCTCCTGTCCCCCCTTTATTCATCCAGTCAGCCCTGCGACTGGGGGCCGCTTACCCAACGTAACCTGCGACCATGATGAATCGCTGCTTTAAAAACTACAACTAAAGTGGGTTTATGTTGGTCTGTGGTGACGTTTCACGGGAGACAGACAGGCCGGCTTGTCTGAGTCTGTTTGGTAGAAAACAGTGTGTGTAGTGTACTGTGTACTATGGGATAGTGTGTCGTCCCGTGTATGTTTCACCATGGAAACCTTAGGTATGATGTCATGTCTTGTCGTCGATGTTTGTCAGTCAGATGGTAAAAAATAGATGCACTTTGATACACCCACATGTAAGCATTCATTTATGTAAACATGTCAGGTGACAAACGTAAAATTTAATTTTGACAGCGTAACAGAAGGAACTGTGTCTCTTTCCAAGGCTGGAAAAACCAAGTTTTTAAGGGTAACGGCTGGATTTTATTTTTATTTTTGTAGTTGGTGCCAATGGTGTTCAATTGCCCCTTTTCCATCCCTTCCTTTCCATTCTTCATTCTTGTGTCTGTACTGGTGGAGGTATAAGGCCTGGTTTCCTCCCTTCAGAAGAACTCATTGGCATTTATTCCTATATGAAATATAACTTCCACAGATAATTCATCCCTGAACGTACAGCATTTTGATGTTTCTAAGTTTATATCACATTATGCTGGGTTTCCTGTCAGTCTTCTGAAATCTGTCAAAAACATGTAGCCTCATAATCTTCACTGTCACAACTTATTCCAGGTGTGTTTGCTGGAACAGCCAGCAGCCGGTTCATTTTAAGCCAGATTCAACACTGTAAATCTACTCTTGTATTTGCATGGTTTTTGTGCATTTTTACTTTTAGTAACTTTTAAAAATAATTGATTTCACTGTACAATGTATGGTTAATAATAACTGTTAATTATGGTATTAAGACAAATGCCTGTGAGCTAGTTCAGGCAGTCATCTTCATCTAAACTGTCAATATTCTGCTCATGCTTTTCTTTGCCAGTGCCATAAGCATCTCCACAGTCCTGCAAGTGCAAGCATTCAAATTAAATCCACCTCCACCACAACTTCCACCTGTAAACTCAGATTTTAGGTGGAAATTAGTTGTCGTCACTCCCCAATCTCTCTCTGTACAGGACAATTCCAGTTTATTACAACTTGGGTCTTATTTTCATATTTTTGACCATTATTCCTATCCAAAAATGACTGTCTTGTTTTGTTACGCATTTTTGATGAATGATCGTAGTCAGTGCTAACCTATACTAGTACTAATAAATACATTGCGTTTCCTGCGACTGCTTAACAATAAAAGCCACCCTGTGCTCTCACTAATTGGATGCTTTTAATGTGAAGCAGCAGCAGTAGGAAATGTTGGCTTTGCATTAGCTGTAACTTAATAGAGCTTGCGTTGCAAAAGAACTTATGTGACCAAGTTGTTTCTCTCTTATTTTTACTAAATTTACTCTGCCTGTGGCGTTTTTCTACATTTGAGTGAAAACTGAGCAAAAGTGCGATGCTTTACTCTTTTCCACACATACATGAATCCCAGCTTTTCCACAGGCCAGCTTAAAATATCAGTTCATTTCCCATAACCCCCAGCATGTAGAGCTGCTGTTTTTGGTTGAAAAATGCCAAAGGTGGACTTGGTGGGACTGTGACAAACAGGTAAAGTCACAAGGGGGTGGGGGTACAAATGGCTGAAATCAGGCAAAATGGCTCACAGTGGGCACAGAAGCGAGGAGAAGGGAAAGCACAGAGGCTTTAAGTGCAAACATATGTGGAACAATGCACCACAGATGTGTGCATCTTGAATGAGCCTAAATACATAAGAGAGAACTCGGAGGACAAAATGTCAGTGATAAAGTGCAGGATCTTGGATTCTGGTGAACATCTTACAGGCCAGAATGTAATTTTGGATTTCATTGTTCTGTGCTGCAGCTTGTGAGTGATTACAGGTCTGATTGAAATGAACACGGGCCCCTGACTCTGTCTCAGCTTGAGGTCTGCTGACATCCGAGCGCTGGCCATTTTAAACATTCACATAAAGCCTCCAATGTACCAAGAATGCACAAGTCATTATCTCAAATGCAGCAAACTCATTAAACATAGGCTCAAGGCAACAGATATAGCAGATCTGTGGTACTAACATACACGCACAAGCATGTCTGCACACCGGGCTGCATAATCAGGTTATGCAATTCAGAGAGATTTCCAGCATTATAGATCTAATTCAAACCACTTTGTGGATTATTGTGAGAGTTCCAGAGGAACAACATTTTGTTTTTTGATTAGCAACTGATTCTTTAATTGCAGCAATTTTAAGTTTTTTACTTCCTGCCACATCCAGTGTTCACCGTCAATGTGTTCTGAGATGATATGCACTGGGAGAGATGATTTAGGAATCTGCTACTTTCTGGCTGGATGATTGAAGTATCTGTAGCTAGATGAAAGAAAGACCTGTCTCTCTATGTAGTGTTTTAGTTTTAGATCTAATGTGTGGTGTTTCTGTTGCCACAGTCCTCTTCCAGTCTCATGCCCTCAAAGGAAGTGAAGGCCGAATGCCTGCTTGAAACAACCTTAACTTTATTTTAACACATTTTCAATGTCTTAAACATTTCCTTCTCCACAGACTGATGCACACACATGCCTGTACTTCCCAAAAGGATTCACCATCAGTAAAAATGGATAGGCCATATTAGATTTATCTGTATCCCAACATAACCCAGCAAGCTGTTCATATTGTATGATTGTACTGAAGGACTTAGCTGGCTCCAGAGTTTTTACCAATATGGGGTGTCATGTCAAGACATGGAGACAAATTTGAACTTTCAGGGCACCCCCGCTCCGCTTGGCATGCCACTGTTTTTATGCGATAATGTGAATACACTTTAACATAAAAAAGCAGATAACTCTCAGTAGTTGACGGGGTGGAATTTCACATAGTTCAATAAATCTCTCATCAAAAATACTGAATGTACAAAATGTGGACAAGCAATTTCCATCTAGCTTAATTATTAAAACTTAACAAGGCCTCAGCTAATAGCCTCGTCCTGGTAGAGCCTCAGCTAATATTAGCATAATTAATAATGACTTAATGATATGACAGCAAGCTTCACCCCCCAATGGAGTGTCCTCTTATAGTGTCTGCCTGTAGACTCCTCTGCACCACATGTTCAGTGCAGTGTTAGCAGCGAGTTTGTTTTAAATGCAATGTACACATTGTACGTCACTGACAGACTTTTAAAAGTTGATTGAACATCTGAAGTTAATTACAACAGATTTCTTCCTCCTCTTTGCCGCCCTCCCAGCTGGTGGCACCCTATGCGACCACCTAGCTTGCCTATGCCTAAAAACAGCCCTGCAAATACCCTGCAAAACCCGACAAATATGTTCTAAAAAATCTGCAGACTGTTTCAATAAAGTGTAACTTTCATGAAAAGTGCAGTCATCCTTACAGAAATGCAGTCTGTTGATAACGAAAAGCAACAATAATTTATTAAACAAAACTTAACAGCAAGCGGACAAATGTCCTTTGGAACCTAAATCATTGAAACTTTCATGAGCAGATAAGTTATAGAACATGCAAATTAACAGTTACAGGAAAACACTTAATAATAATGTGATTGTTAAAAACGTTTTTGTGGTTGTGGATAATTATAAAAATCAAACTAACATACTATACATTTAAACGGTTTCCCAATTCCATACTTTATACCAATTATACACAGATTCTGCAAAATTAGGATGCTGTGACAATTAGTATGCATTATGGAATCAGAAAACAGCTTCAATCTTCTACTGTAGATTATCTTAATCAGTTTAGTTTTATTCTTGCAGCTCTGAATTCACTTCAGCATGCTGGCCTTCTCATCAGTAAGACTAAAGTGAAGAGAGCAGGATCTGTGTTTCTATGTGAGCTGCCTGAACAAAGCCAAAGGATTCATCCTAGTGATGTTATAAACCGATGCCCAAATATCTACTAATATTTCTGCTTGCATGTAACTTTGAAGCAGTTTCACATTTTCACTAAAATTCATAAATCATGATGTAACCTGCATAGTTTGGCTGCAACCACCTTTGTGGTCATCTGTAAATGGATTCACAGACAATCACTGAATGAGTCTCCCAGATGACACATCAGACTGGGTGAGGCAGGTGAGTCAGTCTGCACAGAGGACAGGTAACTTATAGCAGAGCCACACTCAATGCACAGCTCAGATGTGTGAAATAGGAAGCCATGGCAGTGTAAGCCTGCTCAGTATTCTCATCCACATGATGTAGCATACCTCCAGCACATGGCTGCCTGTGCTGAGGTGCCATAAATCCACCGGGCTGCTTTCATCTGAGAGCAGAGCTAAATTGACAACAAATGTTGTCCCTCTTTTCCTCGGCCTCCTCGAGGTTCTGACAAAGTGCTTCCAGAGAAAGGCTGCAAATGGCTTCATGTCCTGAAGGCTCATATTTATGTGCAGAGATGTTAAATTAACTCACGCCTGTTCGGACCCACCAGACCTTTTTTTCACTCTTCATGCTGAACTGCAGGCTGAGTGGTTGAAGGTCTGAATCCCTGCCCAGCAAATAATGTTCTTTTGTTACAATACAGTCTTACTTTCTCAAACAAACACACATAGCCCTCGACTTGCACTATATACTGTATTCTTTCCCACTTCAAACTAATTCTTCATCATCTGAGACCCATTTTAGATCCACATACAGACAGAAACCATGATACATTTCAACTCAATAATAAACACGTGCTAAAAGTGTGGTGGAGTACTGGGTCAGAAAACAAGCCCCAGGTGAGTTGGAGAAACATATCTGGTTAAATCTGGAGCGTGGAAAGTGAGGTCGGCTTCATGGGCTCTGCCAAGCAAATAAACAGTAAGAACACATCACAGCAGCGTGGCTCGATTCAGTGCATTTTTCAGACCAGTTTCCAGTCCAAAAACTGCTCTAAGCAAGGCCTGTGTCCACAGATATGTGGACTGAAATCATCCAGCAGCTGACCGCAGTCCAACCATGGTATTTAAGGCTTTGTAAACTCACAGCTTCCAACTAGGCATGTGGTACATCATTTATTAAGCTGTTTTCTCACTGCGTGTCAACACCAACACAGCACGGGCATTTAACTATAACTTGATGGATGACAAAGCATTTAAATCACATAAAACAACACACCAGTACATGATGTAAGAATAGTACAGGAACAGATGACAGGGCCCTTATTCAAAGAGATACAGAGGTAAGAATACATGGTCTTAGCATAAAACATAAGAACTAACTTAGCTAAATTAAGCTAAGCTACAATGAAGTAGAATGAGATAAAATGAGACAAACTAATAAGATGAAATGAGATATAAAACGGAGCAGAATTCATTCATTTCTGTGACTGAACTGGTAGGTAGCTTATTTGCAAAGTGGTAGTTAGAGTACAAGCTTGGACCTCAGAGAGCTGGCTGGCGCTAGCTATTGCCAGTGAGCTAGCATGGTCCACTTAGTTTGCCAGCTAGTCCTGCATGTAGTCACTACGTCAGAAAGCATCCAGCAGCACCTATTTTGCAAGGACTTGGGGATTAATTTCACTGTGCCACTTTCTGGTGTGACCAAGGCTTTAATTTGTTTTTTTCTTTTGTTTGAAGATACTGACTTTCATGTCTAGAAAATTCCTGAAGAGAACTGGAAACATCTAAACTTGATGTAGTAATTTTTCTTCACTCCAAAACAGATGTTTTTTAGAGAGTGCTGGCATATAGGCACACACATGCACACTTACACACAAAAGCAATGCTGATTTGGAGAGGCCCCCAGGTCGGTCAATGGCACTGCAGCCAAAGTCCAAACATACACACACACATACACAGCACCTAGCAAAAAGCTTAATTTTCCACCAGCCAGTGAGAGGAGCAAGGGGAGCAGAAAAAAGCCAAGAACATTTTGTCCAGACTGCTACACTACACTTCAGCACAGCAACAAGTCAGCAGCGTGTCTAGGTTTAGCCCTGAGCTGTTGGTGGCACTTTGTTGACAGAGTTCTGCTGCTGCTGGGGTTTTGCTGCTGTAATGGACAGTTTGTCACCAAACAACTGCAGTGCTAGGAGAGTATACTCATTTAGTGACTGAAATCAAAATTTTAATTTTATTTATTCTCCTGCAGTGACAGCAGCCCATATATTGAATAATATAGTTTCTTGTTGTAGTGTAACAGTAGCATAAGTATAAGTGTAAGTAAGTAAGCACCCTCTATCCCTAGACCCCCCTGACGGATGGACAGGAAATAGATGTTGTGTGTACAGAACATATATATGAAGAATGGATCCGGGAGGACGTTGAGCAACTTCAGGTGTCGCCAAACAAATATGGACCTGAACCACACAGCCTCCTCTCCACCACTCTGTAACGTCAGTTACACAGCAATGTCTGGTGTTAGCTAACATTAGCCACCATAAACTACTAGTCATACCAGACCAAGTAAGGCGATAGCAACAAAACCCCTGAGTGAATTTAATTGAACAAGGGTGCATTTTATTGCTTATGAATTTAAGTTTCAATTCTTAAAAAGGAAGAATGTGTCATTTGTTCTTTTATAAGTTATATAGTCTAACTTTAAAGTGCCTTAATAAAATACGTAACAGCTAACGTAAATGTTAGCAAGCTTGGCTAGCTAGCATCCAGTTCGGAGTGGAAGAGCATGATGGGTTCCCCCAAATATTGAATTCTGTAACAGGACAGACAGCTTAAACTGCTTGTGGTAGATAACTATGTGAACTAAGATGGAAAAAAAATGCCTTTTTCAACATTTCCAGACATTCTCCAGTCTGTAGCGCACCATAGAAGTTGACAGTGCATTTCATAGGAACGCCGGCTCACAGCTGTCACTCAACCGATATCATGCGTAATGCCCAGTCAGAAGCTTGAGGCTTAGATCCTGTTTCCATATAGGCTATGTGTCCAAAACAGTAATCTTCTTTTGAAAAATGGCAAAATATGCACAATAGCTACGATTAAAATGTAGGCTATATTTTCTTACACAAAAAAGGAAGTGGATTCAGGTCATCTTTAACATAAGGAAGACCAAGCAACAAGATAACTGATTTTGATTTTAGAACATCACCACTTCTCTACAAGTCAGTGTTGAGATCTTCACCTGCAAATTAGCAGGAATAACTACATTTAGCTTTTTTTAAAAACCTCCAAAACGTATTGGCTTTTCTTACTGTCAGTTTGACTAATCATGTTTGGATAGCACACAGTGGTGAACATGTGTATTTGCTCACTCACACAGCGTGGCTTCACACAGGTCGTAAATAGAAACAAATAATTTGTACAGTAAATTTAGCTCCATCAACTGACCTAGTTGTTTGTGCAACCTTCTGATTCCTGACATGAACCATGTTGATGGGACACAGTGACGGCTCACTTCAGAGAGAGCTCCACTTTCAGTCAAGAGCAAGTTTTATTGCAACATGCACAGAAGAGGGAGTGATGATGGGATGGGAAGTATTTTTACCACTGTCCCTAAGCGGCACAAAGGCCGAGCGTTTCATCAGCAGTTATCATGCAAGCCAGGAATGCTTGGCTGCTGTTTCTTCAGCGGCCCTCTGGAGAGCCACGCAGGGCCTGGCTCAGGCTGAGGCTGACAGCTCAACGTCCTCCACACAGTCTGAGCAGAAAGGAGGAGAGAATAGGGAGGATACACTGTAGAGACATGAATCAGACTGAAAATCTGATAATCTCTGCTTATTGAGGAAACCCTGTGTATCCTTCCTGGGAAGTGAACCCATGCTACAAAGAAATGTGAACCCTCAAAGAATATATCACCAAAACTGCAAAAAGTTAGTTTGCTCCTTCGTGGAGGACAGCAGCTGCAGTCAGCTTGGATTCACAGAGGCTCCAACAGAATCCAATGGTGACCCAGAGCCACAAAAAATAACAAAACATCCATACTGTAGAAACTTCTAAAAAGGTAATTCAGGTATTTTTAAACCTGGGCCCTATTTTTACATATTTTGGGGTCTAAATGACTAATAGGTACAAAACGTTTTGGAATTGGTCCAGTAGATCACCAGCAGCTGCGAACGGGCTACAATGGCTGCAACTTGTGGGCAACTGCCTATCAAAGTCTGTCCACTAAAAGTGCTTGTTTTTGCCACTGACAGGCTCAGATTGTTATTGTTATTGTTAAGTGTCTGACAAGAGTTGTCCACAAGGATTACTGGACCAATTCAAAACTTTTTGTACCTATTAGTCATTAAAACCCCAAAATATGTAAAAATAGGGCCCAGGTTTAAAAATACCAGAATTACCCTTTAAATGGCTACTTCATCGTAATGCACTTCTCCACCATGATCCTGATGTTCAGTATGTTCCAAACACTTTAAATATTTCTGCCAAAATATGGCTGAATACAAAGCTTCCATTTCTTTTCCACTATTGCAATTAGCCAATGTGACTTGCTACCAAGTGTAGAGACTGGTTAACCATTGGAATCCACTGTATCCAAGTTTACTACAGCCACCGTCCTCTGCAAAGGAGCAAGCTACACATTTTTCACGGCCACCTTTCAAGGAAGTAAGTATTTGACGCCTCCAGCCTGACAGGTGCTTCAGAAACTTTGGCATCTTAACTACAAGTACCTTAAATCTAGCACCCATTAGTCAGATATTTAGATTACCACTGACCTTTTATGTTGTGAGTGGGTGTTTGATTTTAGAGTGTGAATGAAAATGTTGATGCTACTGCCTCTTTGTGCAGCAGGTTTCTACTAAAGTGTCTAAACACACCATAAACACTGCATTGTCATATTGATAGCCTGTTTCAGTTTTTGTTGAATTTCGTTGGAAATCCACAACAAATGAGACATGCATCAAAAGTGCCTTAATGTTGGAGAAAGGCTCATTTCCTCATGCTTGTTCCCATCAAACAGTGTGAGAGCTATGTAAAATAAAACCCTGATTGCCTCGGGTGAGGAGATTCATTATCGATTATGAAAAGTTCAAACAGCTATGAGAACATATTTTTACTATATTAATCTTCACAACATAAACATGTATTAATCTTGTAATAAGAATTTGGCTATGGGAGCAGAACTGGCATCAGAGGAGCTAAATATATTTATCTTTCATGTATTACAGAAAGAAACTGCTCAAATATTACAATGGATATTTAAATATTCTCCTCTTTCTATGTTTCTGCCTTGCCAAATTACAACATATTTTATAACACTTGCGCAGGGACACTTTCCCAATGCTGTGTCTGGTGTAAGGCCTGCCTGCTCGTCTACTTACAGTATCGTAAAGATGCTCTGCATGCAGGAGATATTCCTCCAGTACATTTTTCCTCATCAGATTCAGGGACTAATGGTTTTGCTTGGTTCGGTCCTCTAGCGATAAGTGAATTGTCTTTGGCATGACTATCCCCCCCCCCCCCAAAAAAACAGCCGATGCAAGATGTTTCTGATTTATTCTGCACTCTAAAATAAGTATTGCTACTCCAGAGACTTTGGTTAACCTTGCTTTCTCTGACTCTCTCTTGACAGACTCTGCCTAACTTTACATTATGTAACTGCTGCTTTTCACCAGGTGAGTATGCAGGTAAGATCTCCTCGAGATAACAGCTGAATATAGCACGTGTATAACCCATTTCTTTAGTCTTACCCACCTGCATGGTGTGACAGAGGGGATTTATAGTGTGGAAGAGCATAATGGGACCAAACAGCTGGGAAGGCTTTTCACTGTGACACAGTGGGAGCACTGGGAAGGGAAACACCTGCTCTTTAATGGAAGAGAGACTTTTGGATCAGTCATGTTAAAGCCAGGCTGCCGAAAAGGTGGCTGACGCACATGTCCAATGTGTTGGAACGTCTTGCCTGCAGTAATTGGTTTAGGCTACATATGGGAATGAGAATCAGTGGTTTTAGTGTTTGTATTAAGTGTTTTAACATCAGTAATTTATTACGACATAAGATTTGTTTATGGTATAAGAACACCATAAAGAAATGAGATCGTTACAAAGAAGAAGAGCAGTTTCTATCAGCCTATACACCTGCATTATACAATATTTTTGGGAAATTAAGACTGCTTTGTGAAACACTGATAAAGTGCACTGTTGTTTCAGAAAGAAGAAACTGTTTCTCATTATAGCAGATGGTGGAGTCCAGGGTCCAGCAGAGAAGTGGTGGCATTAAGCGACAGGGTTTAAAGAAAACGTCAACCCTGTCTCCTATAACTTTCGCTCATCTGCAACTCATTTGCATTAGCAAATTATGTCCACTGGCTACATTCAGTGCCACTACAGCAAGCAGTGTGACGCTGTACTGTGAAGCACAGAGGAGGTCAAGGTGTAAAATGGGGCTGTCTTTGACATCAGTGACCCAGGTTTTCTTCCCATGTTATATTAATAGACACCTGTTGACATTAATATTTATTTTCTCATTCTGACTACCATCTCTTACTAATCTTACCCAAGTGGTTTTAGTTGCGTAACCATACACTGTAAAATCTGAACCAGACCAGGTTGTTTCGAGGTAGTGGTTGTGATGCGTATTTTGGGATGTTATCCTCAATTCAATTCAATCAGTGAATTCATACATAGACCAGGAGTGAATAAAACCTGAATAAAACCTGTGATTCATCTGCATCCAGACAGGTTGGCTGACTTAAAAAAAGAATGGTCAAACTTGATGCAGTGGAGACTGAGACATACTGAATTTTAGCCTCTAGTATGGCTCAAACTCCAAAAATCTTGAATCCCACCCTTCCCATGATGCAACTGGATAGCCTCTTTCGTTAGACCCTCCCTGCCTGATATAGAACCACGTTTTTTGGACTCAACATCCCTAGTATGTAACACAGGCTTTCTGTTATACATTTGTTTCCACAGTCCAAACTGAGATAACGACATCATCAGGGTTATTTTCTCAAACTTGACTGAGTTCCTCCAGAGCCACAAAAGACATTATACAACTGTTTTCACAGGCTGATTACTCATGACTGGTAAACTGACCTTGATGTGTAAAATTGGTGGAGTGCACCTTTAGGCTGCAACTTATAAAGAGTTTTGCTCAGCAGTTTTACTTCAGGGAGTTCTCACTGCCTCATCTCATTTCAGTAAAAGTTGAATTTTCAGGCTTTGCTCTTTCAAAGTCCTTGCTGCCCCCTCTTGAGCCTCTTGGCTCTCCAACTGGATGGGATTACATAAGCCGTTGGTCTGAACTCCTGACAGCGTCCTGGGATTTTTATTAACTGGGCTGTATATTATTTTTATACCTTGTGGTGCTGCCAGTGACTGCCAGCCCTGCCATCCCAGCGCCCGGGGCCAAGGTGAACATGGGCAGAGAGTCACAGGATGCCATCACATAAACACTTGAAACACATGTACACACACATATGGTATAAAACAATGCCCTCTATCACTCATGCATGTAAACTCACTATAGTGTGCGTTACCATCAACACAGACTTTAGCAGTTTAGCTGTGTGAGAGTTGTTCAAATACTGCAATTAACAAGCTGGCAAGAATTCGTTCACCTGCTGTGGAAGAAGATGAAAATTAGTTATTAGAGAGAATTTCCTCTTTGGCCGATTTCAAATTAGACGGATTGTTAACTAAATCGAAAAGAGGCAATGAAAAAAGATGCTTCTATTTATGTTTATTGACTTAAGATTTTCTTTTGAGGGTGTTGATAGTTAATTACAAGATTCTCTCTCTTTCTCTCTCTCTCTCTCTCTGTGTGTGTGTGTGTGTGTGTGTGTGTGTTGGGTTAGGGGCAGGTGTTTCAGTTTATTCCAGGAAAGCTGATGGAGGACCTGGTGTGCACAGTGTGTATTTATAGCCGGTGAATCTCCAGCCTGAGTTTGGTGTGAAAATACACTCAGACGCCTGGATACACAACAGCGACACCACTGGAGAGCTCTCAGCCAATCAGGACAGACACACACACAAAAGTTATAAATACAATCTGCATGATGGATATGTGGAGCTTCTGGCCACACTGCAGAGTACAGAGCATCCTCCTCACTGCCAACACACTGTATACACAGCAAACACATTTAAATATATGTACTCAACTATAACAAGATACAGTTTACATTTTACATTTGTTCAACTTGTGGAAACCCAAAGAAATTACTTTTTTTCAGATTGTGAATATTTATAGACCTCCATTTATGTAGTATTTATTTATCGTGAAACAGACATTACGGCAAAATTTTGCCCCAATTCATTCATCTCACTACGCAGAAAATTAGCATGAAAAAGACACTTTTTCACACATTTAATTTCTCAGACATGTTCACTTTGTAACCTAAACTTGAAAAGTGGAAGACATTTAAAGGAAGACTGGCAATGATTTTTAGTCCCTTGTATGGTTAAAGTTCCAAAAACACTGGATCCTAAATTTCCCATAATGCAACCAATAGCATACTGTTACATACTCCTTTCCTGGTAAACGAATCCTTCAAACTCCCTTCAGTTTGTAACGCAGGTTTCCTGTTCTAAATTGGTCTCAAAGCCCAAATAACCTTGATGACATCATCAGGGTTACAACAGTTTTTTTTTTAAAACAATCCCAACTCAAGGACAGTTCACCGTAACCATATCACATGGTCTCCATCAGCAGATGGAGTTTGCTCAGTTGTCATGGAGTTGGATCTTTTGACATGTGAGCTCAGTAACTGTTCAACTCAACTAGCAGTTTAAGGACTTCTTATCAGTGTTGGCTTAAAGTTAACAAAGTTAAAATAAAGACAATTCAGCAAATTCTATCTGCTGATGAAGTTCATGTGATACATTTGAAAACTCCAGAAAAAAGCTAGTGTGTGGACCTTGACTTGGGAGTGTTTTGTCAAACTACTATTTCTGGGGTCAAGAATGAGTTTATTTTGATTCTTCTTCATTCTTTTCCCTTTTTTGCACTATTTATTTATTTATTATTCTTATTCTTCTTAGTATTTTCCTCTTGTCTTTTTTCTTCCATTTCTGCTGACTAACTCCTGTTACCAGAGTGGATTTCCCTATGTGCTTGGTGATCTACAATTTGGTTTTGCATTATTTCAATAAACAATCGATCACAAAAAAAGAATGAACTTTCACATTTTAATTATACATCTGTTTTCACAGGCTGAATATTCCTCATGATAAGTAACTTATCTTCATGTGAAAGATCTGTTTAAAGTTGCCACATCTGTAAGAGCTGCTTCACTCACAAAGACACATTATGCCATTCAGTTAGTTCAAATACAAAGGTCAGTCAGTTATCACTAGCTAGCATTCTGCCCATTTTAATCCAAAACTGCACATTTAGTTCCATAGCAAAATCTCTCAGGAACTTGAAATCTGATTTGGATATTCTTGGCTTTTCCTCTTAACGCCATCATCATGCCAATGAAAATCTAATGACTGGGCATATTTCGACCCCCAGAGGATTCACTTTTTTTATTTAAAGACAACATGACCTTTACTCAATGCCGACATCAGGACAAACTAAACATTTTTAGCCTCACGACTGGTAAGGCTCCAGGAAGAGCTGAATCATCAATGTGATGGTCATCACCTTAGCCCTTTCAGGGTGTCACAAGTAATGCTCATTTATGCTTTCGATAGGCCAACAAATGGAAACTTGGTTTGGAAATAAGAAATGTAAAGTCAGATATATCAAAACCTGAGCAAATCACATCAAAATGATCTGCATGGCAAGATATCACTCGAGGTGGGTGAGGATATAGGCGTATCGAATCTTTAACTAGTTGTTGGATGTGTGTGTCAGTGCACTTTCTGATACAACGCTAGAGTCAGAGAGGTAGCTGATTTATGGTAGAGTGCCGCCCCCTTGTGTATGAAAAAAGGAAAGACAATAGAATGATGGAAATACAGTAACTTCTTACTTCTATCCTAACATGCGCGCACACACATGACCACACACTCCGAAACAGCTGTCCAACCACAGTGCCTGCAGTGCTGGTCTGATGGTCAGGTTACTGTATGCTGAGTGGATCATTAACATGAATGATAACTGAGGACCAGAGCCAACCAGTTGAGATATATGCACACGCACACACACACACACACACACGACGCAAGCAAGGGAACTTTCTCATCTTGCCTGTTTGTGTTAATAATTAGATGATGTTTTATGCACATGAGTGCAGAGTGCAGATGAGGACCAGAGCTGATTGTTATTTAAATTGCTGGTAATGTGGGGAGAAGATAAATCAATGTAGCATTTTTGGATGGTTGTCCCCAATCTAGATACTAAAAGGAAAAATAAATTATATTTGGTTAAAAGCAAGAAAGACTGCCTCAGTGGAGAGTTGTTGGCAGACAACATAAACAATCCACTAATAAAAGACAAGAAAGAAGAATAATTGTGCTCCATCAGCCTGGTCAGTATCATCAGGTCCCAATTTCAATCTGCCTAGTACTTTGGTTTATGATCTACCTGCAAAACTTCCCAACATTCCCGTCAGCCTTATCCTGCATTAATCTGGTGTCGGGATAATCAGAAAAATGAGTTCCCGACCTCAAGTCGGAACAACAACTCAGAAAGATAATGACTTTTGGTTCACAACTTGACGAAAGCTGACGTCAAAACGTCAGAAACATGGCGGATGAAAGTAAATGTTTGGTTGATGGTAAACTTTTTATTAATTCACATATAATTTGTAATATGGTATTAGTTGTAACCGTTAGTTGCTGTCCACGTAGAGTGACCTAGATCAGTTAGAAAAGTTACTGATTAGCATCGACCCTGATATCAAGTCAGGTATAAAGCAATATTTTAGTGGTTTTAGGGAATCTACTGGTGCAGCAACAAGTCTGGGACAAAATCACTTTGTAATAAAAAGCTTCAAACTGTTTCAGCATCACATCTTCTGTCCATGTTGTTTCTACATCAGGACTTAAAAGCTCATGAACACACCGAAGTCGGAAGAACGATTTCCCAACTCGGGAATTGGGACCATCCGAGGAGCACGTGAATGCAGCATTAGTTGTACTTTGTGTTTACTGCTAATTAGCAAATGTTGGCATGATGACGTGCTAAACCAAGATGATGACCATTAAACCTGCTAAATATTCACCATGTTAACATTGCCATTGTGAGCATGTTAGCAGGCTGACGTTAGCATTTAGCTCAAAGCACTGCGGTGCCCAAGTACAGCCTTACAGTACAAAGCTGCAGGCATTGCTGATGGTCTACAGTTTGACAGAATATGAAACTTGACTTCATGTACCAGTGCCAAAATGATACTTCTTCACTATCTTGCTTTGCTAAATAGTAGTAAGCATGTTTGTTTGCAATAATCATTTCTAATTCTCACAAAATAAGCCATACTTCTTAAATGCGTCAGTGTTTAATGCCTTAAAAACTAACGGACATACAAGGACTTTGCTTCAATAAAATCCAGTACAAAATAATGATTTCAATCAGGGAATATCTCACCATTTTGGTTAAATGTCATCATTGCTACAGGAGGCTGGCATGGACAAAAGCGCTGAATTTACAGTAAAGTAACAAGTAACAAATCTATAGATCAGCAGAACTACTTTGCCTTTCATGATAGTTACATCAGATACAGAAGAACCTTTTTTTTTTGTTTGCATAATTGTGACACGAAACAGGGCTTCTAACAGAGATCATAGTATATCAACAGCAGAAACAGGCTCACTTTTAACAGTTTTAAAGTGCATTGCGTTTTCCAGACCTGCAAACTCACAAGAGGTGAAAAAGGTGACATGTTTGTAAACTGAACCCCTGTAGGGGGGTCTGGGGGCGTCCTCCCCCGTGATTTTAACATGTAAACGAAGCATTCTGGTGCACTCTGAGAAGAAAATAAAGGGAAAAGACAACATTTGCCAAGAGGGCATGAGAGCCCTTGTTGCTGTAATTGATTTCTTTTGTGCAGAGGCTGCATTTTGCAAACCCCGCTTTATCAATTTTTAAAAAAATACTGTGACAGCGGGAAGCTGTGCTGGACTCCCTTCACCTCCATTTTCGCCTCAACCTTTAGCCAGGCCCAGCTCCATCTGCACCTCAGCCTTGAGTCAAGCTGCACTACATAAATAGCGTTTTTCTCCTTAAACTCTCTCATTCTGAAAAATAATTGTCTAGATATTATCAGCTGGCTTCATGGCCTCCTTTTTCATTATTATAAAAGTTTGTTAAGGCTAACTCCAACTGCATCTGTCAAGGTTAAATAATCCGCCAGAGCTGCCGTTTCCTTACGTTTTTGTTTTATTAAAATCGGATAACAATACGCATGCAGTGGGAGTTAGCCTCAACAAACTTTTGATTCTGAACTGTAACGCTGTAATCTTACACTGTATGGTTGTAATACACAATTTACTGAAGATAACTTTAGCTGACGTGCTAACAAGCTGGCAAGCTTTCCATTATAAACAGGTTGGGAAAGATTTGATGGGGTAACATTAGGAAAAAATTATCACGACACACTTCAAACTTGATTTGGCAAGTTAACGTTACTTTAGCAACTAGTTACCTAATGTTAAGTTAGTTAAACAGCATATTAGGTCGCTGGCAGCAAACGAGACTAACCTTAAAACTAGTGTTCATTGTAGTAGTACCGCGAAAAGTCAATGCAGTTATCTTGATTCTGATTGGCCAAAAGACTCGAAACATCTCACCAAAGATGTTCTATTGAGAAGAAGATTGTGACGTGACAACAGCTTTCTGAAATGTCTGTTCTCACTCCAGTCTATGGGAAATTGCGCTAGCCACTTATGGTTTTCATAACAGTTTGTCCAATGAGACAAAAAGCACAACGGTCAGTTATTCATTTGAAATGCAGAATATATATGGTCTACATTACGATTTACACACGTAGCCTAAATATTTATATATATTACCTTGCTGAATATTACTTTCATCTGCCACATCCTTTCCCCAGGGGTTTCACTTTGTCTCATAATAAATATGCATGCATGTGATGCTGGTTGCAATTAAAAAGTCGACATTTCTCATGTCAGTGCACTCATGGCTGATTTGGAAAACCCAGAGTTAACCGAAAATATCCAGATGTGATGTCACATGGTCTACATAGGACCAGTTATCTGAAGAAGAAGAAGAAGAATACACCAAACAAGATCGACCCACGAGTGTATCACCAGTAGCTGATATTTTTCACAATGAGATTTCACATCTTGGCGTGGACTTGCATGTGTCTCATCATGTCCTTCTTATATGCAAACGGTCTGGAGCAGATGCCACAGTGATGGGGTTTCTCTCCTGTGTGTGTTCTTATGTGACACATCATGTTGCCCCTCTGCCTGAAGCCCTTCCCACAGACTTCACATGTGTATGGCTTGTCCACCGTGTGGATCCTCATGTGTATTCGCAGACATTCGCCTCGGGCAAATCTTTTACCACATTCTTTACAACAGTGTGGTTTCTGACCTGTGTGAACCAGCATGTGCCTTTTTAAATGGGACCTTGTGGTAAATGTTTTGCCACAGACGTAACACAGGTTGTCCTCACCTGTGTTACGTATGTGTGTTTCTGAGGGTTCAATCCCACGTTCTGCAGACACAGCATGGTTTGGAGGACAGAGAACAGCCCTATTGTTTGCATGTGATTTAACATGCACCAATAACAAACTCCTGTAGTGGAAAGACTCTCCACACAGCTTACAACAAAAAGGTCTCTGACTTGTCCTTTGCTTCGTGTTCAAGCTGGAGCTGTTTTGCCTTTGCTTTGCCCTTTTCTTTGACTTCATTGTCTTTAAACATGAGTTAGATCCTCCGCTCTCCGTCCATTCAGCATCACTGGTATCACCTCCGTCCCCACTATCTGAAGAGATGGGCTGCCAGAAATCAGACCCTCCGCAGCCACCTGCTTCCTCCTCTGTTTTCACCCACTCAGTTGAAGAGCCAGGAAGAAGATCTGCCTCTCCACTGGCCACGGTTCGGGTCCGACAGCAAGAAGATGACTGTGTGCTCTGTTCACACTTTAAACAAGCAATGGCATCACCTTCTAACAGGTCCTGTGGTTTCCCTTGGTCCTGGCTGGGCCAGGGGTCCTGAGGCTCTGAAAATCCTGGTCCTGATGTGTCCTTCTTCACGAACACCTGACAGTCTTCAGTGTGTGATGGCTGGGTGGAGGCCTCTGCTTCAGACATGCTGACCTCCTTGGAGACTGGGGGTACCATGAGAAAAGAATGTTAAAGACAAACATCTTACATATGCCACATACATTCAACTCTGCTTGGGTGTCTACGTCCACTTGCGACGTTAGTTTCCAGAGGTTTTCCAGAACATAAGTGCTCGCCATTCAATCGCCGAAAAATGCATTTCTTACAGAAATCTCCAAATGTCAGTTTTTGATATCAAATCACAGCATAAAGGTCTTGGTGTCTGAATGTGGTATTTTGGAGGGATTTTTAACCCATTTTTATCAATTCTTAAGTGGGCAAAATGGGTTAAATTTTGTACAAAGTCTGTGTAACAAATGGTATCTACCCAAAAGTTGCTGCAACAACTTGAGACATAATTGAGCATGGGAATGATCATCATATACATCCATCATAATGTTCTAAGCCCTTATACACTCTAAACCTTACCTAAGACCTTTGATTTGACTTTGATTATATATGCTATGATGATTTGGCCACTGCCGTGCACACTGCAGCCTGTGTCTTCCATGTTCCCACATGGTAAGACGTATAACTCTGACTTTATTATTATTATTTTTCTTGTACTATAATGCCTGTTTTGGCTATACTGGTGCATTGTTCTATTATGGAGTAATAAAGGCTTTCAGACCTAAGTTTCAGACACTTTTTGTTCATCTCTCCCCCAGTTCCCCTAATTTGCCATTCCCTTTAAATCCTTAGCTCTTTAAAGTTTAAAGTAGCTCACTGGACACTCTAAGGCCTGCTCTCTAATTGGCACTCCAAGAAGTACAAACATCGACTGATAGACATTTTAATTCTGTGTGTTGGCTTAAACAATGGGAAACAAACACTGCCAGGCTTTTAATGGAGTTCAGTAAAACTGAGAACGTGTATATATAAACGTGGTTATGTATATCGGTAAAGACAGAGCTCGTGACCTGACTGAACTAATGGACTATATTAATTAGTTGATAATAAACAGCTGTGCTCCAACCTGCTGTGAACACCTCCACTTCCGCCCGGTCCAAACCTTCAGCTAGCGTTAGTAGCTCGCCATGTTTATCCTCCTTTAACGAATAAATGTCATTATGATACTCTAATATCGTTTTTTCCACCGCACCGAAGATTTCCTCTGCTGCCGCTGCCAGTCGCTCATTGAAAAACAGTTTCAACTGCTGGAGCTGAGACATTTTGGAGGACAAGAAGATACCTTCAACTTCCTAGTCGCCAGCGTTAGATGGATGTAGTTTATTTTCTTCTCTTGATGAGAGTTTGGTTGTCATCAGTACCACTTCTTCTTCTTCTTCTTCTTCTTCTACCTCTTTTTGTGTTTTAACGGCGGTTGGCAATCAACGTATTAGGTGAATTACCGCCACCTTCTGTTTCGGAGTGTGGACCAGATATTAAATCCGATCTATTAATCCTGTTTGTCTGGTGAAATCAAGCAGGTTGACAGGGTCATTGATGGTTTCTATTAAGATTCCAGTCTTCCTGATATCTTCTTGCATATGTTGCCTTTCTTGTTCATACTTATTACAGTCCATGATTACATGCACTACAGACTCCACAACCTGACAATGCTCACAAAAACCAGATGGACCCTTTCCTGTTATTTTAAGTGTGCCATTTTAATTGGAATGACCAAGTCTTATTCTGTTGAAAGTAACCTCTTCTTCTCTTGACCTACCTATGTTGCTAAATGTTAAATTGACTTTATTATTTAAATTGTCCAGAAACCTTCCCATTATTTAAGTATTCCACTGCTCTTTCCACTCTTCTCCTTTGCTTTACTCCCAATCTCAGAACCCATCAGCTATCGTCTGATGACAATTTAGCCTCTGGGGGCAATGGCCAATGTTTCGGAGCTTCCGGTGTAACCAGCGGATATCCAGATAACGGATATCTGGGCCAAGACTTCCTCTTCCGTGCGCTGGTCATTGTTTACAGTCCAATTAGCAATCTCTGAACCCATCGGCTGTCGTCTGACGATTATTATAAATTATAAATAAAAAAGCTGATAAAAAGCTTATCTCTAGGGTTCCGAGATTGACAAAAAGCTAAATCGTCTACAGACGATAGCCGATGGGTTCCAAGATTGTGCAAGACTCTCCCCATATCTCACAGTTACACTTTCTAGCCAAAGTATTAGAAGCCATGGCCAGGTCTAATACAGATTCCCTTCCTGTGTGCACATCTACTCTGGTCTCCCTCCCATCATTCAGACATACCAACTCTCTTTCCTCTAAGGGAGCTTCTACCACTTCACCACTGACATCAATGTGTTCCCCACCCCAAAGTGAATTGCGGGAATTAAAGTCCTCACATCATATTATTCTGCATCTGTCCTGACCTTGAACTTCCAGCAACCTGTCCAACTCTAACCTTCTACAATAGTTTATGATCACCATCTCTTTCCCCACACCTCCACCACAACATATTCCTGACCTTCACCTTTTCCCAGGACTCTGTAAGGTATACCTCGTTTAACAAGTGTAGCACACCCTCCACCATTCCCTTTCTCCCTTTCGTGCCGTATGATGACATAGCCCTGTATAGTGAGGTTTCAGTCAGGTCTCCTGCACTCACGTCACATCTGGCTTTATTGCCAGATCACCAATAAAAAGCTTGAACTCCTTGTTTTGAGAGATCTTGCATTCCACTGGATTCCCACTACCATATAAAATATTAACCACATGGTTCCTAACTGGATTTTGTCTGATGATTTTCTGTAACCTCTCAAGTCCAAGAGGGTGAACTGCTTTTACTATTAACTGAATCTTTTTACTTTTAGACTCCACTCCAGCTGTACCGTTGATTACTCCTGCTATAAACATCTCTAGATTTTCCTTTTCTATTATCAAATTGTCATTTTGTACCTGTCCAGTGCTTCCCACTGGCCCCCATTTATGTGCTCTTTAACCCACAGCTTGCACCTCAACCTGTTTTGTTGCCTCGGCATGTGTCAGTTTTCTCTTCTATTTATTTTCTCTCCTCGATTGTTCCTCACTTCCCTCCAAGTTTCCCTTTGTGCCCCTCTGTCTCCCCCTTCACTTCTAATTTCCACTTCAAATATTCAAGGTTTTTTATTTGTCATTATATGATAGGATTGTACAATGAAATGCAGTTGTAGCCCCTCCATGCTACACACACAGAAAATGTATAAACAGATATTAAGGTATTTAAATTAGTATAGAATCTATCTGTTCTCTCATAATTCACTGGATTTGACTCAATCGATATAAGCACAGAAGGAGAAGAAACAGGCATGGGCAGGTTCCACTTGAAAGCGTTTATTATTTTCTTCAGTCAGGTCAAAAGGTGTAATTGAGTATTGAGTGGTTTTACTTCTACAATTAAAAGAAAGTAAACATACAAATCAAATTCTAGTTTCTTGAATTACAGAAATCAATGAATGACTCTGATCACATCAGTACAATAATGCATCCCAACTTTAACATAATTATGTCAGAATGAACTAAATAGCTTAAATGTATAGCTTTACAAAGTAACATTACTTGGAAAGCAAAATGGCATAAACTACTCATTCAACACACTCAGGAACCAATCTGTTATCTCAGGACACTTTTTCATATAGAGCAGGTCTAGACCGACTCTTTATAAAAAATAAAAAAAAACTCCCTTTTTCGAGAAACCTCGAGCAGAACCAGACTCTGGGTGGGCGGTCATCTGCCAGCATACATACAGCAGCACAGTACAGTTCCACACAGAGATGCAAAGCAATAGTTGTGGTAATGGTATTGATGATGACATTATGACCACTGACTGGTCATAATGGAGGAATAATTATTATCTCGCTACAATGGCACCTGTCAGATATATATACAGTATATATATATATACTGTGTTTATATGTACAGTATATACTGTATATACATATACATACATACATAGTGTACATACATATATACTTATATATGTATATATAGATACACACATACATATATATATACTGTATATGTGTATACACTCACACACACATACACACACACATATACGATCAGCCACAACTTTATGACACAAATCTTTATGTTACAATGGCACCTGTCAGATATACATATATTTATTTATGTATATATATATATATATATATATATATCAGTTCCATTCACTCAGTCATATAGTATATATATGTGTGTGTATATGTGTGTGAGTGTATACACATGTACAGTATGTATGTATGTATATGTATATACAGTATATGTATATATATGTGTGTGTATATATATACATACATATATATACTGTATATATATCTGACAGGTGCCATTGTAACGAGATAATCAATGTCAGTGGTCATAATGTTATGGCTGATCAATGTATATATATATATATATATATATAAACGTAGATATAAAACTAATGATTAGTAAACCGTATCTTGTAGATAAAAGTATATACAACTGTAAGAAGTTGAAGTTTGTGAAATAAACTGATTCTGATGGAGTGCAGATTTGAATGGGCTGTACAAAATATACTTGCCCATACAATGTTACAGTATGAAAAGTAACCAGTGGTGGAATGTAACTAAGTATTTAATTAGGTACAGTTTTGAGGTACTTGTACTTTACAAGACTATCTCAATTTTATTATTCTTCTACTACTTTATACTTCTACTCCACTACATTTCAGAGGCGTGTTGTACTTTTTACTCCACTACATTTATTTGACATTAACTTTGCAGATTAAAATTATTAATACAAAATACAATCAAGTAATAAATTATGATGTATTAATATAGATGAATATACCCAGCAGTATATGATGTAGTTACAATTAGCTCCACCTTTACCAGCTGCAACATTTAAGTAATGCTTTCATAGTAATGAATTATAATCAAGAATTATAATCACAATATGTAATCTATAGTATGCTGAAATGGGTCATTCTGCATAATGAGTTTTACTTTTGGTATAGTTTGCTGATAATACTTTTGTACTTTTACTCAAGTAAAATTTGAAATGCAGGACATTTACTTGTATTTTTGCAAGTCTATTAGGCTATTGCTACTTTTACTTAAGATCTGAGTACTTCTTCCACCACTGAAAGTAACAATAAATGAAAGAAAAACAGGCCTAAGAATAATAAATCAACGTTTTGATCTTTTTTCCCTGAAATTTGTATTAACTTGATTACTTAACCTATATAACTCGTTCCATAGCCTGTACAGCACATACACAAATACACAAATACACACATACTCATACTCTGCCTTTACGTCCATACCTTTGTGTAAACATGAGATGCAAACAACATGTATGAAGCATATCCCTTTAAGATGAACAGGTAGAGCATCCGACTGTACGGACCTGCGGGGCGCGCTGCTGGATGGCAGCTGATTCGTTCATCACACCGACATATTTTTCTAAAAAAAAAAAAAAAAAGGGGGGTGGCTTTTTGTTCATTTCGGCACCCACTCAATATGATCACACCACCGTGTTTCGCGTGAACAGCCCACTCGCCCTTTTCATTGGTGCCTTCTGTACGCTGGGATGGGCACAGTTCTGCAGGAGCGAGTGCCACAACAATGCCTGGAGAGGGTATCCTGCAGGGAGAGGGAATGGAAGAAGAAGGCGTTGTGGAGCAACAACAGGCCCAATGTGGCCAGGTAGCCACAGATATTCTTTGATATTCAGTAAGAAATGGTGGAGACAGAGATGCTCTCGTGTCTCTGTAACGCTTTTTCCACTTGCACGCGGAGATGCTCGTTGTTCGAGCATCCGCACTGTGATCTCTAAACGCTGTGCATTTGTGCTTCATATGTGTAATTACCAAAGATTAGAGAACCGTCACGTCGGCACTGCAAACAGTGTCACCGGATATATGATGGTTCTATATTTCATCTGTGTTTTCTTATGCAGTAGTATTTGGATCATTGGTTAGGTTTAATATTTAATCCTTTTCTCTTTTTTCAAGCAACAAAATGGGTAGGCGGCCGTCACAAAGGAAGTCACTGCAGCTGCAGTGCACGTTTCCAAGTCAAGAAAATAATAATGAGAAGGTAAGTGTGAAGTTGAACTAACACTATGAGTCAATTAATCGATTAGACAATCACAGAAAATTAATTGGTAACCATTTTGATAATTAAATATTACATTGTTATATTTGGTATTGGTATCCAAGCTGAAAAAACAAAGATTTCCTGATTCTCAAATGTGTTCTTTTCTCGGTTTTAGATCACTCTAAATTGAATATGTTTGAATTTTGAACTTTTGGTAAGACAAAACAAGTAATTTGAAGACTTGAGCTCTGGGAAATTGCGATGCGCATTTTTCACAATTTTCAGACTCATAGAGCAAATGATTAATCAATTAATTAAAAAAAGTATCAGATTAATTGACAAGGGAAAATGTTTCAGCATTAGTATGAAGTAATGATGGGTTTAAAGAATTAATTCCCTCTCTAAGATATATTGGGACTGAGAAGGTATCACTCCCCTCCAGAGGAGGTCATTTGGATGTTTTACTTTCCAGGAGAGATCCCTATTAGATCCACTGTTTGAGAACCCTCTCACCAAGTGTTTTCTGGAGTGTACCTCTATTTTTGGATATTTAAACAAGGGTATTTATTATGTTCATCAAGAGCTGATGTCTTACTTTTTCTGTATTTATTAGAAATCTATTCAAAATAAGATATTTTTAACATTTTTTAATATAAAAAGTGTATGTAAAACTATAATTTCTATATGTGGTATGAGACATAGTTGTCACTTTGTTTGAAGTAATTTGATTGGCTGTAGCTCCTGTCACTGTTTGTTTTAAGTTTTGATTTGCTGAAGGCTTCTTGATTGTTTTTTCTCGCTCTAATGGTGGACCATGATAATCTAATCACCATCAGATGTATTACTAGGGTGTGGCCTATAATACATCTGACATATTACATACAGCCTGTGTTCTACTTTGATTGTTGATCTTGAAGAAGGCCTGAAGGCTGAAATGTTGTCTGAATAAAAGAGAAATGTGTATGGAGCCAGAGCATGCAAGCCTTTTTTCCTACTCTTGTGTTTAAAGAATGAACATGTATTAGTGATAAGTAGAAAATGTGTGGTCTTAATAGTGTCTCTCTGTAATCACAGAGGCTGCAGCAAAGAAGAAAGCACAAGCCTAACACCCCCTCGACCAAACGCAATACTTCTCAGCACAGGTGAGATTGATGTTTGTGCAAATTTTATGCCATTCGGTGCTGCCTCGATGTGAAGATCATATAATTTACTTTTCCCTCTAGTGCTCAGGGAACCTCAGAGTCAAAGTCCCATCCACTGTCCCCTGCAGAGGACAGGATGGAGCGCAAGGTGCAGCTGGCTGCTCAGCACGGCAGCCGCAGAGAACACAAGCACACAGGTTTCAGAGGGAGCAGACACACACCAGCCTTTCCCTGCCACCGCCTTTCTGATTCAAGTCCTGATCTGCCGGAGAGACTGTCACCAAACCCAGAGGTAGAAAGTCTGAGTGGCCATGGAGAAGGTGACAGCGACACTGACTTGTCTGAGTCAGAGAGACTTCCTGTGTTGACTAGTCCCTCTGGTAGGGTTCCTCCGCTGCTCGAGCTAAGGCCAGAGGTCATCGAGGCTGAAGACTGCTCCTCTCGCAGCCACAGGCCCAGAGGACGCAGCCACGGTGGTTTTGACTTTCCAGACTTCCTCCCTCCACCTTTTAACTCCTGGAGCCTCAGTCAGCTGGCTGTCTTCTACAACATGGAGGGCCGGGGGGCCCCTCGGCCCAGGCCTGTTGGCCCTTTGGAAAGGTACCTGGACAGGCTGCTGCAGCTGGAGTGGCGTCAAATTCAGACTGTCCAGGAGGAGAGTGGGAAGTCTGCGGTGTCAGATGTTCTGTCCAGCTGCCACAGGTCACCTGCCGCTGCCTCGTCACGCCTCAGCTCTCCGAAGTGCATCCTCCAATGTCAGCGTGCCTTCCCCCTCACCTTCCTCTCCTCTCTGGCCAGTCACTCTGCCCTGCTCTCTGGCTGTGCCTGCACTCTCTGCCGCATCCGCTACTCCACCTGTAGCACATCGTGCTGCCGCTCCACCCACAACCACACCCGTCAGTCCAGACTGAGTCCCATGCTGGAGCACAAGGGGCCGGCGTCGCTCCCCAAAAGAAGCTACAGTGAGAGCCGGGTGCACTCCTCAGACAGGAGCTCAGCCTCCCGAGCTCAGAGGTTCAGCAGCCCTGTGAGGACCAACAGCCACCTGAGGAGAATGCAAGCCTCGGGCAACATCCGCAACCCTGTTCAAGGTATTAACATGAAGCCTCATTCCACTGCCAGAGACTCTAGTGTTGGGGCTGGGAGGGACCACTTGGGAGAATGCAGGGACATGTTGGACTACAGGACAGGAGGGTTAAGGAAGAGGAGTGGCTCAGAGCAGAGAACAGGTGGAGTAGAAAGACAACAAGGTGCATCAGAGAAAAGACGGAGTGGTTCTGAGTGTAGAAGAGGAGGAACCCAGCGGAGGAGAACAGCTGAGCTCAAGGAACGGGAAATAAAACCAGATGCTGTCACTGCAATAATGGACAATTTACCTGGGTCCAAAAATTCTCCTGTAAACAAACCTAACAGACTGAAACAGGTTGAATTTGTTACATAACAGCAGCTTGAGTACTGTTAAGTGTAATCTGTATGCTACAGTCATCACATTTAACATTTTATTATGAATGTCATTTTTCTTTATTTGAACTTGTTGACAGAAAGTGTAGCAAGATTGTAAATGTATTTATTTTTTCACTAGTGGATGTTATATTTCGCCAGATTTCTTTTACATTATTATGTTTAATCCAGTGCAGTCAAATAAGTTAATGCAACAGTGGGTGTTTACATGCATTATTGATCATAAATCTTATTAGCATGGGGATATTTATTCTTTTTAATTTAAGTCTTTTTTTAAATTTCTGATTAAAATTGACCCAGTAAGCCTTTGTCAGCACAATACATGATGTATATATTTGTATGCAGGATTTTTCAACACATGTTCCAGATGTGTGTATATATATGTGTGTGTATATATATGTGTGTGTATATATGTATATATATATACAGTATATACTGTATATGTAGGTTTGATAAGATCAGCTCTGCATTATGGGTGTGTGGCATATGGGTCGGCATCCTTGTTGAGAAAATTGGATGTAATACAAGCACAAGCATTAAGGATATGTAGCGGGACTTTTAAAACACAATATGCGTTGCAGGTAGAAACAAGGGAAAAGCCATTGGAGTTAAGAAGACAGCAAAAACCTTTAATTCATACATCAGAAGGAATTACTACTACTTACTTACAGATTTACACAGACCCTAGTGTGTGGTAAGACACTTACCGATGATATATCTGTTTTTACATATGAGATGATGGTCATGGTTATTGGCTTGCAATGGGTAGAGGAGGTCAGGCCAGAGAGAGTGGTAATTGCATTACATTTGCAGCATTTACTCCAGGAGTAGAGAGGATTTATTGTTTGAAATACTACAATCATTATTCAGAATTCACCAAATTGTGTTTGTCTGTTAGGTTTGTGTGGGTCCCTGCCCATGTTGGAGTTGATGGGAATGACAAGGTGGATAAAACAGCAAAATGCGGGCTTTGAAGAGTGGGAGTAGTCACATCAATGTAAATATTAGTAAGTCAGAAGCTAAAGTGGTGATGAAATCAAAAAGATGTGGCAGAATGAAGGGAACAAAGAAAGTAAAAGAAGTTATCTCTTTAAAAAGAATCCATTAGTTGAGAGTGCGGGGTATGGAGGACGAAATAGACAGAGGAGAGGGTTATAACAAGACTAATGGTCATACTGGTCTGAACAGTTCTCTCCGTGAATGGAAAGTATAATATCTAATCTAGAGTATTTAGGATCTAATAATGAATAGAATATGAGGATCATTTTTTAATTATTATTATTTAAATTTGTTCATATGTTTCCCTTTTATTTATTTAATTATTTCAAGTGTGTTTATTTGTTTTGTTTGTATTTCTTTATGTTTTGTAGACAAGGGCTATTAGAGAGAGGGCAGATCATTAGTCCACACTCCAGATCAGTGGGTGGTGGTAATGCACCCAAAAGCTGTTTGCCAACTGCCAATAAAATCAAAAAGGAAAAAAACAAGAACGCCCTTTTTGTTTCAAGTCGTTTCAGACCTGGATAATAGAATATAGTAGTTTTTATTTATGTATTTATTTTCTTTGGTATCATTATAGACTAACATAAACTAGATCCTGTTCTGCCCACTCCGGTACGGTAGGTGGCGGTATGCACCTAATAGTTGGTATTGCAATCAGCCAAAAAATGCAATGAAGAAGAAGTTGTTGTTTCAACATAATGAAACAAATTGTACAAGTTTTGGGTTATCAAGTTTATAAAAAACATAGATTTAGCTAAAAGAATCTAGTTTTTTTTTCTGCATAATCTCCTGTTCCACACTCCAGTCCAGTTGGTGGCGGTAATGCACCTCTAAGCTGGTTTGCCAACCGCCAATAAACTCTACAGAAGAAGAAGAAGTTGTTGTTTCAGGCCGGACGTATTTTCATAGCGACACAGCTAACGCATGAGCTAACGTCATGGACGCTGTATCCCAGCGTGTTTTTGATTATTTGACAGAAGTTGAGGAGGCAGCTGAGGATGTTCTCACCACTAAACAACAGGTAACTAAATACTTACTTGGTAACAGTAAGCTCGTTAATAATATGCAGAGCTCGGCCACCAGGGAGGATGGATGTATCAGCCAACGGAACTGGAATTGAGAATGTTAGCACTAGCTAAGCTAACTAGCTAGCCAGTTTAATCCAGCTACATTTCCAGTTTATTGTCTTTATCGTAAAATGAACAAACCTACTCTAGGATCTGTGTTGATATTGGTAAGACATTAAAATTACGAAATGCACTGACTAGAAGAAAATGCGACATTGAACAAAGCACTACAGCCCAACAGGAAATACTGTAAATATAAGAAAGTAATACTAAGTTGCTTAAAATGTTCCGTTTTCTTAGACTTTAGTTGTTTTCGTGTCTATTTGAGGCTGTAACGTTAGGCTAACCTCTGTTCAACCAGCCTCAGCCAGAAAATGTAATTTCTCATGGTAGGTTTCTGTTTGAAACCTAGAGGTGCTATTATACTGGGTAAAACATTTGACTACTTCGTCATTTAGCATATATAAATTGACAATTACTTATTTGAAGCAGCACGAATACCAGAAACACCATACAATAAAATGCGTCACAAGCTGCAACCTCAAAGTTGACACAGTTTTTAATTATGGTGATATTTAATACAGGGATGTTGTATTGGATTGTACTATGATGTACGTTTTATGAGTTTCGATTTTAATGGTCACTCAGTAGACTGCAGTGATAGACAATAACAGACATTTAACCCTCATCCTACCAACATATTTTATACAAGGACTACTGACTGGGGTCCCCAAGAATAAACTACTGTAAGAAACAGCCAGCATGGCAAAATGTTAACTAATAATCATCTGAAAAAAAACAAACATATTATTATTATTATTATTATTATTATTATTTTAGCAAAGTTACAGTTAATCTGCATATTGTGTAAAACAAAAATATATACTTTTACTTGTTAATACAAATTGAAGCTTTTATCCCAAGTACAATCCATATTAGTACTTAAAAGTGTATTCACTATCCTTTGATTCTGGTATCATTTAGTTTTCAGTCATTTCAAGTAAACATTATTTGTGTTATATTTAATCTGGTGAAACCAACCGGGGTCATTTTGACCTCAATGTAAAATAATTTAAATAAACCCACAGTCATTCAGACTTCAACACTTTTTAATTGTATTTGTCTTTCAATACAAAAGTAGATAGAGTCCCCCTGATAGGGTGTGATATTTAAAATTAGAACCCATGGCAAACATGAACTCAATAAATAGTTCCATCTATTAAAACTGCATAGACGGAACTGGGGGGCTATTGAATGGGATCCCCAATACATTGTTATTTAAAAAACAAAACAACTCTTAATTAAAACAGAAAATGATATGAAGTCATTAGGAACAAGCCAATTGTCATGAAAAGTCATGAAAAATTGGAATGATAGAATAAAGCACCTGTGAGATATGACAAAAGGTATACCTGGGGGGGTCTGCAGGTACCCCAGTGGGTAGGAGGAGGGTTAAAATAATGCCAACTGACACTGTCCCCATGGCAACATTACAGTGATTTCCCCTGAAACACTGCATATTTATATTATAAAACGTCTGTATACCTATTAAACATGGCTGTTGTCTATGACTGATTATGTTTCACTCATTCATCAGTCCAAATAGTTGAAAATTGATATTAGCGTTGTCTTTACTTTTTCACATTCCAAACTGATGTTTCAGCATCACTGCTGTATAATGTTGGGAACTAATGTTCTCTGTGTTTCAGATAGTGGACCTGGACACAAAGAGAAACAGGAACAGAGAGGCACTGAACGCTCTGAAACATGAGATGTCAGATTCAGGTGGGTGACCCTTCATGACAGGATGCTGTCAGAGAAGGCAGCGTGGCAGTTTCACTGTGTTCTGTTTCAGTCACATCCCAGCTCAAACATTCAGACAGTAATCTCATGGACACATTGGCTTAGGTTATGAAACCAATTCTCCCAGTGATCTCACAGTGCAAACAACAGTTCAGTATCTTGATATGAGTCAGGTGTATAGTTGTCATATGACACTAAACACTGCTGTCATTTGCAGAGAAAGTGAAGGTTTGCTTTGGAAACATGTTCATCAAATTTCCCAAATTGAAGACAAGAGAGATGATTCAGAAAGGTAAAAGATTCCAGTTAATCAAATCTAAATGTATTGGATAGATTTTCTCTATAAATTTGAATATAAATTTGTTTATTTGTTGTGTGAATTTTGTAGCTACATATGAGATCACCCTAAACTCTTTTGATGTGTGTTTCTCATCTGTAGACCAAGAGCAGCTGGACAAGGAGATAAATGACCTTCGCAAAGGACTGAAAGCAAAAGTCAACCGTCTCAATGAGATGGAAGGTATGAAGAGCATTTTGGTTGTTCAATCTGCCACTTGCAACATAAAAAAAACATAATTTAAAGGAATAGTTTGACATTTTGGGAAATACACTTATTCGCTTCTTCTACTGCAGATTACAGCCATGCATGAAACGTAACCTATACCACCAACTTCTGACCAAACA
The DNA here is from genome assembly GCA_008360985.2 of Macquaria ambigua. NCBI lineage: Eukaryota > Metazoa > Chordata > Actinopteri > Centrarchiformes > Percichthyidae > Macquaria > Macquaria ambigua. The sequence continues at coordinate 231,949 of VMKM01000237.1, read as the reverse complement.
ACACTTTTGCCTAGTTATTTCGCTCTAAACCAGTTGATGTAAAGGTTCCTAATTCACATTTCTTTTTTGCGACATTTCAAAAGGTCGCTTAAAATTCGCTTGACAATTGAATGGAGACACAGCTAGTGTCAGAGAGGTGTTGATTCAACTCTTAAGGTCATTTTTAAGGCTGTAGATGGTGGTGGTGTTGTATTGGACCACATTATATTGTACAGGTGTTTCTGTTATTCTGTCCAGCCCAAATTGGCAATTGCAATTATGAGTCAAATGAGTTCACTTTATTGCCATTACAGCAGCATTGTTTCCTAAATGCTGTGTTACAAGAGGTCAGGCTTCCGCTGGTTGATAGTGGTGGTGCAGATTCCACTGGTTAGCTAAATTCAGGTAGAATGCAATGGAAGTAGAAGTTAGCATCATGCTAAGGGGACCTCTGCACATAAGTTGATTTTGAGCTCAAATCAGTGTTTCAACAGACAAGATGTTGAGATCTGGAGGGATGAGGTTTGGAAATGGTTCTAATTAAAGCTTTGAATAAACGGCGTGTATTTTTCTCTGATAACAGGCTTTTTGATTTGTTGGATATCCTTTTGATATCCAAGTGAAAGTGACCTTTGACCCTCTGTCTTTGGGAAAACAAGTTGAGAACCACTGTCATCATGTCTGTAATATATCTGCAGTCTGCAGTGGAAGAGTGTCTTGTCTACAGTAACTTGATAGGTCTCTGATAGATGTATCGTTAAACTCTGAATGTCTCCCAGTGGTTCAGTTGTTGGAAGAGGGAGTGGAAACCGAGCCCAGTCAGTAAGATAGCTATAGACTTGGAGGAATAAACAGGGAGGGGTTGCAACTCAATGATTATTCCTCTGCTGCACCAGTTGAAAAAGGGAAAATTACTTTTGGAAAAAGGCGTCAGTCACAGCCAAATTCAGTGCAAGTGGAAACATTTCAGTTGCTACTATTTTATGAATGACACCTCCTGAGGACTTCATGATAGCAAGTTAAAACAAGTATGCCACTAGATTGAATATCCTCCCAGCAGTCTCCTGAATGGTGACCATGATGTGTGTGTTTTTGTTTGTTTGCAGGAAAACCTGAGCTGAGAGGCTACAATCTTTCCCCTCTGTCAACTGAGGAAATCAAAGCTATTAACAGCCTTTTAAAGAGATGACCTCAGATCTGCTAAGTGCTGAATATTTCTAAGGACAAAGAAAGCATGTTGACAATATGCCAAAGAGCCTCATCTACAACTCTCAGACGTGCAGATGCTACTGTAACATGCTAACCTCTGGATGATCTGATGTCACTAAATTAGCTCCTGGATGATCAACAAAACAGATTTAATTCAGATCTTCATAACCTGCCTTTAGGACATTTTTGTCATTGTGTTCTAGGTCTTTAATCTACAAAAACTGTATTTGTTAAAGGTGCTGATAAAAGCAGAGGGCAAGCACAACTACTGTGTGTACACAAAGCATTGCTGATGTTAAGTTGGACTCGTGTCTGCTGTGTTTAATTTAGCAGTTAGCTGGTGCTGTGGCTTTTGTGCTCTGTAGCCATTAGCCTCACCTTGACAGCTAGTGTTGTGGCTGGTTCACTGCTAGCCACACCCACAGTGTTGTTCCAAATTATAAACATTTCAAATAATGTAGCTGAAAAGCTAATTCCAGGCTAACTGTAAAAAAATGTGTAAGGAAAACTACAGTTCCTTGCAACTTGGGTTTTATTTTCATAATTCCGGCAATCACTTTTATCAGTTATGAGAACATTGTACTCACCAAAGAACTTGCCAACATCTCAGCATGCAGAAGCATCTTTAAAAAGGGTTCCAATGGGGCCAAAAAGCACAAGCAGTCAGACAGTCACACAGGTTGTAAACAAGCAGACAGTTTTGCCAGATTAGCTAGCACTTTATTTGGTGGTAAAACTGAAGGTCCATGACAATCCCATACAGCCCCAGTAAGTACAGTAGGTTAAAGTGAAGCATGACATTGGTAAGTGATCGGTGATGTATGTTTCCAGCGGATCTGGGTAAGAATTTGACCATTTGCTTTCATTTTCTCTTCCAAGTAACTTACTGCTCATGTTTCTTGCACCATTGCACCTATTGTTAGTGCTGTCACCACCTTCCCAGATCTCGGGACTTAACTTTGGTGAGTACAATATAACCAATAGAACCAAAGACGATAAATCCCAAGTAGTAATAAACTGTTTTCCTTTTAGGCCATTTTTAGAAAGAAGAATATAAATGCTCATTGCTCTGTGGGATTGGACAGGAGGATTGTTTGATGTCCTGTATAGTTTGAGTGGGAACATGTCATTGGTGAATGGCCACAAGGTGGCAGTGCAGTGCAGGTGTACAGCAGAAGGACAGAGCCTGTATTAACTTACTGCCTCCACAGCCTCACGACCAGTCTTCAAATACCTTGGTATTAATGCAGCACTGTTTACAATAGGCTATGTAATACACACCAGAATTGATTCTTGGAAGTTAAACAAAATCCTTAAACTTTGCAGATGTCCAGTGTGTTTGCCAGTGCATAATGTTTATGTCTTCATATTGTGTGTGACTTTTTTCAGTCAGGTTTTTGTCATTTATTTACCATCTTGTGTATAAATGCATTTAATATGTTTACTATTTTTGGATGATTTGTACTTTTTGTACATTGAAAGTTCAGTTACTCACACTCTGCATTCTGTGTTACTGTTGTCTCTGTTTTTTCTCTGAATGAGACATACCATACATCCTTAGTCACAATGTGAGTGATAAACACCCAGTGTGCTGTCCTGAGGGTGAATAAACTGTAAATAGGTGTACTGCGGTGTAATTCCTGGGTCTAACATGCCATGGAGCATGAGAAGACATGAAGAGCCTCAGGCAACGGGAGAGAGAGGGAGAGACGACGACAGTCACATAGCAGATTGATGATTGTTTGTGTGTGTCGAGGTGGTGGTTTTGGTTCCCTCTCCTCAGACTTGGGTTGCGTGCGACCGCCCACAGACCTGGAACCTGCTCTGAGTGATGAATTTATGAGTCAAAGGATGGGAACCTGCTGATGATCTCAAATGTTTGACAGTTCTATCAAACAAGACACGCAACAGTGCCATGGGACACCAATCAAACCTCCAACGATAGGGAACATTCTATTGTTGGCAGTTAGAATGTGTCAGGATGTCTTAACTGCCCACGGCTCAAACAATTCCAAACCAAACAGTTGACCAAACGTAACAGGTCAAACAGTTGACTTCAAAATTGACCTCCAAATGGAGAGTGAAGCTATCTACTGTAGTTTAGAGACACTCTTGGTACTATTGTGTTTAAAAGTAGCAAGACGTCTTCAAACGCAAGGAATATTGGAAGAAAATGTGGAGCAAGCAGTGGTTATTAAGACAACACAAGGGAGCTTTTCATCTTTGTCGTGAGCTGGAAAATGAAGACATCTGATTTTGTAATGGTCAAGTTGCACCAGAGCAGCACTACAGTGCTACAGTTTTCCAGTGAGTTAACCGCTAATACTGGGCATCCGCAAGCTGCGTTGCTATGGATAGGCGTACTATATGTGTGCTGTCTGGGTAATTGTCTGTCTGAAAGCATGGCAAACTGACCAAACTTCATCAAACATGGATTGAACATGTTGAAACTGACCAAACATCTCCAGACAAGGACAGACAGCCATGGCACACCAAACAAACGTCTGTGTTTGTTGGAGAATGTTTGATTGGTGTGCCACAAGTGACACGCAGCATTTGTCCACCTGTTATACTACAAATCAAGACTAAACTATTCTAAACTGATGATTAATTATACAATGATGATGGTGTGTGCCTCCACTAGAGCAAAATTATTCACGCCCAAGAGGAATGAAAATAAATCCATAAAATATGTGTAAGTAGAGTGGGTTTGACAGTGTAGAGTGGAAATGTATCAAAGGCCAAATCTATGCCTTTTCAGTATTCACATATTCATCACAGTTTGAAGGCCAGACACTAGCATGTGTGCCAGAAAGCAGTGATATTGCTGAACAGCTGGATTAAAAAGATCTTGAACGTACATACCCAGCAGCTGTCACTTGTTGGGAGAGAAACTGACCTTATATCTGCCAATGATTACAAAAATACAAACTAACATACCCGCGTGGAGGGGTTTTCAGTTTTCCTTGGCATTTTAGCAGTGTGTGTGGCTAGGGTTCCTTCCTGTGGCGAGATTGAATTGTTTAATGGCTTTCTGGAGAAAAGGTCTTATTTAGCTGTCATTCCCATGTCATCCCAATCTGCAGAGCTGGAGTAATGATTTACTGTCAGTTATTGGTTTATGAGTGCAAAGCTGCAGAGGTGAATATGAAGTCAGATCCTGAGGAAATAAGTAGAGCGTCCAAACGTGAGGGACAGACTTGGCAGAGTCGTGGCAGTTAACTTGAGTGGAGAAGACTCCACTTGTCATTAGTCACCGAGAGTGTAAAGTGAGAGGTTTAGTTTCACAGTGTACACTAGAGCAGAGGTTTTCAAAGTGGGAGGCAGGCCTCCCCAGGGGGCCCCCAAACAGTTCCAGGGGAGGCTCAGTGAATGGAAGTGAAAAAATATGACATTAGTTATTACTTTAGTTATGAAAAGGATAGCCTAAATGTGTGATGTGGTTAAACAGATACAGTGGTTTTGGGGAATTGTACTGTTTTTCCCACTTTCCCAGAGTCAGAAACTAATAAATGCCTCAGGACAGACCTTTTTTTATGGATTTAATGTAGTCTGAAGTTGTGTCAAACAGAGATATTAGGCTATCTTGGCTCAATTGTTGAGTGTCTGTGGGATCAAATAACATAATCATGATCCCATAGGCATCCAGGAATTGAGCAAAACTAAGCAAATAAACTAAGGGGGGGTGAGGAGGCGCCGTTTTCCAAGCTTTGTCTGAGGGGAGACCCACACTCTCAGACTTTGAAAACCCCTGTGCTAGAGTGTTATATTTCTTCTTTTCCCAGTAATGTCAGTCCAAATTCTTAGTAGTTCAGGTAAAGGGTCTGTACACTGTATAACCCAAGAGACATGTTTTCCACTCACACATAGTGGCATCTGTGCTACTGAGACTTCTGCCTTTAAGGCCAAATATTGAACCCCAGTACTTTTTGGGTACCAACAGAAATGTGTACCGAAAGCTGGAAAAACTGCAATAACTGATTTTTTTGGCCACTTGGCAGCAGTGAAAACAAGTTCTAAATACAACACTGACATATCACCTTTTTATTTGATATGGTGAACTAGTTAGCAAACAGTTGCTTATTTCCACATACAGCAGTTCTATAGCAACATTATCATTCATTTGGAGTTGTGTTTCTGGCCAGAATATTCACTCTCATTTTAGCTCTGTTTTGGTCTCTACCAACTCTTGAGAAAAATATCTGGCTCTTTAGCAGCTAAATCCTCCACTACGTTCAGTTCCTCTCAGCTGTACAGAGCTTTATAGCATCTTTCAGCTCATTGTTTTGGTTTTACGGCCCACAACTTTACTGTTCTGGCTCACTCTCACTGCTCTCATAGTGTCGTTTCCAACAGCAGGCAACTGTTTTTGGTGAAAAAGCTCTGACAAAGACAACAGCTGACAAAGTTAGCAACTACCTTGTGAATATACTATACTGCTCTCTCTCTCCCCCTTCAACCCAACCGGTCGAGGCAGATGACCGCCCACCTAGAGCCTGGTTCTGCTCGAGGTTTCTACCTGTTAAAAGGGAGTTTTTCCTTGCCACTGTCGCATAGTGCTTGCTCATGGTGGGAAAGGTTGGGTCTCTGTAAATATAAAGAGTCGGTCTAGACTTGCTCTACTAGAAAAAGTGCCCTGAGATAACTTTGTTATGATATGGCGCTATATAAATAAAACTGAATTGAATTGAATATAGTGGAACATTTAGTAACTAAAGAGCCAGATGTTTCCCTCAGGAGTTGGTGGAGACCAAAACAGAGCTAACAGAGAGTGAATATTGGACTTACTTATCTCAACTCCAAAAAACTGCTAACGTTGCTTTTAGATTCAGTCTGTTTCTGACTAACCTTCTGACCTTTTCAGCAGTTTCCAACACATTTAGAAATGTGTCGCCCCTACATGTATCTCAGAACTTGCAGCACCACCAGACCCCTCAGATCCTCCCACCATGGCATGTTGGCCGTACCCCGTTTGGGGAAAAAAAAGCCCGCTTGACAGGCTGGTTCTGTTGATGCTTTTAAGAGACACCTTAAGACCCGCTTTTATTCTCTGGCTTTTAAATTATAACTCGTTCAAACGCCTTGTTCTTAGTCTTTCACACCCAACCTGGAAAACACTACAGCCAATTCTATTTGTTATAGTGTGCCGAGCTCCTGGACCGTATTCTGAATTTTTATCTGAATTCTCAGAGTTCTTATCAGGTTTAGTCCTTTAAACAGATAAAATAATTATTGTAGGTGATTTTAATATTCATGTGGATGTAGGAAATGATAGCCTTAGTGCTGCGTTTATCTCATTATTAGATTCAATTGGCTTCTGTCAGAGTGTACATAAACCCACTCACTGTTTTAACCACACCCTCGACCTTGTTCTTGTTTATGGCATAGAAATTGAACATCTAACAGTCTTTCCACAGAATTCTTTTTTATCAGACCATTATTTAATAACTTTTGAATTCCTATTACTGGACTACACGCCATTAGGCAAACATTCCTACACTAGATGTCTGTCTGATGGTGCTGTAGCTAAATTTAAGGAAGTGATTCCATCGGCATTTAATTCAGTTCCATGTCTCAATGTAACAGATGACTCCTATGCTGACTTTAGTCCCTCCCAAATTGATCATCTTGTTGATAGTGCTGCAGGCTCACTGCGAATAACACTCGACTCTATCGCCCCTCTAAAAAAGAAGATAATAAAACAGAGGAGGTTAGCTCCATGGTATAACCCGCAAACCCGCAAACTACAACAAACATCGCGAAAACTTGAAAGGAAATGGCGTTCCACCAATCTGGAAGAATCACGTTTAGCCTGGCAAGATAGTCTTAAAATTTATAGGAAGGTCCTCCGTAATGCCAGAGCAGCCTACTACTCATCATTAATAGAGGAAAATAAGAACAACCCCAGGTTTCTGTTCAGCACTGTAGCCAGACTGACAGAGAGTCACAGCTCTGTTGAGCCATGTATTCCTATAGACCTCAGTAGTAACAACTTCATGAGCTTCTTTAATGATAAAATTCTAACTATTAGAGACAAAATTCAGCACCTCCTGCCCTCAGTTGGTACTGACTTATCTTCAAACACAGGAATCTTAGAAACAACTGTAAAACCTGATGTACATTTGGACTGCTTTTCTCCCATCAACCTTAATCAACTAACTTCAATGATTTCTTCATCTAAACCATCAACGTGTCTCTTAGACCCCGTCCCAACTAGGCTGCTTAAAGAAATTTTACCCTTAGTTAGCATTTTTTTACTAGATATGATCAATCTGTCCTTATTAAAAGGCTATGTGCCACAGTCCTTTAAAGTAGCTGTAATTAAACCTCTTCTTAAAAAGCCCACTCTTGATCCAGGGGTTTTGTCAAATTATAGACCTATATCTAACCCTCCTTTTCTCTCTAAGATCCTTGAGAACGCAGCTGCCAATCAGTTGTGTGACTTTCTACACAACAATAAGCTGTTTGTCGGATGCAATTAGAAGGTCATTTGTAACTTTCACCAGTGCTGTCTCTGTGCTATGATGCACTCTAAATCCTGACTGAAAATCCTCAAAGGACTTGTCTCTGTACTTGTCTTACTAGATCTTAGTGCTGCATTCGATACCATTGACCATTACATTCTATTACAGAGACTAGAACATTTAATTGGCATTAAAGGCACCGCACTAAGCTGGTTTAAATCCTATTTATCAGATCGATATCAGTTTGTACATGTTAACGATGAATCCTCTATGCACACCAAAGTTAGTCATGGAGTTCCACAAGGTTCTGTGCTTGGACCAATTCTATTCACCTTATATATGCTTCCTTTAGGCAATATTATTAGGAAGCACTCCATAAATTTTCATTGTTATGCAGATGATACCCAATTATATTTATCGATCAAGCCAGATGAAACCAATCAATTAGCTAAACTTCAAGCATGCCTGAAGGACATAAAACCTGGATGACCTGCAATTTTCTGATGTTAAACTCAGACAAAACCGAAGTTATTGTACTTGGCCCCGAACACCTTTGAAACACATTATCTAAAGATATAGTTTCTCTAGATGGCATTGCCCTGGCCTCCAGCGACACCGTAAGGAATCTTGGAGTTATCTTTGATCAGGATATGTCCTTTAACTCCCACATAAAACAAACTTCAAGGACTGCCTTTTTTCACTTACGTAACATTGCAAAAATCAGGCACATCCTGTCTCAAAAAGATGCAGAAAAACTAGTCCATGCATTTGTTACATCTAGGCTGGATTATTGCAACTCTCTACTATCAGGCTGCCCCAATAAGTCCCTTAAGACTCTCCAGCTGATCCAGAATGCTGCAGCACGTTTACTGACAAGAACCAGAAAAAGAGATCATATTTATCCAATACTAGCTTCTCTACACTGGCTCCCTGTAAAATCCAGAATAGAATTTAAAATCCTTCTCCTTACCTTCAAAGCCCTAAATGGTCAGGCACCATCATATCTTAAAGAGCTCATAGTACCCTATTACCCCACTAGAGCACTGCGCTCCCAGAATGCAGGGTTCCTTGTGGTTCCTAGAGTCTCTAAAAGTAGAATGGGAGCCAGATCCTTCAGCTATCAAGCTCCTCTCCTGTGGAACCAGATTCCAGTTTGTGTACGGGAGGCGGACAACCTCCTCACATTTAAGAGTAGGCTTAAACCTTTCCTCTTTGATAAAGCTTATAGTAGGGCTGACTCAGGTGACCCCTGAGCTACCCCTTAGTTATGCTGATATAGGCCTAGACTGCTGGGAGACTTCCTATGATGCACTGAGCTCCTCTCTCCTCCTCTTCCTCTCCATCTGTACGCCCTCATATCCCATCAATGCTTGTTATTAATTCAACTTCTTCCCGTAGTTGTGTGCTTTCTCTCCCCTCTCTCTCTCTCCTTCTGTTGCTTTCTGCAGGTGTTTCTGCCTCCGGAGCTGTAGAGTCTGGATCTGTGGTTGCAGCCACCTGCTGCCCCCGTGCTCCTGCTCTGCACCCACTGCTGCTGTTGCTCTTATTATTAGTATTGCTGTTATAATGTTGCTCTTAGTGTTATTTCTGTTGGTGTTAACGTCCATATCATTACCACAACTATCGCGTTACATCCCTATGTGGAACTGTACTGTGCTGCTGTGTGTTCTCTTTCCTCCATTAATGTGTATGTTGCATTTTTTCTGCTGTACATGTTTATGGTTGTGCTAATTTTAACTACTTTATATACTGTTGGGTAGTTGAATCTACAACAATGCATCATATTGCCTATATTTGTTAATAAATATTTAAAATGGAATTACCTGTAATAAGCAACAACCTGATTTTTCTTTATTTTACATAAGCCTGCAATTCAAAGTTCACAGCTGGGATGTCATAAGACAGTCTGCTTTGTGAAGCAACCTAGTAAGCCAACGTTTCCCTCAGAAGTTGTTAAAACAATGAAGTTTCATTCATTACCTCAATAAAATTCAAAAAGTTCAACCACGTCTGCTTCTGTCTGTCCCTCTCAACTGTATGAAATTATGCTCCAAACATTGCTGCTATAAAGAATTACTTACTTGTCGTTCTACTAGGAGCTGACCAGAGTACATGATGTGGAGTGACAGGGGCGTATAGCTGGGCCACCAGGGAACTCAAATGGGAAAGAATTAACTGCAATAAACCTTCAGATGGTGATTTATTAATTTGGAAATGAAAAATAACGCTGCAACAGAGCAATTCCTAAAGACAAACATTCAAAACATTTCATAGCAACTTATTGAAATAATGTGAAAATAATTACCTTTTAAGGAACTAATGTTAAAGCTATTTCATCAAAAGGCTGTTGATTGAAATGTCATTAATACATGAGTCCACAGTTGTTTATTGTGGAGTTGCCCATGCCTTTACCAGTGGTCCGTTCTGGTAGTTGACCAGGTAGCATGCTACATTGAAGATCTTCTCGATGCTTCCACACACCGAAAGTGGTATGGCTTTGTCAAAAAGTTTGTTCTCTTTCACCCTCCTGATGCACCTCTCCACATGGACCCGCAGACGTGCAATGGACTGAGTCTGCCTGACATCCTTCCTACTCATTTGGGTGTTTCTTGAGAGAAAGGCAGGCCGGTAAACCTTGCACGGAGCCAGATTGTCCACAAGGAACCCTTTGTCAACCATAATTGCCATGTCTGGTGTGAGTAGTTTTGCGATGCCAGACAGCTTGAAGATCTCACGGTCACTCATGGATCCTGCATACAGGCCAGACACAAATGTAATGGCACCATGGGGTGCCATTCCAATCATGGCCTTAAATGTAGCATGTGATTTGTAGGTGGAAAACACCTCACTCTGGAACAGGAGAGAGGATGGAGTCTGGCAGAATATTTCAGTGCAGACAAGCACCACTTGTGTGTCAGGGAAAGCTGAAAACTCTGGTGGCAGGTGAGCTCTGACAGCTTCACGTGGGATCCACAGACACTGGCTTCCAAGCAGGTTGTATAGGAAGTGTGTCCAGGTGGCAATAATCCTGCTGGCTGTGGTGCGGTGAATGCCAAACCGTTCTGCTAGATCCCTGAGAGGCAGGCCCACTGACAGGTGCATGAGGAACAGGAGCAGCTCATCTATGGGTGGAAGTTTCTGTGAAAATGAATAAGTGTTAGGCCTAGATGTTGTTATACACAGTGGTGGAAAGTAACTAAGTACATTTACTCACTGTACTCAAGTACAATTTTGAGGTACTTCTACTTTACATGAGTATTTCCATTTTATTCTACTTTATACTTCTACTCCACTACATTTTGGAAGTTTTATTCTGCATGAGTACTTTTACTTTTGGTACTTAAAATTACTACAAATTGCTACAATTACATTTTGATGCTAATACTTTTTACTTTTACTTGATTTTGAATGCAGGACTTGTACTTGTAACAGAGTATTTCTATACTATAGTATTACTACTTTTATCAAAGTAAAAAAATCTGAGTACTTCTTCCACCACTGGTTATACATTATAATTATTGTACACGTACATCCATGCCAAACCATTTGTATGCTGCATACCGTTGTTGGTTGAGAGGACTCAGAGCTGCTGGTAGAGGTAGCCTTGGCGTTGGTGATCCGCACCATCTTGGTGTTGACTGCGGGCTCCACCAATTTCCAAAAGGCCTGAAAGTGCTTGTATGAGGCAAATCTAAAAATGTAATAATGTTCATGTTAGACTTCGTTTTGGTTTTAAAATGATATTCCCAAATGACACGTGTTTTTCAAACTCGTACATAACAACACACTTTTAACAGGTCGGTGTAATGCTATTCCAAAAGCCTTATAAACCAACCTGGTGTAAAAACGAATGTCCTCGTCCGACCCTACGAAGCGTTGTATACCGAAACGGGTTCGCAGCTGTAGTACTTCCAGTTGATGTTGGAGCTCCCTAATCTTCTGATGCAAGACTTCATTCTCGTTTTCCATCTCATTTGCCATCACCGCCGTCGCTGGTGTCACACAGTAGTTGTGATCAGGCGCCGCTGCTTCCATCTCGGACTCGGAGTCTGCAGTCAAGCCTGGGGTAGGGCTCTCTGCCCTCGGCCGACGTTCCCAAACATTAGGTCTTGGTGTGGGTAGCGTGTACTCATTCCAGGAAAAGAGAACCGGTATAGCTCCCTTTCGTATTCTCCTCAGTCCCCCAACAGTCACTTCAAAGTCTCCCGGCTGAAAATGCCGGCTACACACACGCGTGTTTTTTGTAGGGCTGAAGTTGTCCCTACGGATCTTGATTAGCCACTGAGCCCGTACCGCAGTATCTCCGGGAAACGAGTGAAAACTTATCTCTGAGTTATAGCGCGACGAATTGCTACAAAAGGGCACACAACAATGTAATGCCGACTTTCTCACCCGTTGGAATGTCAATCGTCTTTCTTTAATCTTGAATCCACGCATCCTTACTTACTTACTTGCTAGCTCTTATGTCGATGTCAAAACTCTTATTAGCAGTGCGGAAATACTAGCACCGGAAGTACTCAGCCGCTTCCTCATATCCCGGAAGTTGATAGACGCCATCTTGTGCACAGAGCCAATTGTATTTTTCTTTTTCTTTTCTACTTTCTATTTTAACTTTTTAAAAAGCTTCCTGTGGGCAGGTGTTGTAAATTAGCGTTTCGCAACTTTGTGCATAATTGTATGTGGCAGTTCCAATGCTATTGCTATGTCCATGTCAAATAAGATAAACTTAACTGTCCAAATAATAACAAGGGCACACAGTTACCACTGCCAGAGCAGCTGTGTTTTTGTTTTTTCCTGAGTCTGGTATGTTTCCCCTTCCAATAAACTGTTTGACATCAGCATATTCATAAAATCCTCCATTCTGTATACTGTGTGCAGATCAGTCGAACTGCAGTTTATAAACTTCACTGCTCAGACACTGAATGCACATGAACCATTTCTACTGGCAGAATGTGAGTAGAAATGGTTTTTATGGTATTTTTATGGTATTTAATAATTATTGCACAAGTATTTAGGCCTACTGAAATCCTGTTTATACATTTGTTGTTAATAATTCATGTTATGATTGACATGTCCTATAAATTGTCGAAATGATTTATTAGCCTAAATGTTTTAGAAAAGTGGAATTATCTAAATATATCTCACATCAAATTATAGTTTCTACCCGACCCATGATTTTCAGCCTCACATGTGACTGAATGGAAATGATGATAGACAATTAAAATGTGTTTATTGCTGAAAGACAACAGACTCTCCTCCTCTACCAGAATATTATCCATGACACATGGGGGGAATAACAGATGATGAAGAGAAAAATCTTTTTAATGAATAAAAAAAACTAAATCTAACACAAGTTGGTTCAGTTATTTCTCCAGTATAAAACTGCAGTGGGATGTAGTATCAGATCAGTCAGACCAGCTGCAGCATCCAATCACTAACAGATTTCCAATAAAAGGATGTGTGGGTCTCGTGTATCTTCGCTCATGTCTCCTCAGAGAGCCCTCCTCGCTCCTCAGAGCAGAAGTGAGGGAATTGAAATGGCCTTCGCGATGACAGACCTGAGTCAAGCAAGGAGCAATCACATAAGGGAATTGGGATGTATTCATAATGTATGTGGACACCCCTTTGTGATTAATGCGTTCAGCTGCGTCAGACACACCCACTGCTAACTGGTCTATAAAATCTAGCATAGAGCTATGTAAACTCATGATAAACCAACCCTGTCACTAGACAAGGACATTGGTACCTATCCACCACCCTGAACTCAACAGCCTTATTCCGCTCCGCTCCATAAAGTACACACTACTTCTTGCACTGGCACTGAACATTGGCTTTGGACAGAAATTGTGAGGTGCAGAAATACTCACTTTGGATGTAATTCCTGGGCATACTGGGCTGTGGCAAACATTTGCAGTAGAATGGGTCGCAGAAGATCTCAGTGACTTTCAAGGTAGCAGTGTTATATGATGCTATCTTTCCAAATAGTTAGTTCATCATGTTTCTGTCCTGCTAGATTCCTCCCGTCAACTGTAAGTGTTGTGAAGTGGAAAGGTCTAGGAGGTCAGCTACAAAGCAGTAGGCCACACAAGTTCACTGAACGGGGCTACTGGGTGCTGAAGTGCGAGCATGTAAAAATCATCTGTCCTCCATTTCAACGCTCACTACCAGGATCCAAACTGCCTCGGACAGCAATGTCAGCACAAGAACTGTTCATTCAGATCGTCAAGACATTGGTCTCTAGTGCCAAGCAGTGGTGCAGAAAGATGAAAGTGTGAAATGCCAGCCATGGGCTGCTGTGTTGTAAAGCACACCACCATTGGACTTGCAGAAGTGGAAACCACTATCTGAGAGTCTGTTGGACAAATCTGGGTTTGGCAAATGCCAAGAGAACGTTATATAAAATAAAATCTAATCACACAAAGACCAACAGCTTTTATGCCCTGTGTGGTAAGTTAAATATTTCTGGTTGTATCTCCTCCCACAGGCATGTTACAGAAAGCAACCTGAAGATCATCCCTAGCCAAATACTCCCAAAATCTCTGTAAATCTGTCGAATCCAGTTCCAGCTGCAGTGGTTTAGCTCATGCTCACATCAAAGTTGTCTTCTCTCTGCATTAAGAAACTGGCTTTAAAAGTTTTACATTAGATGAGCAACTGTCTTTGACCAGGCTGGTGTGACAGGTGATGTTGTGATGAAATAGATCACCTACAATATGAGGACCAGATGAGATGACAGCATATTGGACACCAGCAGGGAATGTGTTATGTTCATATTCAAAACCCTGGAGGAATTAGGCTATGAATCTGTAGGTTGATATTACCAGTAAACTATGCCAAATGACACAATTTATCCTCCAGAATGAAAAAAGACTTCAGTGACACTTTAACTGTCTCTTCTTAGCCTGCATGCTCCCCCGTGTGTTGGGTGTGTCTGAGAGAGCTGCTCCCTCTGCCTCCAGAGAAGTCAGGCCTGGCTCTGCTGCTCACCTCTGGCCTTCATCACAACACGGTAAACAAGGTGGGACATCTGCAATCACTTTTCACTTGTGAAAACAACATTTTGAATGTTGTTGACAGTGTCCTGATGCAAGTCCTCCCTGAGATATACTTATGGAAATATTCCCTTTTTTATAGATGAGGTGTGTGCGCAGTGTTTCTAACTCTTCATCTGACACATTCCTGATTTAGAAATAGCAGGCTTATTGATATAGATCCCTGGCTCAGAATATACAATAGGGCTGACATGTTATTATTCCGTTAATATTGTACAGAGTGAATGCACTTTTCTTTTTTTTTGCCTTATTATCTCAAGTCAGGCTGAGTGTGGTTTTCTTTGTGGGAATAACTTCTATATGTATATGTAAGTAAACATTTCTCATTAAAAGTGTCCAATGGATACCAACATACCATCTTATCATATTATAATGAGGAACATGTCTTGTTTTATTGAGATATGTTAAAGTGAAATGTTGATATAATAAGAAAAAGAATAACATGATAAATTTCGAGATAAATGTAGTGGAGTATTGTGAATTATCTCAATAAAAGCACCAGTAATCTGTACTGCAGTCTACAGTAGTCACTACCTGCAGTATGTCTGTTGTTTGCTAACGGTGAGTTGCTAATGCCACTGTAATTAGAAACAAATAACATTTCTGTATTCTCAACAGAGGAGCTGATGGAAACTGATAAGGAGCCCGAGAGCTTAGTTAAACGTGTAGCTTTTTAAAGAGACTGTTCAGTCTCTGAGTTTTGTGACTTCATGAGGTGTTGGTGAGTAGTTGTCAAATTCCTGCGTGATTCTGTGACAATATTCTGGACTATATCATTTCATGCAGAAAATCAAAACGCAGCTGTTTATCTTTAAAAAAACAAGACGATCTTTGTGGCATTATGGAAAAGTGAAAATCATTAGCTGATGATGGGGCAGGACGTTCATTTCAAATTCCATTTAAAATTGAAAGCAGCCAGCCAAATCATACATCTGTGTAGGGGTGGACAAAGGTGGAAACAAGACTCGAAAAACATTGCAAGATTATTGGGTGGACATAAGTGCTCGTGATCTCACATTTCTATTTATTCTTTATGTATCATTTTCTTCCCACACTCATAGGGGATGGTGCTTCACGATATTCAACAATATATGGGATGTATGTCATGAGAGTTTCCCCAATATGTTAAGCTAAAGTTTAGCATTCCACACATTAAGCATTCTAAGCAGCTCGATGGGAGGATAAATGCACTAAGCATGTGCACATTATGCATTGACTTTTGTGTGCTGACCTATAGCTCACCCTCCCTAGTGGAAAAACACTCTGCATATCTCAAATGTAAAGAATGTAAAGAAAAGTACATACATAGACATTTAGAGCACAGAAACACATGCTTTGCCACGGGGACCGTGGCTTGCTGTGTTCTGTTCTTTGACAGATGAATGAGTTCCATTTGGAGACCCAAAGCAGTCATAGAGGCACAGTAGCTTGGTCTCATCATCTTCAAACATAACTTTAAAAACAATCTCCATGTGATCAAGTCCACTTCATGTCTTTTTATTACTCAAACACAGTAAGGCACAGAAAACTGTCACTGGGCCCCACAGAATAATGGACTTGTAGAGTACATTGAGATCCCATAAGTTGCATACTATAGTGACGGAGAATTAGAAACATGGATTACTGAAGAGCAGTACTTTTTTTCACTTAGTTTTATAACAAACAAAACAAAGCAAACATGAAGGAATAGAGACCTTGCCTGCAGGAATGTTTGTTGCAGCTGTGAAACCAGCAGGCAATACTCTGTTGAAGTGAACAAACCAGTGCTGTTGTTTCTCTGGTGAGGACAGTGTCAATCTTCTGCCTTGCAATTATCGCCCAACACCACACTCATCTCAGTATCATGGTCACTAGGGGTGCCAGCTCAAATGTTGAGAAGACTTTGAGCTGTCTTCATTTGGTGTCCTAATGAAGACACCAAAAACACATGACTGTATCTTGCATCAAGTTTCTTTTTGTACATCTCTAGCCTGCCTCTGACTCCCCTGTTGCCTCTCCACCAGTCAGAGGCTTGTGTTGTTAAGACCGCAGCTGGGTCACATTTCCAAGTCAAACATAATTAAAAAGCTGTGTGCAGAGTGAAGTCAGAGTTCCTCACCTCGCAGGCTGTGGCACAACTGTGCAGGGCTCAAAGCAAAAAAGAAAAGAAGGAAGGAATAATGTGTCACAGAGTTTGGTTTCAATCTTTATCGTATTAGAAATTGTTTCAACTCGTGCCATCAGCAGTGACTTTAACTCAACACAAAAATGCTGACTGTTTGGGTGGAATGAACAATAAACTGGTTATGTATATCCTGGCAGAATAGGATGCATGGTGTTTCTGTGAAAATGTAAAACAAGCAAAGGGTCATGAAACCTAACCATCAGTGTCTTTCAAACAGTGCTAATCAACATAACACAGACACTTTACCGAGACAGACCTCCTCTGTAGACTTTGCTTTGAAAATTGCAGTTAAAACAACCAGATAATAACCAGAACAAATTAGAGAGAAATACACAGGACAGCATGAGGTCTATTGAATTCACCTTCCATGCACCATTTCACTCCCTCAGGAGCAGTCTGGATAGAGCAGCTGGTTATTTTTCCTTTGTTCAAAGTTTATGGATCTAATAGTGATTCTCACAGGGTACAGATGAAATGAAATTTGCTGACACATGTCAAATAACTGACGCTGTAATCTCAAACATACCTGCAAATTATCAATTGAAAACAATCTAGCCTGTGGCAAATAAAAACTTGATGTGACCTAAGGAGTCTGTGATGATTTAAACATGGTACTGTAGCAGTAGAGTTAACCTCTCCTCTGTCAGTACTTTTGCATGCACACAAGAAACCACGTTACTGGGAGAAATCAGGCTACACAGGAAATGGGCCAATGCATTTACATGTGCTGTAGTAATCTGGTTACTGTAAATAATAATCAGTTTATGTTTTCGTTGGACCAGTAAACTATTAAGAAGTTGGCTTATATCCAGGAGAAATGTAGCTGGGGAAATCAGGTTCCCCCTAGCACGATTACAAAAAGCGAGTTTCTTGCATGCACTACGTTGAAGAAAGTAGGTTACTGCAGAAAGCAGTCACTTAAAGCAACATTATGCAACTATTTTACCTTAAAATAACAGCTTCAAAATCATTTTGATGGCACACTGACTTGCAATAGGGAGAATGGCGCCTCTTTCATTCCCACTCCGCGTCTCAAACCTCTGCTATGTAACTTGGGTTGAGACAGACCTCCTGTCTCGATCTCTTGTAAGAAGTGCGTAACGCTTTACGGCACCACGTCACACATGGGTCTAGCTCGGTATTCTCAGTATGGACATCATGGCAGAGGCGAAGAGACCGAAGAGTACGTTGACAGAGGAAGACAAGAAGAGAAAAACAGAGAGTGACCGAGCAAGAGGCCGGACAAGAGTAAATCTCAGACTGGTTTTTAGGTGTTTACGAGAGCTTCGTGAAATAAAAGGCTGCAGGACAGACAGTGAGCCGGCCTTCTTGCTGTTGGACTAGTAAGTAATATTAGCTTGCTGTGTCTTGTGTTGTTGCACTTGCTTGATGTTTGGCCGTGTTAGCAAAGTTGCTGACTCACTAGTTTTTGATCGTAAGACCACCAAATCCAAATCCTTCAGCTTGTCAACAAATGCACGTGTACAGCTGTCCATGAGGGTGAACTGCACTCTGAAAACTGTAGGGGCGCCAAGTCGCAAACAATACGAATTCTTTCATGTTACTTTAAACCTGCATTAACTGATTTTATGGCCACTTGGGGGCAGTGCAACATTGACATATTACACCTTATAAAGCTGATTTGTCAAACATGTTAGTAAACTGGAATGTTCTCTGTTCCTCAGTTTAACCTGACGAAGGTCTAAGAACCCAAACGTTGTATCTCTCATAAAGTTTACTGCAAGTAAGAGGACAGTGTGCGGAAGTCTCTCTACTGTTATTTAACTATTTCAAAATCCTCAGCTTAAGTTTGAGAAAATTATTCAGATGCCTGACAGCTACCAACATTTTAGTTCTCTAAAGATGCCATTGGCTCACCTTACTGCATAACAAACAAGGAAGGAACAGAGTCATGATTTCTGTCCTAAACATGTCATCTTCACCTCTGTGTTTGCCCACATTTAATGTGATTATGAGACCTTGTTAAAATCAAACAGTTCACCTGTCTAAAGCACAGGCTATTGGTGTTTTGACCAATGTGTTGCTTGAATAGAATATATCAACTGTCTGATGTCTGCATGTTTTGAAAGAGCAGTGCAGAGATTTATTAGAACCCTTTGCTCACCTTTCTTCACTCTTGTGAAGTGTTTTGATGTCATGTGAGATTATACCAGGCCGTGGTCCCTCGGGGGTAGTCTTCTGCTCAGGGAATGATAATGATGTAATGAAGATAATCCACAATAAATTAATAAATAATGTCACAATAAATTACCATCATCTTTCCTGACTGCAGATGTGAGTTTTTTCATGCTAAAAAACACTGCAAACCTTTCTTGGCAGGCACATTTAGGGTCAGAAAATTCCTGTGGGTCCAGAGTTTTTAAACATGCAAAGCAATTTCTGTGAATTCCTCTCAATGTGTTAAATCATTTTCTAATACACCTTTGTCGTCCTCAAAGTGGCCTTTCATCGCTGCTGTGGGCCAGGCCAACAGTGAGCCGGTTGTGGCCATCAAGGAGAAGCTAGTAACCACCACACCAAACAAGCCAGTCATAGCAACAATAATGAAGGAAAGCAGTAAGACACTCGAGGCTGACATTTTTTTCGGGATTCCTGTGGGATGGGAGTCAATTTCACTATTCATCATGTGACTGGGATGGGACAGTGTCAATCAAACCTGAGCATTATTACCTTTGTAAGGGTAGAACAGGGGGCTGAGCTGTTGTATTGGATTGCATTAGATTTTACAGGTGTACCTAATAAAGTGGCCACTGAGTGTATATGAAACAAATTAAAACAAAGCTATATTTTAAACAATGCACAAGAAACTCATCCCAGCCTGTAATCTGACTGAATTGGCATTTTGTTTCATTACAGTCAAATACTGTAGGTGGCGTACCTTATGGAACAATATATTTAATAAGCAGAATCAACATAATTAAAAGACCCACATCAGAATAAGTAAAATTAGCATATACTCCATCCAATTTTGAACACATATTCCATTTTCAAGGAGATATTCCCGCATCCAACTATCTCAGATGAAAGTATCACTTCATTCTTGATGAAAAGATGATCCTGCACACTGCTCTTGCTCTTGCCTGGTAGTATAAGTAGTATGCTACCTACCCATTTGGTAGACTGGGTAGGTCTTCTTCTTTGGCTTCCTCTTTTTGGGAATTTTTAGTGGCTCCTCCTCTGAGCAGCTCAATTCAGCGGTGGTCTTTAAAGCTGGGGTAGGCAAAATCTGTGCAACCTAGGCAAAACCTTCCGCCTCTCTCTGCTGCCTCTTATCACTCCGCTAAGCCCCTCCCACCAAACCCACAACTTCGACCGGCAGCAGAAGGAGTCTGTTCCCTGTATCCCTTGTAGGGCTCGCTCTCCACGGCCTGATCCTCACCGAGACCGCGGTCCCTCCCGCTGCGACTTGTCTTCTCAAAAACGCCCCTCCAGCGCTTCGCGGCCACAGAGCAGAGCAGAGCGCCCCAGGCTTCAGAGGCAGCTGCAACGCCGTCCAGCAGCGGGATGAGAGGCTAGTACACCACACACACCACTGTCCTCCCTCAAAAGTTATTCCCCACTGTTTGTCATCATGCCTCTTTGCCACTCGTTGTTACGAGCACCATGTCATCGAACATAATGAGCCTGAAGCTCCGTGTGGAGCCGGGACGTGTTGTTTTGTACTATACGCCGCTGTAGGCAAAGCAGGTATTGGAAATTTATCACAAGTTTCAGGAGTTTCGGCAGGATTTTCCGCCATTCAATCAGGCTTTCACCGTCTGAAGGGAAGTGCACGCGTATCTGCTCTTGTAGCTCAGCCAATATGAACGCACCGTCTCTCTGAAATAACCTGTGATTGGCTAAAGTCTACTGTCACGGGACAGATTTTCTGAAGCCTGAAAACAGAGCCAAGAGGGGGGGCTGAAGTAGAGGTCTGCTCTCAGACCACTTTAATTACAATATGCTGCACGGTTAATATGGCATTTTGCCCAATGACGCCAAAAGAAAACTGCCTACCCAACCTTTAAATCATAGTTTTCTCATTCCTTTCTGTTATCTGAAAGCCATTATTGTACACAGGTATTATAGAATTAATAATTCAAGTACGAATTTCATAGGATTGACATAGTCCAGGATCGCTTGTACGCACAGGAAATTGAAGAATGGTCGTTTGGGAGTGGACGTTGTATGAAAGGAAGGTAGGGCTGTAGAGCTTAGTAGATTGTTTTATAAAAATACATCAGTAGTTATTCAGCATAGGCAGTATATGCATTTCTTGTGTTGTCCAACAGTATGGACATGGCAACAGTCAGTGTCAGGAAGTGGTAGTAGAAGCTCTCAGGCATCACCGTGTCTAGTGTACAATGAAAACTATTGGAATTCAGTTGCTTTCCACCTGTCCAGAAGAGCAAGAGTTCGCGGTTGTCTGGCAAATTCCCATGGAGAGACAAAAGTTTGGATGACATTTCACCAATTTGTCTCTGAACTCTCTTGGACCCTGTTTGAGGAAGGTCAGTAAGTGCCTAACCACTCCTAGGCAGACCAGATGCATGTAGTCAAACACAAATGACTGTATGCACTGCAAGCCTGCATTTACCAGAGCGTCCACATTGGTGAGAAGAGTAGGACTGCTTGCTGAATTCCTCTTCTGTTCTTGAGGAAATCCTCTCTTGTGATTGGTGGTATACACAACCCTATGGTTCACATATTGTGAATTGTGAGGTGGGAGAAGTTATTTCGGGTGTCCAGGATTCCAGAAGTTAAAGTCAGCTTCATTTTAGAGGTGGAAATCACAAATCACTTTGCTGATTTGAATCATTTC
Organism: Macquaria ambigua; assembly: GCA_008360985.2. Lineage (NCBI taxonomy): Eukaryota > Metazoa > Chordata > Actinopteri > Centrarchiformes > Percichthyidae > Macquaria > Macquaria ambigua. Next base: position 210,259 of record VMKM01000237.1, on the reverse strand, counting down.
ATTGAATTCAGTTTGAAGATTCATAGTCATTGACTATGTTTATTTACTTTTTTTCCATAAGCTAAGCGGTTGCATCACTGTTCAAATGCACTGCAGTACGTATACGTCAGTAAGTGAACGCATCACTGTTCATACCACTGCAACATTCAGCGCTGATTCTGTTACATTCAGTTCAGTACAAGACTAGCCTACACAAGCACTGCACATAAGGTCAGTATTATGTATGACAGAATTATTAGATTATGATTGTTTCTGTGGATTTCAATAAGCTTTTAACGAGGAAGTAACACACTGTGAATCACAGCTGAGCTGACAACAGCTCTCGGTCACTGCTGATTCAGCAGTGGTGATTCAGCCACCATGGTCCTATGTTTTGTTCACAGCTGCAACAATGAAATGTTCTAAATTTGCACCAGCTCTGATGCGTGTCTCTGACTGACTCGTGTATAGCAGTACAGTGGAAAGACTTATAGTGATCACAGTGAAAAAGTAATTTTCTCTCAATGAAAAACGTTGTCTCCTCAGAGCTTCTCACAAACTGCGAAACGCGCCAACGAGATGCAGCAGCGAAACTTATAAACTTGAAACCTCAGGCTACAGTAAGTGCTAAGCTAAGTAGTCATTTAACTTGCACAGTCATTTGAAAATTCAATTCAATTCAATTCAATTCAGTTTTATTTATATAGCGCCATATCATAACAAAGTTATCTCAGGGCACTTTTTCGAGTAGAGCAGGTCTAGACCGACTCTTTATATTTACAGAGACCCAACAGTTCCCACCATGAGCAGCACTAGGCGACAGTGGCAAGGAAAAACTCCCTTTAACAGGTAGAAACCTCGAGCAGAACCAGAACCAGAACCAGGCTCTGGGTGGGCGGTCATCTGCCTCGACCGGTGGGGTTGAAGGGGGAGGGGGGGAGCAGGAGAGAGAGAGCTATAAAACTATAAAAGCGTTTGAAACAGTCAAGTAATGAAGCTGTCCATTTCATTACTTTATATTCATGTAATACATATACACATGTCAGTTAGATGGAAATCTGCATGAGAAATAAAGAAAAAGAAAACAAAATTGGTTATATAATTCTTGCTCTTCTCACAGATAACCATTCTGTTCTGGACTATCACAACACTGTTGCACACTTCAGCCAGTGGTGTGAGCATAACCACCTTCATCTCAATGTCAAGAAAACAAAAGAAATAGCAATCGGTACCCCATCACTCCAGCACCCCATCCTCATCAATAACGAAGCAGTTGAGATGGTTGACAGCTTCAAATATCTCAGACTCACACTGGACAATAAACTCAGCTTCGAGCAGCACACAAAGGACATTCAGAAAAGGAGCCATCTAGGGCTATGAGCCATCTGTACACTCAAAGGACTCTGTCGCCCCCAATCACCTCCCACTGCTGCACCAAAGTACTGTTCAACCCATCCTGCTCTACTGCTCCACCTGTTTCCTCAACATGCTCTCTGTCACAAACTGGGTTAAACTCACTCGCATAACCAACACTGCTGCCAAGATAACAGGTCTCCCCACACCCAACCTCTGAGAGCTCAATTGTAAGGCCATCACACGCATTGCAAATACATTAGCACAAGACATCACACACCCACTCAATCAACACTTCACCGTACTGCCCTCAGGGCGCAGGTACAGGTCCCTGAGGTGCAGAAGGGCTCATGTACCCGCAGCCATAGCAGCCCTAAACAGGGTGACTCGCTGAAGGGAACTACGAGTCTTGTTGTCATGTTGTGTTGCCTGTCGTTGTTGTATGCTGCTTGTGTTGTACTCAATGTATTTCTGTCTGTCACTGTTGGGTGATGATGTGTGTAAAGTGTAATGTTGATTGATGTACAGTGTTGTGGAAAAGATAAAATGAAAAATACTTCCATAACCAGTAGCTCCTCCTACTTCAGATCTGCTTACAGCCACCGTGAACATCTGCTTCCTCAACACCTGTGGTAATCTGCTGTACGGATGCTGCTTACCTCAGCCTGAGGCAAGTTAGACAGCTCATCCACATGAGTAACAAGTGTGGGGGCAATTCGACCAACTCCTGGGGAGGAGGGCAGGATAAACAATACACTTCCTGCCTCGAGGCAAAAGGTTGAACACTGTGGCTTTTAAAGGGGTCAGCATGACCACATCGGCAGTAGTGGTGAGATTTTAACATGCACAGTTGTGGTGTTCGAGCGAATCTGCTCTGGACACTTCAATGTGGTCAGCCTCCCACAAAGTAAACAGCACATTTTTAACAGTATTGAACTCAAAGACACAATCAGACAGGCTCTACAGGGAAAAAAGCACATTGTATTTGAGAGAAATTAGAGATTTTTCTTGTCTGTGTTTATATCTTTGGTTTATTACCTACTACCAAAAGTCCTCTTCAGACAAGAAGAAATTCTTGTTTTTCTCTCAAGAGGTCTTGCTTTATAATGTAAATGCCTCAGTATATTGTATTGTCGTGTAATGTTCCCAGTGCTCTCACACACAGACACATGGATGGAGGCGAGGCTCTTCAGCTCTCATCTCTTTGATGTCAGTATAAGGTTCAGGTCAGTGAGGACAAATTCTTTTTACAAAAATAATTCTTTGACAAATATTTTTATATCCTCAGGGATCTGAATTGAAGCTGTGCTCTTTTAAAGCATCTGTTCACAGTCTGAACAACAGCTCAGGTCATCCTCCTTTACGCCTGCCATCCGTACTACAGAATAAGGAAGACGTTTACACTGAACACTTGTTCCTTTGAATGTTACAACGGAAATAGGATGTGTGCTGATGCAAAACTCACAAGAGAATGAGCTAAAAGAAACAAATCCCAGCTGGGATATTTGAGTTTCTTGAGTTGGAATGTGGGCTCAATCTTTTAACAACCCTCCAACAACATACTTTATCCTGGACAATATTCACATGCAAAATATTATAGAGACATATAATATCATAGGAGACAAAGGAGACACAGCAGTTTATTTCTTTGGTCAGACAGCAGACATGTCTTTTCATCCCCCCCCTGCTCTTTCCTGGATCATGTTTTAAATCATGAGGTGGTGCATGAAGACACGGACAACAGCAGCTCCCACAGTGAGTGATCTGATCTGTACATGTGGCCCACCATAGATAGTTAGAGGTTGAAGAGCAGCAGGAGATGGGCACTTGACTAGTTTTTAAAACAGAACTGAAAATGTGGGATTGCACAATATACATTGTGGTACCAGACACCAGGCCATCTGTTACCGTGCAAACCTGTAGACATGACAATTCATCAGATTTGCTTTGGAGATACGTAACCAGCATGACATGTGAGGTTGATGGATGCTTGAGGACAGGTAGTAACAGTAGTTATTGATGGATGAGTGTAAAATATGAGCACTGTTTTGTATGGCAAGCAATAATTTGTTTTGGGGGATTAGTTCTAGAAGAATCCTCGTTGCTGCTCGGGGTCATTGAGAGCTTCCTTAAACAGCAGAGCTTTTTCTGCCAAATCTGACTGTATAACCATTTTCTATAAATGGTCAACTCTTTGACATTAGCGTTGATGTAACTGGTCTTAAACAGATCATCATCACAATACAGTCATACATGCATATCTATAGCCACGTTTCCAACGCAGGAACTTTCCCCAAGGACTAGGAACCTTTGACAAGCCACGGCATCTGCGATTAACATCTTTGTACTCCCTCGTGGCAGAGTTGAACAGCTGATGTACAGTAATCACGGAGCCGATCGATCAGTCTCTCTTCCATCTTCACAGTTGCTCTGTAAACAGTGGAACATTAAGGTAAACAGCTAATGCTACAATGCTACATGGTGAACAAAGTTCTTCTTCACCTGGGCGTCTGCTGGTCTGATCGCCTGCGTGATTGGCTGCCGCAGCGTGACGTCGGGTTGCGTTTCTCCAGTTGATTCCAAGTTGATTCTGTTTTAACTTTTCCACGCAGGCTGTTGTGTTTTGTTTTTGGCACCCCCTGCGGCCCCCACCACTGCAGCCTGAACACAGTACCCTCAAACGAATGGGATTCTATGTGAATGTAGCCTAAAAGTGGCGGGTACTTTGGGTGGAAATGCAGCTTATTATAACAATAAAAATGAGTCACAAACCATGAAATTTATAGACTTTTATTTTTCATTGCAACCTGAGAAAACAAAAAAAGGTTATTGTAAAAAAGTTGATTCAGTGCATTTCATATTTGAAGATAACAGATCCCAGTGATATCAAACTAATGTTTCACTTCTAACTACTGCTACAAAAAGGTCACACACTAAGCCAATTAATACTGTCATTAAATAAAGAATACATTTTTTATCAAATGTATTCTTGTGATATGGCCATGTTAAGAATATTCTAATGTCTTAGAAAAGAGTATAAAAAGTTACAGAAGTATGGGGAAAGAGTATGTGGTGAGACAGCAAACATTTTTTTCATCAATATAAGGATGACTTGTCTCAGCTAACTGTCTGCCTTTCCACACAGAGAGAGTACCAGTCATATGTGGAATTTTGCGTCCTAAATTGTGTTGTACGTCATCATTGAAAAGTCCATTTGTTTGTTAGCAGCATGATACTGCATGTACTTTCCCTATTTCCTATTTTTTTCTCATCATAGTTTCCTGGATCTTATTGTACGCTGCCAGTTGCTGTTGATATATTTATGTTTTTGATGTATTTTGAAACAGGTACTGGTATTTCCAAGCTATAGGGAGATCTTTCCTCCATCTGTAAGCAATTTCTTTTTTGCACTCCGTTTATGATTGTGAACACCTGTTCCCATACCTATGTACATCCTTACCTTCAACCTCGTAGCCAAAACATTGGATGAATACAATTATTTTCCCACTGGGACCAAGAGTATGCAACCCAAATTTTCTTTCATTCAATGTTCTACAGTTAAGTGTTATCCCTATGAAGTTTTGCCTTCATTAATGTGATAATGTTGTTGACTGACTGTTTCCATAAAATAGATCAGCTCAAAAATCTCGAAAGTTGTAAAAATGGTCCAATGTTTTGTTCAAACAAGCCAAAAAACCTGGACCTGTCAGGCCCATCCTGCTACTGAACTCGTGACATAAGGCAGCAGCACCCAGATGTGCTCCAGATGCTCCTAAAACGTCCTTGCCTGTATTGACAGTAGACAAGTCAAAGGTGTTCTTTGACATTTTTGCAGCAAAACAAAGTGTATTTTATCTATTTTTTCTAGTTCAATGTTGGCAGAAAATTGGTGTTAGCGGTGATTGGCAGCGATCAGTCTTCATGTTATTATGATAGTCAATGCCACAAGACATCAGGCATAAACCAGCTTGGACATATAACCAATGTGGGTCCAGTAACAAAGTAATAATTACAGATAAATTAACTGCAATCATTTGCAGATTCCCACTCTGACTGGTTTTAATATCAAGAGGGTCACAGAATATAAATATTGCATCATGGCTTCTGGTTTGATGAGAAATGTACATTTAAATATTATATCAACATAACACATTGTTGTAACCATTAATGAAGTTACAGTACTCACAAGTGCATTTTATATGCTAACGATGGTTTGTTTTCCCTGATTAATAACCACTGGTATTTATTTATCTACAAAGCCTTTTTATAGGATACAAAGTCTTATATAGAATAATCTGTCATTTTACCACCAACATCAAATCATGAAAACCCCATTTATAACCCTCTGTAACTGTAACATCATTTGCAAAGTTTTACCTGCCTATAAATGTTTTAAAAGGTACTTATTTACCAAAAAGTATGTTTCCACTTAAGCAGATATTTTTGGTTTTATGTGCCAGCTGAATCCAGTGCTGGTGAAAGGATTTTGTTTTGTGGTGCTCACAGTTATTATACTTCTTTATAAAGTTTCTTTTTTACGCTCTGAGCACTACAAACAAAATTCTATTCAGCTCCATTTTATTGAGGTGGAGGAATAAATCTCAGAGTCTGATATCTCAAAACTAACACTACAGCCATGCAGACTGGGGGATCCCGGGGTGTTCAATTCAATTCAATTCAGTTTTATTTATATAGCGCCATATCATAACAAAGTTATCTCAGGGCAGATGAGATATATTATCTCTCCAGCGTGTTCTGGGTCTGCCCCGGGGTCTACTACCAGTTGAACGTGCCTGGAAAACCTCCCAGGTGCCTGGGAGGCATCCTGATCAGATGCCCGAACCACCTCAACTGGCTCCTTTCGACACGAAGGAGCAGCGGTTCCACTCACTGATGCACTGTCCACATGATTTGGAAGGCTTTCTTTGGTCTCAACTGCATTAACCTGTATGAAAGGTGCAATACAAATAAAGTTTGATTGATTGATAGATGTAGTTTATGCATTTCTCCACTTTTTGGAACCTTTCTGGTGGTCATATCATGCATTGATTTAACATCCAGAAGCTCTTCTGTGACAGATCATTTGGAATCCACCCCATAAATGTAAAGTGACAACTGAGCAGTATCTGTAGCATCAGTACTCTCATCCACAGCAAGCGAATAAGCTACAAACTCTTTCCCCTTATCAATGAGCTGGTCTTGAAGATGGGTGGCTAACTCATCCACTCACTGTATTCACTGTATTGTATTACATTTGCAATTGCCTCTATTTTTTCTGGGCACACCATGTCGCAAACTGTAAGCATACAACGCTTCAAAAATTAACCCTCAGTAAATGGTCGGCCTGATTTGGCCATTTCTTCTGAAGCTGGCTTTCACTGGAGCATCACAGAGTTGGCCTTCTTAAACACCCCCTGCTGTCCCGAAAGAGTCCTCTTTAATTCTGACACTTTCCTTAAACCTCTGCTCTCCATTCAACTCCTCATATATGATGTTTTGTCTCATATTGCCTTTTTATATCACGGCCACATTGTCCATGCAAACAAGACAAAGAGGGATAAACCCTGTTTTAGGTAAACAGGTATTCAATCTCTCATCTGTCTTGGAACCCCTGTCTTCACTGTCCACTTTTCTTACTTTTCTTTCAGCCATTTTATTTATTTTGAAAAGTTTTGATGAGCTGAACTGCTGCTTTTTTAAGTGAGTGAGTGATTGATTGTTGACTTGTCAGAAAACCATTTTATTTTTTAAATGGGTAACCATGGCAATGTCTCACACAGAGCCTGCTAGTTCTGCTGTTTTGTAACACTTACTTTTTCAGCAGGAGGCCTGTTGGTTTAGAAAGCAGAATGTTGCCGGGGATTGTAATGGAAACGGGCCAGGAGCCTATGGGCTATTAATAGAAAATCTAAATCACACACAAAAAAATTGTGCCTAGAGTTTGACACATGTTTTAGGACAACTGTGATCAGGTTTCTTCTCTGGTAGGATTTTCAAATATTTTTGGCTGAGACCCAGCCCTGCCATGCATAGGCAAAATGTACATATAACCCTGTGGTGACCCCCAAATACAGAGATAGTGATGACACATGTTGGGCTTGGATTCATAATTGAATCATGTCCACATTTAAACAAGTCATGTCCTTACCATGTTCCTTTTATTTTTGAACATTCAGTAAAAGTATTCCCAACTGCCTGGTAGAAAAGTCAGAAGTGGAAAGTTATATTACTCTGCTGCCATGTAGAGTAGCAGAGGAAAAGGCAGTGGGGTTACGACACAGCCTGATGAGACAGGATTAGAGCGGAGACTTCCGTGTCTTCTGTGACAGACAATCCAGATGTGACATTTTGTGTTGTTCGGTTGCACATGCAGCTCATTGCATAAAGGAGGTCTGGTTCAAAAATCTATGTAAACAGTCTGACAAAAATAATGATTTCCATGTCTTGGTGTGCCTGATATCAAGGACATTTCGGTACTAAAATGTATTTGTTTAACTTGATTATATGTTGTGTATGTTTAAGAACATAATGCAATATAAGTTATTCCAGATGAGGCATTTTCTTCCATCTACTTTAAGTGCACAGCTGAAGTCCCTCAACAGCTTCTTCCAGTCATCATTCATTGTCGTCGTGATAGAAATTGTTTCTCCAGCCAAGAACAACAGCACTGACTGATGATGGTGGAGGGTCGTCATACTGTAGACTTCATGCACCTACAAACGAAAGTTGTTTCAGCACCAGTTAGGGCTGAGTATGGCTCAAAGTTTTTCATACGGGTGCCAATAAGATATTTTCCAATACCTTACTTTGCTGAGTATAAACACATTTTTCTACAAAACTTTACGAAATAAGCCAAACTTCTCAAATGCATCAATAGTTGTGTTTATGAGAACAACCTTAAAATAATTTGTGTATATACAGTATAAAATTAACAAAATAATGATCAAAGTCGGGCAATATCTAATCACAGAATAAATAACACATCTAAGAACCAGACCGAGCATTAAGTACCAGCTTTCAGTATTTTATATATAGCGATACTTGCAAACACAAATGAGAAATACTGAAAAATGATTGAGGTTTGATTCCCAGCAGGAGTGGTAGTGCAGTTTTCCTGAAGTACACTGCATTTGTGTTTGAACCTGTATTTTTTTCCGGCACATTCCTGACAAGAATCTCACTTTCATTATATCTTCAAAAGCATGACTCATACCAAGTGTTATTAAAAGATTAAAAGATAATGAAAAAAAATCAAGAATGCACAACTTGATTACATTTTATCCAGGACTGACTATGGCATTTTCCCATGTGTCTTAACATGTTATTTGGTTTCAGAGAATACCAGGAACAACCACAAAGAAAAGTACTTTTTTTCTTTTTTTATTCACATAATGATTTCATTCATCACTGTCACTCGAACATTTCTGGTGTGTCGTTACAAGCACTTGTGAGCAAAGTGGGTACCTAAGAATTTATGTGGAAAATACTTGAACCGGTTTTGTTGGCAACAGAACTAACAGAAAATGGAAGGAACTGCACAACATAACATACTAACATAACGCCAAAGTTCCTGCCAAACAGAACGCTGATGTTGAACGATTCTGCAAAGTCATGGATTATGTTATTGTGTCCATTACCAATATATTTAAAATGATTTCTTTCTTCAACATATGTGCATGGTAACCACGATATGGCTACGATTGTGGTTATGACAAATAAACCATGATTAAGGTTAGGTGAGTAAAACACATGGTTAAGGTTTATTGTGAGACTGTATATATATTTATATTGTGGTTACAGTAAACACTGTCATTGACCCGAAATCATGCACTGCATAATTATCCAATATGAACATAAGTCGTTGGGACACAGGGCAACGTGGATCAATATGATAGACTTTGTGTTACAGGCTTGAGCTACAGGTAGTACGTAAGTTGCTGGTTGATGATTTCAAGGCCTTCCTACAGTTTATATGCATACTATACTGTATTAATGTTAACTTGGCTGGAAGGCATCAGCATATACAATGAGTGTAGTTTCAATAGATAGTTTGATCTTTGAATAGTGTACAGACATAAGTCCATAAGCAGATACAATATATGGATAGCTATAGATCATTAGTGTCATCCTGCATATCTACGTATTTTAATGACTGAAATCCAGGACAACATTATGGATAAAGTGTGCCTGACAGCACTGTGCAATAAGCATGGTGTGCTGACACGCTGGCCTCAATCAGGACAAATACAGGCTAAAGCTAGCCTAATTCAGTGTCTTCTGATATGAACTGAGTATACTGTAAATGTAAATGGAGCCTCCAGTCAAAATAACCAAATATGATTAACCAGAGTCTGGCCTGAAAAGAAGAGATTCTTTACCATTCTTCCAGTCACGTTAAATGGGTAACAATTATATTTTAAATATGCTTAAATAAAGCCAGATGTGCACCAGAATATTTCAGATATAAGCCAGGAATCCATGTCTTCCTTTTGTCAGACTGAAACTGAATGATGGACGACACTTTGAGATGCCCAACTTACATCAAGCCACTAGTTCTAGCTGTCTGTCATTCTTAACATCTTTCCTGTGCAGATAGTTGGTTAATTGGGGAATTAGTTGGTGGCCCAATCATCAAAAGAATAAACAGACAATATATAACATGTACCATAAATGTACTGTATTACTTGACTGGGTTCTTTACCACAGAGGACTGTTGATTAGCATGATCACATATACATTTTTATATACATGTTATTATACACCTTTATTGTACATATAGGTATTGTACGAAAATATAATTTATGTATTAAAACACATTTCATATACAAAAAGCTTTGGAATGGATTCATTCATTCACTGAAATGTTGAGATCTGATGAAACTAACCCCATTCATAAGGGAACAACACAGTAACCAAAATAATATATTAAATGTTTCAGTGATGGTGACAAAATGTGAGATTTGAAAAAATAATGCTGAGTTACTGCTTTTGAGCGTGTGCTGATGTAGAGAGGCAGGTTAAATGTTGTCCCTGTGAAGAAAACATGGCTATGTGAGGCGTTTATTGTGCTGATGTGTTACCAATATTGGGTTGGGGTGGTGGAGTGGGATGGCAGCAGATCTTGAAGTGGCCTCCACATCACACAACATGCACATGTGTGAGCAACATGCTCTACCAATCTTTCATGGTTAACGCAAACTGGCCATGTAAACCATCCTCAGTTGTTATCCTCAGGATAATGAAAAACAGCGTCTACACCTGGCGACCAGACACAGGCGGAGAGTGCTGGGGGGCGTGCACTCCACTGGCATCCCTGCTGGTACCCTTTGCTTTCAGGTTTTGTGCAAGCCCCTTCATGGTTGGTATTGAGCCATCTACAGAAACGTAGATATACGTGATACTTTTCCAAATAAGTAATGTATGTCACTTATATGTTCATTTCATAGCAGGCCCACTGCGCAGAGCTGCTGTCCTCTTGTCGATTTCAGACGCTGTTTGGGGTGGCCTCCTCTGCCTGCTGGAAAGAAAATACAGAGATGCTTAAGGCCACATCTAATTAGGTGCTGCTAATTTAGCCATAATTCACAACATGGTAAAGACCACCATAAACCAGAGGCTTTTCCTCCAATACTTTTCATAATTTCCTAAATTGGAACAACTCGAATAAGTGTATTTATACATGTTCAAAGCTGGGGTAGGCAAAATCTTCCGCCTCTCTCTCTGCTGCCTCGTATCACTCCGCTAAGCCCCTCCCACCAAACCCACAACTTTGACCGGCAGCAGAAGGAATCACTTGCCCTGCAAAACCGTATCCTCGTAGGGCCCGCTCTCCACGGCCTGATCCTCACCGAGACCCCCGGTCTCTCTCGCCGCGACTTGTCTTCTCAAAGACGCCCCCCTACAGCGCTTTGCGGCCGCAGAGCAGAGCGCCTCAGGCTTCAGAGGCAGCTGCAACGCCATCCAGCAGCGGGATGAGAGGCTAGTACACCACACACACTGTCCCCCATCAAAAGTTATTCCCCACTGTTTGTCGTCATCTTTACCACATCAGTACGAGCGCCATGGCATCAAACATAATGAGCCCGGAGCTCCGTGTGGAGCCGGGACGTGTTGTTTTGTACTATACGTCGCTGTAGGCAAAGGAGGTATTGGAAATTTATTTGAAGTTTCAGGATTTTCGGCAGGATTTTCTGCAATTGAATCAGGCTTTCACCGTCTGAAGGGAAGTGCACGCGCATCTGCATTTGTAGAACCGCCAATACAAACGCACAGTCTCTCTGAAATAACCTGTGATTGGCTAAAGTCTCCCGTCACGGACTAGATTTTCTGAAGCCTGAAAACAGAACCAAGTAGAGGTTTGCTCTCAGACCGCTTAATTTACAATATGTTGAATGGTTATTATGGATTTTTTGCCCAGTGACGCCAAAAAAATACCGCCTACCCAACCTTTAAGGTGTTTTCGGACCAAACCATTTTGGGGGACTCCCTGAGAGGAACTGCCCACTGGGGAGCTCCCCCGAGAACTACATACCTTCAAGGGCTTTTTTTCATTCGCACCGCCAATAGGAACACTGAAGTGATGTGAGCCAGCCAGCAGTTGGTATAGCAACGTCACTCACAATGTCACACACAAGATTTTTATATTTTACTTTGATGAGTCAAAATGGCGTTGTATTTCCCCCCTCATATATCCGCTTAAGCCTGGACTTAACTGTTGCTCCATTTGTTGTTGTTATTCTTTCTGACAAATTTCCACTAAACATTGCATTTTATTTTTTGCTGTTGTGCAGTTACCTGTCCATGCAGAAGCTGCTGCAGTCAGAGTCAGTCTGCTGTGTACACACACAGCGCCCGGCCACCGCCCCCCTCCTCCTGCGCTCAGTCCCAGTGGAGCGCCTCATACGCAGGGAGCCCTGGTAACTGGACATACCATATGGTACAGTGTGCCTAAAACACACACACACACACACACACACATATACAGTGCACTGAGTGACCAAGCAGATACAGTAGGAACCCCTGTACATTAGACCGACATTACACTTCACCTGTACAGCCTTGAGGCAGAGGTATACTTTTTTACAAGGCTTATAATGTTCATTTTGTGTCAGAGATAAATTGATTCGACTCTAAAGTGATTTTTAGAGGGCTGTTGTCAGTGGTATACAGGACTGCATAATACTGAGAGGTGTTTCTAATATTTTGTCCTCCACCATTTGGATACAAGATGGGGACAGAACATAGGAAACACCTTTCAGAATAATGCAGTCCAGCACAACACCACCATAGACTGCAGCCTCCAAAATGACCATATTTAACCACTCAGTTTCTACAACAATTTAACATTAGCTTCGCACGGGCATTCATATTTATTACAGACCTGTACCTACTAAACTGTTAAGTCAGTTTATTTTAAATGTGTTACATTAGTAGATTTAAAGAACTACGAGTCTTGTTTTCATGTTGCCGTTGTGTGCTGTTTGTGTTGTACTCCATGTATTTCTGTCCGTTATTGTTGTGTGATGATGTGTGTGAAGTGAAATGTTGATTTCCCTTGTGATGTACAGTGCTGGGAAAAGGAATTTCCCACCAGGGACAATAAAGTCTAACTAATTAACTAATGTAAGCAAATAAACATTCCCTTTTACACAAGGTTAGTTTGGCAGATGGCAGGAAAAGGTAAAAATTGTAAAGGTTCAACCCAAAATTTATGTTAGATGATGCCAGTTAACTGTGACATGTCAGTTTCTTTTACAGTCCCACTGTGGTTTAGGCTGATAACCCAGGTGATTTTAACAAACTGGCCAGTAAAGCATGAGCATGGAAGGTTCTGTTTGTACTGTATATTCCTTTGGTACAGTACGGTATATTTAAGAATTGCTGGGTATGTAAATTCTAAGAAAACAAACATGAAAGCCTCAGTTCAACACAGAGCAGTTCAGAACTGTATCAGTGTATTGAGGCAACTGTCAAATTAACTTTAATACCTTGTTATAATTACTGTAAATATATGAATGCATGCTTGAGATAATGGATAGTGTTAAGTCATGACAAGTGTAATGTTATTTGTACTATTTCTCTAAATGAAGACCTATGTCCCAATGTATTCTGGGATTGCCTTCACTTATAAATCTGAATAGGAATAGGCATATAGAGAATGGATGGGTTGATGATCAGATTATTTTGCCATGTGTCCCTGGGGACCAACCTGAATTTAGCGAAAGAATGCAGTTTGTACTTTCTTTTGAGCACACTGCAAAAAAGTGCCCTCCTTTGAGGAGATTAAAGGATCTTGTCACGATCTGCTCCTCAGTTCCCCTTGACCCCTGTCTCTGGCCCCTGCTCACGTCTCCCAGGCCATGTTCTTCCCCTCAACTCCCCTGACCTGCCTTCCTCTAGCTGTCCACTAGATATCCTTAGACTTTCCATCCTTTTCTCATCACGTGACTGCCCCACCCATCCACACACCTGTTCCCATTCCTCATCAACCCTGCAGTCACCTGAGCAAGGGATGCCACAGTGAGGACATTTTCCCACCGGTTAATAAATTCGTGAAAACACCGGTGTTACCAATTACACCGGACATTTTACAAGAAAAGATATTCGTTGATGCTCAATATCTTTACAGAGTTTACTTTGATCTTTAACGTTAGATCATTCAATTAAAATTCAAAGAGGTCCAGTGTGAGAAAATGTCCTCAAGCAAAGGTCCGGAACATTATAATGTGTGGATGCTCAAAAGATGCTCTGTTTTGTCTCGTAGTGGCGCTTCAAATTGCTGCTTTTAATAATCGGCCAGGTCTCGGAACATAACGAGACGTATTGGTTTTGAACTGCCCGTGGGAAGAACGCATGTGTAAGAGTCTGTCCATTCTTGATTAAAAACTCTGTTTTCGCTGTCTACTTTTCTCTTTTTAGAGCACGGCATGTGAAATTACTTTTTTTTCTCCGACTGTTGTCTCTCGTCTCGTCGAACTTTCCTTCCGATAACTCCAGCCGCTGGCAGGTAAGTATCGCTCTGCTGCCTCTAGCCAATGTCACCTAAATGCGACCTGGTGGCATGAAGTAGCATTATAGGCTCTGATAGAACATGGTTTTCACGGTAAGAACAGATGACAGGACGTCAGATCGTCACAGTGTGTATCTCTCGCAATGCTTATGGAATGCACAGATTTGATTGGCTGAGTAGCATCACGTGAGATGATTTACAACGCATGCAATTTGTCTGTGAGTTTCCTGCTACTCTGTACTGCTGCTGTAAGGAGCAGACACTCTCTCGTCCAACTTAAGTATAGATAACACGCTTAGTATTTTACCTATTAAGAGTTTTTTATTTGATGGACGTGGGCGCTGATACGCAAAAATGAACTAAATGGGTTTTATTTCTGAAAAGAAAAAAAAAAGAAGCAAAATGACGTTGGAGGCAGTGGCAAGTAATGTAATCGGTGTATGCCCGAACACCTTGTAACGCCAGTAACACTGACTACCACAGCAAGCCTAACCTGAGCTTCATCTCTCCACCTGCACCTCATTCCCTAATCACCCCTCACTACACACACCAGTGCACTTCCTTTGTTCCTTGCCAGTTTGAGGTGTTATGTTGCTGTGTGCTTTATGTCTCAGTTTCCTGTTTCTGACTGCCTTACCTGCGTTTTGACCTTTTGCCTGTTTCTTGGACTTTGGATTCCTGCCTGCTCCCTACATGATTTATTTACTTGTGTTGGACTGCTCTCTCTGTCTCTTTTGACCCTTGCCTGCATCACCTTCCCTTAAGCCTTTGTACCTAATTATTAAAATCACTGAACTGCATCTGCTCTACCTCAGTTGTCTGCATTTGGGTCCTATACCCATGGTGAGGTAGGTCTGGGGAGTTGAAGGGAAGTACATGGCTTCGGGGAGCAGTGAGCTGGGGCTGGAGACGGGCCAAGGAGAACTGAGGAGCAGATTGTGACAGATCCGGCTGTACTTTGTTCAGCCAGTGTCTATTTAAGCTAACAGTTGATCCTGTTCTCCCATTGGAGAACATTCTTTTTCACATTGATACAGAGCTTTCTGACCTCGTACTTGGTTTGCACACATCATATATTTTTACCACTCAAAATTGTTGGAGATTAAAGATGCACTCCGCAGATTTTACACCTGAAGGTAAAATCTGAAGGTCGAGTGAACCGACCTTCAGGTATAAAATCTGCTGAGTGCATCTTTAAGTTCCAACAATTTTGAGTGGTAAAAATATATGATGTGTGCAAACCAAGTACGAGATCAGAAAGCTCTGTCAGTACTGCTCAGACTCTCTCTAAAGTCTGAGAAAATAACCCTAATGATGTCATTAGGGTAATCTGGGTTTGGGCTTGGAAACTACAGATTTATAACAATAAGCCTGCATTACGTACTTGAGGGATGTAATTTGAAAGACATGGAAGTTTACCAGGACTGGACAGTTTAACAGAAGATGCGTTTTTGGAGCTTGACCTATGTTAGGAACTAAAATCAGGATATCTCAAACTCTGCTGCTTGGATTTTGACCATTCTTTTTTCTTTAACTGTTTCATGTGAGTCCCCCAGCTTTAACAAATACTAAATCACTTGCTAGTGCCTCTATCTCTCTCTCTGTCTGTGTCTCTCTCTCCCTCTCTCTGTCTGTGTCTCTCTCTCCCTCTCTCTCTCTCTGTCTGTGTTTCTCTCTCCCTCTCTCTCTCTCTGTCTGTGTCTCTCTCTCCCTCTCTCTGTCTCTGTGTGTGGGTAGATTTGTTGGTGGGTGGGCAGGGGATGAATAATTCTTATGATTTTTTATATATGTATATAAATATGTATTCATGTTTTATTTTATTTTGTTCATATTTGTTGTGTGTGAAGCACATTGAGCTTACATTGTATGAAATGTGCTACATAATTATAATAAATTTGACTTGACTTGAGTACTCCTGTAAATATCTTTTAGGATGACTCTTGTGTTGCAATATCAGTTGGCCAAAACTGTGTTTACATTTCAGGAGAATGTGGTAAAATGTCTCCTTTATCCTCCACCTCCTGATGTAATAACGCAGGTAAGGGAGGTGTGGGTGGAGGCCAACAGTCCTCTACAGCTCCATTTTGCTAAAAATCCCTCTTTGTTCAAAATCCCACTCATAAAATCTAAAGTCACCTGGCTCCATAGTTTATACCCATCCCTAGAATTACATTTGGCCAAAGAGGTCAAATCTGTAGGGTCACAGTCAAACGTGCCCTGTGGAGTTTTCATGTACACAAACAAAAGTCATGTTTAGTCAGTGTTTCTCAATGAAACACATTTCCTTATTCATAAAGCATGTGCAAAGCAGAATATTTGAAATTGTGCATTGTTTATATCCATGTTTGCTTGCTAGCAGGCTTCTTCTGCACTGCCTTTGTTGGCGCATTGCAACGTTTGTTGGTGCGTAACTGCTGCCAACTGTCGATTGGTAGGGTTTCCCAGGGAGCTCATGCATGTGCGTCCTCCTGTGTGTGCAAAATACAAACAAAACAGGGACCTACTCATAAAACCACTGCTCCGTAGCACTACTACTGGTTGAGCAGCTTAAAGCCTTAACTGGTCCAGGAGGATTTTCTTATGGAATATACAAGCCAGGTAAACCCTTTACAAAGTGCTACGGAAACTACTCATATATCTCCAGAAACTACTTATCTTGTACAAGGTTCAAGGCTCAATGTCAAACCATTTTTCAACCTCCACTAAACACTAAATGGTTTCAGGTTGACTTTTCAAAAGACAGCCACAGGCGTTTCAATAAATATATTATTGTAAATGAGGAGATGAGACAGGGCAAGACTAAATCTAACCCTTTTTCAACTCATCCTCTACTAACCACAGCTTCAATCACATCTGAAGATTTGTGATCACCAGCTGCTATTAAGCTACATGTCTGAAAGCATGTCTGTATCTGACCCTTATGTTTGATCTTTACCTTTCAACTTGAGGTAGAGGTTAACAGTGAATCTGGCATGACTTTGGCCTAAGAAGAATGTGAAGATTATGAAACTTCCTTCTGAGAGTTTGCATAGTTTTCATGATTTGTCATTGTGCAGCTTTTCCTCTAGAAGTTAGAAAATAGATACAAGCGACATTAGTAAGGAAATCTAAATCAATTATTGTAGCACAGAGCAATGGGAAAACACATCAAGAACCATGAAAACTTTGGAGTAAAGTCAAAAGGTCAACTGTAACAACTGCAGGTACTGTAGAAGTGGTCCCCTAAGAAGCATAAAAGCAGGTCATTAATTTTACCAAATACTTTCACTTTTTCACATGCAGGCTCCCACATGAACCGTCAGTCACTAGCTACAGTTGTTCCAAATACCGTTTGCAGACAATCGTCAGTGATATATTTGAAAATAAAGCCTAAATTCTAATGTCAAAGGGGCTATTGAGGCCAAATGGTTAAAAATACAGATCAATTCAAGTAAGTATGTCAAATATGGAATTATGGAATCATAGCTCAGACGAAAGCTAAGAGCTCAAACAGGTTAAAAGGTGAACAAGAGCAGGTGCAGAGCATGTGTGGGCTGCATTATACTGTTCATATGATGGACTGGGTCCCTTTTTTCCACCATGCTAACATGTAGATTTTCAACTTTTCAAAAAAGTGAAGTGGAAAAATGTAAGTCTAAGCAGGAGCTGTCAACCTTCTGTGACCCAACAATACATTTACACACCCAGTGACAACAGAGGAAAGACCTTCCGCCTGCAGCTTGATTCACCCCACATGGTATAACCCCTCTGTACCAAGGGAAGATAAATCTAGAAGGTTGCACCCAGCCAATTTTCTGCTTCAGCTGTCAGGATGCATCGTGCTGAGGTCTGCCGTTGGTCAGATGGTACAAGGTGTACAGGTTTTTAAAGAGCAAATCAGAGCTAAGCATGCTTCTAGCACCATAAACATGTCGAAATGGCTTCAAATAGTGAGTGGCATTGACCCTGCACTTCATTTCATTTCACATTGTCACTCCCGACCCCAACTTAATCCCAATCCCAAACCCAATCAGACTAGAGCTGCCTTGAGGCCCATTGTTTGGAGTCAACGAAAGAACGGATAAATCTGTCACCTAATCTGCTTTATGCTGCAGACAGGCATCAGTTGGCATGATCAGCTTTTGTTGTTGTTGTCTTTTCCATGCCAGAGCTATAAAAGAAGTCTATAGGGACTTAAGTTTCCAACCGGTGGCAAGTTTCTTGTTTAAATTTAAAATCGGCAGCAGGAAAAAAAGGAATTATGTATTTTGCAAAGGGCTCCTTCTATCTAAATTTCTAAGGCTACTCAGTAACAGTCAAAACATCTCAGATAGCCAAAAGCTGGACTGTCAGAAATCCCCAGTGGACTTAAAATACCTGAGAGCTCAGAGTCTAGACCACTTTGGATTACATCAAATGTTTACAGTTCACAAAGTCACAGGGAATACTGACATATGAGAAAAAAAGCCTGGTTTGGTTTGCAGCTCAGTTTCCCTCAAATCCTTTCATGGCTTAAAAAATGAAGAGTATCCCTTTAACACAACTCCATAAGGCACATATTTGTGCCTCCTTCAATATACCTGTACTGATGATGATAGCTTTCCAGCACATATCAAATAATAAAAGATGGAAGCTGACAGTCTCAACTGGAAAGCCTGTGATTAAAGACTACAGCATGTGAATACAGACAGCATTTGAGAGATCATGACATGACACTATAAAAGCTGCAGTACACTTTAAAATGATACTGACGGAAGTACATGAGTAGTACCATGAAGCACAGTGATGTCATTATGTACCCATGAACAGCACATACATAGTGTAAAGTCCCTACAGGGGCATCATAGTAACATAAAAGTACTGCAGCTATATTGAATCTAAACTGAGGATGTTTGGAGAGTGACTCTTACTCTGGTGTGTTGATCCAGATGATGTCCAGGTGGCAGTAATACACACACTCCTTGTCTTTGTAAGTGTAACATGTGCATCTCTTTGCACGCCTCCTGGCCCCCGGTGAGTCGCAGGCAGAGCAGGACTTCACTTCACCGCGAGAAGCGACGCCGGCGCGGCCGTCCACGCCACCTGGCAGGAGCGTGCTCAGCTTTACTGCTTCCACCTCCCTCCTCTGGCTCACATCTTTGCTAGATGAGGAACCTGCAGGGTCGCAGCAATTTGAGAAGCATTTGAGAACTTCCTTTAATACCTTTGGCCTGAAATAGCATTACTAAATGTAAACGTGCCAGGTCTATACCCCTGTGGGGACATATAGTGTGTCTTTTTTAGTAGCTACAAATTAATATTATTAAAACTGGCTGCAATTTCTGATACAAGCAAAGTGCTGATCTGATTGCGGTGATTTATCTGATGACAGTTTCAATTATGGATTCATTGTTTTAAGTAATTTAAACCGTAAAGATACCTAACATTTGCAGGTCATAACTCCAGTGTGATGATTTGTTTGTATTCTGTTACGCATCGTTGTAAATGAGTTGTCTGTGGGTTATTGATGTTCTAAGACATCACTTTGGGCTCTGGTTTGATTTGTCATTATCTTTACATTGTCTAGACTCAATGATTAATCAATTATTTGAGAGGCTAGATAAATGCATAATGAAAATAATAGTCAGTTGCAGCACTAGTATATATATATTGTATATAGTGCCTTATAATTTGAACTCCTCTAGTATTGATTATTTCCACAGTATCCTTCTGAATGTCATGATAGAATTGCAGTAATAGTCATTTGTTGCACACAGTTAACTAATAGATAACAGGCTAATTGCATGAATTGCTTGATTCATCTGTCAGGCTTCTCCATCACCATGTCTTTTAGTTAACAATACATTATTTGTGCTGCTATCATTATGTGCACAACAACTGTCTGTGTGAACACTATTTATGTATTAAACCACCCACTAGTCTAACAGGGCTACTCACCGTTTGCCACAGATGCTGTCACCACGATAAGAAACAAAACTCCCACATCAACCGATGACACATTAGCCATCACACATGAAACATCAGAAATTAAAATTATAAATGTAAAAAAAAAAAAAGAAAGAAAGAAATGTAAAAACTCCCAAAGTCCAAAGCGTCCGCTGGTTCGGTTCTGTGTCTTTCTCTGTGGAGTCAGGAGTCCTGATGAAACATCATTTATCTTATTTTATAATGTCTGCTGACCGCCTGTAGAGCTGCGCTGCTGTGGCTCTGCTTGCCTCAGCCAGACTCTTCTTTATTAAGACCTGACAGCTCAGTGACAAGTCAGCTGCACTGTACTTACTTACATACTTCCGGGTGCAGCTTTCAAAATAAAAGCTGATTTTGGTCAAAAGCCAATGAGAAGTTTGCGACATCTGGGAGGAGCTGTACCGGTTTGCAACTGACCGCTGACTACCGGTCCACCGGTGTGCCACTAGTCAAATGAAATTGAATTAGTTGATGAATTGTATTTACAGAATTTTACACAGGCCTTCAAATGTTTGGAATATTAAAATTACATTTTCTCATTTTAATTCAAATATGGCAAAACTATCATGTATCTGTAATATGTTACAACATAAAAAGTAGGTAGCTAAAACCACAGATGACAACCCACACAGACACACCCTTAAGAACAGTATCATTACAAAACAAAGCCATCAATATTTTGAAAAGGAACTACTTTCTGAAAATCCGTATTTTATAAGAAATCTTTTTTTTTTTTTTTTACCATGACGAGAGCTACTAATTTAATTGATTGAAAATGATTCATTTCAAAGTTTGCATCAATAAGTCTGAGGTACCTTAATGCCATGACCAAATGATGTACCGTAGCAGCTATCTATAGGCTACTATGGAGTTGTATATAAGTTAGAGTTAGCTTTTTTGCTTCAGCTTCAGTGTTACCTACATATGAGGATGGCCTCATGAAATGTAAATTAGCATATGGTATGTGATTTTATCACCTAAGTGCCCAGATCCTGCTACAAACACAAAGCTCTCTGCAAGCTGAGTTTGAAACTCTGGCTAGTTTAGTTACAGTCCAGTCACACATTACAGACACGCAATTTGACCAAAACACTGCTCATTCATTTTGATTTTCTCCATCTGTACAGATAATCGAACTGGTGACCTTCCCATCACACATTCAGGTTTCTAACTCACTATGATTAAAGAAAAGAATGGTATTTAATACATTAATACTATTAAGCTACAATTAATACAAAGCACCAAAGTGAAATCAAAGATTCCAAATGAAGATAATTAATGCAAAATGTTCTGTGCCTGATTCACCACATGTTCAAGAAGTAGTTGAATTGTTTTATTGTAATTCCAGAAAAATCCTCTATAATTTGGTTATTCGTATGGCAAAAGTTGTTCACTACTTTGATTTGTTTTTTGAGTTTACATATGTGAAATGCATTAATTTCTCTAAGAAATTAACTTACATTTTGACTATTTGTGCTTTTTTTACGCTTTTATTTTGAAAGCAAAATCATTCCACTTTGCTGTGGTTAATTGTAGATGGTTTGACACTGATGCAGGGCTTCAATGATGCCAGAGGACTGAGGTCACACCTCTTCCAGAATGCAGTCTATCACAGTGGTTCCCAAGCTGTGGTTCAGGGACCTGCAGTGGGGCCTCGAGGGAGTTGCAGGGGTTCCACAACCAAATGATAAACATTGTTATTTCAATGTTGTTCATTCATTTGAGGTTAGCAGAGCAGAGGTCTGCGTGGACCTAACAGAGATGGGGATATTTAAACAAAAGCTTTAATAGATGCCGGGTATTTGCAAGGTTTGATTACCAGCAAAGGCCAGCAGTAGGGCCCTGGGACAGTTGCCTGCTTGCCATATACTGGCAAATATATGGTGGCTGTAGAACTATGGACATCCCCTTTGTGAACTTCCTGAACAGGAGTCAACTTTATAGGCATGACCTTCTCCATCCAAACATTGCAGGATCATGCCAGTTATCCATGAACATCGAACTGAGTTCAACCCCTATTGATATCAAAAGCTCATTAACACTTCCCATTAGTGTCACGGGGGTAGCAGGGATTGGACCCAAGCGCAGACAGCAGAGGCAGGCTAGAGCAGCTTCAAAGGTTTATTAAACACAAAATAGGCTTACATGAAGGTACAGGGAGGCAGTCAGGCAGGAAGACAGACAACAGGTAAGCCCAGGTTCATGACAGAAGCACTGGGAACATACACGGGTAACATAGGAACACAGAGACTAGGCGCATAACAAACAGTATGAATCCACAGAGAACAAAGGCAGGGGACCGGGTGTAAGTAGAGAATGGTTAACTAGGGAATCAGGGGCAGGTGAGCACTGGGGAGCAGGTGTGGATAATCAAAGAGACGAGGGCAGGAACTGAAGAAACAAGACAGGTAAGACTTTCAAAATAAAACAGGAAACAGACCAAAAGACTAACAGAGTACAACATAGTGTAGTAGTGAATCACAAACTAGTTACAACACCACACATATAATTAAGAGACCAGCCAGATGTCCTATAAACACAAAGCCACACCACTCTGACTTTTCTTTCTACTTTAAAGATGGCCTTACTACATATTAGATCATTAGCTAAAAAAATCTTTCATTATAAATGATATGATTACCTCTTATAAACTGGATTGCATCCTACTAACAGAAACCTGGCTTGATCAAAGTGGGTGTAAGGAACTTATTGAGGCCTCACCCCCTAACTACAGCTTCCTGCAATGTCCACTGGGAAAGGTGGAGGGGTTGCAGTTTCAAATAATGACTTTTTAAAATATAAACCTCTTTCTTTTGGTCACTATTCATCCTTTGAATATCTTGCACTGACAGTAAATTCTACATCTCCTGTAACTCTCATTCTCACGGTATACCACCCTCCTGAACTGAGGCAGGGTTTTTCAGAAGAACTAGGTGAGCTGCTGTCTAAAATGACAATATGACAGCATGGTTATCACAGGTGACTTGAATATCATATTTACAATAGCATCAACTATGTAACTAAACAGTTTTTAGAGTTGGTGTCTCCTGTCCGCCTCACAAATTGGGTCATACAATAGATTTAGTGATTTCTAAAGGTTCTGATTTCACCATTTCCACCAGCTGTATTTGATGTTGTGATCTCTAATCATTACTGTATCTTTTTCAACCTGTGCTGTAATTGTAAATGAGCCAAAATTAACAAATTGGCTCAGAAGCGTCACATTAATGAAAACACTGCTAACATGTTTATCCAGGAGTATTCCCAGTGTACCTTGCCCCCCTTTTCTTCCTGTGATGACATGGTAAACGCTTTTTCTGCTACATTATCTCAAGATTTGGACCAAGTAGCACTAGTGAAAAGTGGATATGTAGGCCCCATAAATCACCTTGGGGGAATTCTGATAATGTGAGAATCCAGAAAAGAATCAGAGAGCTGAGCACAAGTAGCGAAAAACCAATCTGCAGGTTGATCTTGAAATTCATAAAAATGCAATCCACTCTTATAATAATGAAATAAAATGTTCCAGACAGTAATAAGTAACCGTAGGCCAGTATCAAACCTTTCTTTTTTAGGTAAAATTCTTGTATACAAAAAAGTTGTATACAAACAGTTATTCAAATTTCTAAGCGATAACATTATCTTTGATATGTACCAGTCAGGTTTTTTACATCTAAAACCGAAACTGGTTCATGCATTCATTTTGAACAGATTAGATTACTGCAATGCTCTTTCTGCTGGATTAGCAAAACATTCAATAGGAAGACTTCAACTCATACAGAATTCAGCCACCAGAGTTCTTACCAGTACAAGAAAACATCATCACATTACTCCAATACTTAAATCACTTCATTGACTTCATCTCTCTCTCTCTCTCTCTGTGTGTGTGTGTGTGTGTGTGTGTAAACCTTGTGTTGTTGTTTTTTTTTATTGTTATACCACTGCATTTCATATGCTTGATGTTTTTAAGTCTCTGTGCTGAATGTAAAGCACATTGAGTTTCTTTGTAATGAAATGTGCTTTATAAATAAAGCTGCCTCACCTTGCCTAGGGGGCTAAAAAAGGCTCTAGGTTCACTGTTTGTCAATTGGTTTTTGGTCATTTGCTTAACAGCAAATTGAATTATATTGCGTTGTTTTTGAATATGCACAAAATAAAACACGAAAAGGCCGTAAATGTGGGTCATATTTTATAGTATTGGGGCCCTGTCTGTCTGGCCCGTTGCATGGTACTTGCGTCGGGCTCCATGAACACACCCTAACACCCCTAACCCTAACCACAAACCTCCACAATTACGTAATTGCGATCGTGCTAACTGTGCAAAGTTCCATGCTGATAATTGATAACAGACAGTCAGTGTATTTATAAAGATGAGAAGAACAAGGAAGCAAGTAGAAAACATTTTTAGCCCTTCTTGCAGAGGCACTCTTTGTCAAATCTAGTTTTAAAAGTTTGACAAAATAATCTTAACTCATCTCCACTTACTAGCGTTTTCCACAACTTTACGAAACGATAGAGGTAAGAGGTACTATTTCAGTTGATATTTTGCTTACATGGTTCATGTTCCCGGACAGTTTGCTGTTTGAAACAAATAATACCAGGTGGGTTTCTGGTTTGTGGCTCAGTGCAAAAGGTAATGAAGCTTTCTTGTGTCTGCTGTGTGCTCTGTAGTTGATGAATACTTGTTATTAACATTTAAAGCTCTTCATAATCTATCTCATGCTTATCTCACAGGCCTCCTTCAGACTTCAGACACTCCCTCCCGCTCCCTGTGGTCTTCATCTGCAGGTCTACTGGCACCACCAGCCATCAACCTCAGTACAATGGCTGCTAGGGCCTTCTCCTATGCTGCACCCATACTTTGGAACTCTCTTCCCCCTTACATCCGCATATTCGACTCCATCACAGAATTGAAAACTGCTCTTAAAACCCATCTTTTTAAACTAGCTTACTCACTTTAACTGCATCAACTATATGTTACTTTATACTCATTGCTGAGCTTTGCTCTGTTGCTTATTGCATGACTGTTGATTGTACTGATGTTTTATTACTGGTGCTTTGTTGTTTATTTTATGTTTTATTACTGATCTTATATGATGTAAGGTGACCTTGAGTGCCATGGAAGGTGCCATTGAATAAAATGTATTATTATTATTATTATTATTATCATTATTATTATTGTAACATACAAAATGCTACCACAGTTTTGCCACAGGGGCTCCTAGTTGGTTAATCTGGCCATGTGTGTCTGTTGTCTAAAACACGCCCATATGGAATGAAATTATTTGGCATCTCCTGCCCTTGAAGAAACACTTCATTGCAAAGTTTTCAACATGCATGATCTAAAAGGTTCCCTGTCCAATCCTGTTCACAATCCACACTGTTATACTGTCACTTAAGGGAATAGTCAGTATTTAAGGAAATACACTTATTTGTCTTCTTGACAAGAGTTAAATGAGAAGATCCATATCATTATTTAACTATGGAGCTAGAGCTGGGAGTTGATTGTCTTGGCATCAAGCCTGGCTCTTCAAAGTTCACAAATCCTTTCACAAACAGAAATGTAAAAATGACACTTTGCAGTTTTAGAGGAAGTTGCATAGTGTAACTTTATCTTGACTTTCTCTTAACAGTTTATCTTTACTTCTGTGCAGCGTCTCCAGAAAGTCAATGCGCCAGGCTGTTGTTCAGCAAGATATAGATAAACCACAGCTTGATGTTTTTACATGTTGGTACATGTTGTAGACCACAAGGCCACAAGGAAGTCCTGCAAATTAAACTGTTACTTGGAAGAAAGAACCTGTGACCTGCTTGAATCACAACTGAGAGACAAAAACCAGGGACAGATGTGTCTGTTGACCTGAAAAATGGACCCAGGAGATCAAAGCAGCCATAGCCTCCTGCTATGCAGAAAGAATTTTAATTTCTGTGAAGTTATATTCAAGGGAAGCTCACTTTGTTTAGCCTTGGATCATGTTCAGATACTTTAGTATCCCAATAAAGAGTCTGCTTGGTTGTTTTGGATGAAGGAAAATACATTTTCCACATTTTCACGCCTCAAACTCCAGCACTGCTTTGTGTGTTTTCCTTTACATTACCAATTTTAGGAAAGTCTACTTCTTTCAAATGAACAATGTCAGCATCAAATGCAGTAACATAAACCCAGAACTGTGCTTGTGTTTATTTTTAACCTGAAATCACTGGGGGAATAATAATTATAACTTTATTTATATAGCACCTTTAAAAACAGAGTTTACAAAGTGCTTTGACAGACAAAGCAAAAGCAGGATACTCAGAAAGCAATAAAACAACAGAAAGCCAAACAGTAAAGCAAGATAGATAGATAGATAATGATAGATCAATACAAATAAAATAATTAAAAACAGTAAAAACAATAAAGAGACAAATAAAAAACATAAAAAGGGTTTTAAGAAGTGATTCTGTGAGAATACTCAGTGGCTTGATGTTCCAAGCCTGGAATCAAATACTGTCTGTCTGCCATGGACAATGAGGTCCCAAAGAAACTGTGAGTAATGGGAACCAGAAGTGTAATTTGTGTGAATTTGTTGTTTTTTCGGAAGAAGCAGGAAAAACATTTCCTTCTTTTGGCATTCATGTGGTGTTTTCTAACTATAACAAAAAATGCTAGGGCTTTTTTCACTGGGGATCACTCCCCTATATAATGCTGTGGGTGACATCAACTTCGAACTGTGCTTTGAATTTCGAACTTGGAGCCTGAATGTCAACTTAAGCATCAGCAAGTAAGCAAGTTTCCAGCTGGCCCTGCTTAAAAGTCACTGTACGAAAACAGGCCAAGAGATGTTCAATTCAAACCATACCAGGGCATCCGACAGGTTATAGCTATAATCCCACAGTCAGTCATCATTTAAGAGCTGCGTTTTCACTAACAGAGGAATTGTAGATCTTATCTTCAGTTTTATTTTGTCAGCCAGCGTCTTACTCTAGAGCCCAGTGGTATTTTGACAGAAAACACACGTAATGATGTCTGGCATGCAGTGCTGGTTTGGTGATAGAGGAATGTCTTTCACAAATTACCTTGAAAAGCATGGGAATGCATGGACTGCAATTAGAGTCCCCATTCCACATAGATCCATGGGAAAATAATCTTAACAAAACACTTGGTATGGGGCCCACCAGACCCTCCCAGCGCTTGTCCATTGTTTGACCACAGAGATCAATCATTGATTAGACCAGACTATATATATGTACACTAAGGCCACATTTACAGTTACATTAGATGTAAGGGAATGTAGTGTATTTAGAAATAATATGTAGTCATACTAAGGCTCACACAGACACACTGATCGATTACTCAGTGTCGAAGTATTTATCACAACATTGACTTGCTGAGGCATGAAAAACATACAAAAACAATGTCCTGAAACATGGCTCTTTAAAGCTGAGATCCACCAGCTTTTCAAAATGAGTCATATTAGTCATCGGGGAATGAACACTGTACAACAATCCTACAATGAATCGTACCTCATAATGTTTGATGTCAAAAAACTGTTGATTCAGCTCTACTGGATTGCGGTATATTGCTATTCTAGGGTGTTAATGTTGAGGTGCATTCAGATACATCGTAAAGTGAAATTTACAGGTGGCATGAGAGCATACAATATTCATCTGCACAAACAGTTTTTCTGTAGCACATCAGCTTCACTCAAATCTCACTATGTGGCGAGTCTAAATTTGGCTCTTAAAGAACACTTGCTGGGGGGAAAATAATTCTTCTATTCTATTTATATTGTGTAATGTGATGGAGTGCGATCGTCATTTCCGGTAAGTGCACACGGCCATGTTCAACTGGAGACAACACTACCCTGTAGGAATTCATGCACTACACAAATAAGTACATAGTGTACACAGTGTACTACATGGAAGTGTATGAATGGAAGTATCCAAATTGAGACACAACATAAGAGTCAGCCATGCTAGCGGCTCTGTGAGGCTCAGCTAAATACTAACATCAGCATAATAACATGCTCACAGTGATAAAGCTAGCATCTTGATATTTAACAGGTTAAATGTTTACCATGTCCCCCAGGTTGGTTCAGCCTGTTAGCATGTAAACATTTGCTAATTAGCACTAAACACAAAGTACAGCTGAGGCTGATGGGAATGTCCTGAGGTTTGCAGGTATTTGGTCATAAACTAAAGTATTGGGCAAACTGAAATTTTGACCTGATGATGGCGCTAGATGAAATGTCAGGAGATCAAAGTTATTACAATTCATTCTCTGATGACCATGAATGTGTGTACCAAATTTCACACCAATGCAACCTGATAGATAGAACCCGAGAAATTTCAATTAGGAACTAAAACGTCGACTTCATGGTGGCACTAGAGGAAAAGTCAGAGAATCACCAAAGTCAGCAGGGTACACGTGCACCATGGATATCTGTACCCAATATTGTGCCAATCCATCAAGTAGATTTTGAAATATAATCACAGCATAAGTGAAAACTTTTACCTGCTGATGATGCAAGAAGAAAAGTCACAGGCTCACCAAAGTTGTTAGAATGTATCCTCTGGGGACCTTGAATATCTGTTGTAAATTTCCTATTGATCCATCATCCATCCAGTTGTTGTGATATTTCGAATACCAACCTCATGGTGGCACAGGAGGAAAAGTCAGGGGATCATCACAGTCAGTAGGATTCCTCCTCTGGGGACCATCAATGTCTGTTCAAAATATCACGGCTATCCATCCAATAATTGTCAAGATATTTCAGTCTGGACCAAAGTGGATGTGATATCCACCAATGCTAATATATTTCTCCCAACTTTTTAGCTGTAATATCTGCTGTCTAGAAATGTCTAGACTGTTCAGTCCTCCGCCATGTCTAGACTAACAACGGCCACTTGCCTTGCCCAGTCTTTTGAGCTGGTGACGTTTAAGCTGCGAAGGTCCACTGATGGGAAATGGTGTTTGTGAAAGCCACTTTAAACAGGAAAATTAAACAAACAATTTCTTTTAATTACCAACCCTATAAAGACAAATGGAGAGAACTACACAATATACTGTTGAGTAAGGTTATGTTGTCAGTTGAGTTTTTAGTTATCTGCATTATTGAATGTCATTGTATTAATTTCAATGTGACTTTGAAAGAGCTTTTCTTACTACACACTCACATCTCACCTGCCCAACACAACCACTGTCCTTTTCTACCAGCCACTGAGAAGCTCCACTGGAGTAATTTGGGGTTAAGTGCCTTGCTGAAGGCACCTCTCCAGTTGTTATCATGGTGGTTATTACTCTCTCACCTAGATTTTTCCTGCTGTTTGGGGGGATAGAACCAACAATATTTCAGAGTCATATTGTAACCTGACTCTTGTCGTACAAACGTCCTAATCATTTCTCACAGGAAAATAGTTTTGAAAACTAAGAATGAATGACTTTAAAAGTTCCAAATGTCAAATTCTATACATTTGGATGTGCAATTTTTAAAAATTCCTTTCTCAAGATGGTTAAGTGACTTTAAGTGAAACATTTGATTGTGAAGCTTTATCTCCTAATTACATGAAAAACTACAAGATCAGATCTGCTAATTATAAGATGGTTATCTCATCCTTATAAGATATACCTCATGACTACAAGGTGCTAAGTTATAATTACAAGATACACTAACATTGGATAACATTAAATACGTGGTGTCAGTGATCCTATCTCAGCATGGACCATATACAGTAATGGGTTTTATCCAGCCTCTTGTAATTCTTCCTGAGTCACATCCAGCCTACAGTCCACTCAGGGTGTGATGAATAACATTAGAGCTATTTTAACTTCCATAACTCTCATGAACTGCAGTCATTGCTCAGTCACTATGAGGAATGTGTTTGCAGCAGAGGCATTAATTACTCTGTGACTTCAAGCCACAATCAGCAGCTATTCAATAAATGATCAGCGTGGGTGTTATGTAGAGTTTTATAGTCCAGGCAGTCACCTGAGATCTGAATGAACTGAGTCAGTTATTATCAGAGTTCTTTGTAAAACAGAAGAACATTTTGTTTCTGACCAGCAATGTTTATCTGTCCTCTATCAAATCCAGTAGTAGTTTGACCCCCAGCAGATTGGGTAAAAATTAATATGCAAGTTTAAATTAAAGGAATACTTGAATATTTTGGGCAATAGGTGTATTCCCTCTCTTGCTGAGAGCTAGATTGATGCCACTCTCAGTTCTGTACAGATGTTACAGCCAGCCACCGGTTAGCTTAGCTTCGCACAAAGACTGGAAACGGGGAAACAGGAAGCTAGCCTGGCTCTGTCCAAAGGTAACAAAATTCACCTACCAGCACCTCTAAAACTTAAAACACGTTATATCTCATTTGTTTAATTCCGTAATTCTGTTTAATTCTGAAGTCACTAGCCCAGTCAAAAAATAGTCCAGCACATAACCCCCCATAAAACCATAACTTGCCATTTCAGGTTTTGTACAGTCTAAATAAATGGGATATGATGTGTTAATTAGGGAGCTATATAGGTGCTGGCAGGAAGATTAATTTCAACTTTTGACAGAGCCAAGCTAGCTGTTTCCCCCTGCTTTCAGTATTTATGCTAAGCTAAGCTAATTGGCTCCTGGTAGCTTCATTATTTGGCGAGAGACATGAGAGTGGCATCAATCTTCTCACCTGACTCGTATTTCCCAATATGTCAAACTATTCCTTTGACACACAGCTCAGTGTGTAATACCAATACTCTTCCTTGTACTTTTATGACACACATTGTTATGTCAAGTGTTACGACCGGCCTAGGGGTAAACCGGTGCACAACATAAAGAAAGTGACTCCCTCCCTTTCCCTGCTCCCAAAGATGGTCAGTGCCACAACGGATGCAGTCCAAACAGAAGTGATTTATTCATGTCACAGGGTATAATTGACGTCAGGGAGAGCACAGCCAAAACAACAAACAAAACAATCTATGAAAACCCAACTAAATTACCTAACCCAAAGAAACAGGAAAAGAAATACAGGGATCTTACCTAACTCCCTAACATAAAACAGGAGAAAACAATTGTAGAAACAGAAACAGCTTCTCTCCCCTACAGATACCCGGACTGCTCTTTTAACAGTATTTACATAAACACAGTAGCTAAACACATTAGCACTAAGATATCACTTTAAATCCAATGACACATAATTCGGCACGGCACAGCACAGTCTGGTTGGGAGCCAGGCAAAAAGAAGGAGTCCCGTCAGCCTGGGCAGAGGCCATTTTAAAATAGGTGCCATCAGTCTCCCGTCCAATCACCAGCCACCACCTGGAACTGAACATACTAACAAAACAGAACATTGTGAACAGCACCACCCTCAGGCAGGGAGGGACCACACCATCAAAATCAGGCGCTCAACACACACATGACCCAGGGTCATAACACACGTTTTACTGTGTTACTCTTTGTCTCTTGGCTATTTTTTCGTCACAATGAAATGTTGTTTTGCACCAGTAAAAAAAGAAAAACCTTTATGGAAACACTACAATAAGGTAAATACATTTGGGAGTAATGGATCAGTAGAATCGAAATCAGGAGCTATTTGCTAACAAGTATTTCTTGATGACTATCTCTGAATCAAGTGTGTTACTAGAGAACCAATCTCAGAACCCATCGGCTATCTTCTGATGATGATTTAGCCTCTGGGGGCAGCCGCCAATGTTTCGGGGCTTCCGGTGTAGCCAGCGGGTTTCTGGATAACGGATACCAAGACATCTTCTTGTTTCCTCTTCAAGATTAATAAAAAGCAATATCCTGGTCAGATGACAGCCGATTGGTACCGAGATTGCATTTCGGCCAATGCGTTCCGCCTCTTTTGCTCTGCACACCTGCATGCAACCAACGCCTGCTCAAAAGTGATTGGTCAATACTACTCGGATTACAAACAGACTACAAGCAGAACACTTCCAATACTAAAATCGTGTCCCTTGCATACAGATTCTGCATTCAAATGCATTTATAGAGATTACTAGAAAACAGGCTGCTCCTATGTTCTTGAACTAGTGTCTAATGGTTCCTGTGAATCTGCATACTGAACACTTTCCTATGAAAAGTTCCTGATTAAACCTTACTATTTTTGTGTCCCTTCAAGTGTTGCATCATACTGTGCTGTTATGTAACTTTACTTCATGATTACCTAACCCGGTGGTTCTCAGCGGGTGTAGAGATATTCACACATGACCATGACGAAAAATGAGCTGTGGAACTGAAGTTGCAGAAATCGGTTTCATATCGGATCATTTAACCAAGTTCAGGTCATTCCTTTCATTTGCAGATCTAGAAAGGGTCATCCCTCATTCTGTCGCCTCCAGACTCGACTATTGCAACGCACTTTATTCTGGTATCAGCAGGCGAAACATGCACAGGCTGCAACTTATTCAAAACGCTGCTGCCAGGCTTTTAACATGTTCTAAGAGAAGTGACCACATTACACCAAGATCTCGACTTGTCACTAAAGGTGATCGGGGCCTTGTTTTATGTTTTGGATTTTATTTACTTTTATTATTTGTTTTCACTGTTAAGCTAAGGCTTCTGTCTTTCACGTCATCATGTTGTGCACTCATGTTAAATAAAATATATAAAACTGAATTGAATGTCGCAAGTTGATGATGTCCTTACGTTTCATTACGTGCGGTGCAAAACGTGGTTGCAATGCATGGTGGGACGGTTTTAATTTATGACACAGTTTCAATAATTGTATCAGTCATGTTGAAGAAAAGAGTAAAATCCAACCCAAGGTTTGCTGTGATGGAAGGGAAGTTTATTCAGTAATCCGGAAAACGGTGAGTCATAGTGTCACAGACCGGGTCTGGAACAGAAGACTGACCCCGAGCAGAGGGCTGAGGGTCATTTATATAAGGTAAACAAAGAGTGGTCAGACACTATGTAAACTATGGGTGGTGGTTAACAGACATATGGTACAGGATGCAGGAACAAAAGGAGAGGGGGGTGACATTTCCATATACAATAAGTGAGGAGGAAAGGAAGCCAGGAGACATTAAAACATGAGATGCACACCAGGTAAGAGGAAAAGGGGGGTGTCAAGGCTACTATAATCATGAGATGCGAGCTAGGATGATCAAGGGTCTAGTAGGACAGTGTCAGCAGGGGTCAGGAGACGAGGGGTAGAAGAACAGCAAATTCTCAGACAGTCAATATACAACTGGGGCATCTACACTAGTAAGAATATTTTTGTATTCTTCCACAGTCATTATGGTTTATTGACTTACAGTCTTTTAGCTCAGGTTGTACAGATTTTAGGGATATGAAGCATTTTAAGATAATCTAGAAAATGACATCACCATAAGCAGATTATACAGATGAAACTATCAAAACATTTACACTTTACATATCTCAAAAACAAAAAAATTGGAGTTCAAATAACTTATGGAGTGTTAAGAAATGTTTTGTTCATGTTTCTACATTCAGAATTGTTTTGGATCAATATGTTTTGTGTGTTTATTTAGTAACATTTGATGAAAAAACATGTCCGGTTTTTGTATTTTTTATTTATTTATGACACAATTTCTATACTTTCATCAATTATTATGATTTATTGACTTACATTGCCTTTTAGCTGAGGTTGTACAGATTTTAGGGATATGAAGCATTTGAAGATACTCCAAGAAATGACATCACAATAAGCAAAGAGTTCAAAGGGCTATATACATAGTTGAGTAAGGTTTTATTATTATTATTATTATATTTGACAGGTAGCTTAACAAGAGGAAGAACCTGAAGTCAAGGATGGCTGCAGGATGGCTTTGTTTCTTTCATGTCTAAAAACTTTGTTAGCTTGGGCAACAATGTTTAACATGCATAATGATAATGTTATTTCAATGATATCTGGCTTGTTTTGTCGCTAATTACCCCAATAATTTCATAAAAATGGCATTAGTTTAGAGGACATTTTTTTACGTTTCCAAACAATAAAAGTAGAACATCATCCAAGCTGACCACTAGCTACTGAGTACTAAGTGGGAAAGCATCATTCGTTTATGAATTACACACCAGAGACAGCTGGATTCTCAAAAAAGATTTGAATAATATTCTAATTATTCAGTTTTTCTGTCTCTTCTTTGCAATTCCTCATCCTAGACCTTCAACTTGGCAACTTTAAGAGGGTGAATATTGGACATTCGTTGGGTGGACAGAAACATGAATCCAAATGAACGCTAACGTTGCTCCGTGTCTTATGGATGTTTAAAGGATAAACACAGGTGTAAATAATAAAATGAATGATGGCTGAATTCCATTTAGCTGCTTCCGTTTCAGGGTGCTGGAATTGTGTATGCTGGCTCACTGCCACACTGTTATCACTTGAACAGAACAGAGCTATCGTTAATGTTATGATAGCCTGTGCTTTTCCTGCTATACGCTGAGAGGCGGGGTACACCCTGGACAGGTTGATGTGGGAACAACTCAAATCTATGACGAGCTGTCATAACTTGGCCACCCTTCATGCTGTGCGTGGGCCACGCTTGGGACAGCTTTCCATTTTAATTTTGTATTCAGCATACAGCTTATGGACCAGAGCTAGCAGCTAGAATTACCACTTCAGGGTATGTGGGCCACTACTGGGGCACGTGCTGTTTACTTTTGTCTAAAACACAGTTCAGGCACTTGTGTCTTTGCTGCGTTGAGTGTAATCCATACTTAAGGTGAGGACCCAGGTGTATACTGGGCTATAGGAAACACAATATGTGACCTAGAAGTAGTCTAAAACTAATTTAGCGCACGTCCATTTATTTTCTAAAGTGTCTGTGCTGTTTGTGGTCGCAGAGGATGGAGCCTCTCCCAGCATGCATTGAGCAAGAGGCAGCTTTCACCCTGGACAGGCTGTCTATCACAGGCTAACACATATGGAGCAACAAACAACTTCACACTCATTTACAAGCAATGGAAAGTTTTCAGCTCAAGTAACTTGCATGTCTTTAAACTGTGGGAGGAAACTGGAGCACACACACACACACACACACACACAGATCCAATCCTAGACTGGTCTTGCTATGAGGCATGTGCACTAACCACTGAGCCGGCGTGTCAGATAGCTGTCAGTAGCTGATTTCTCAATCTTCATACTTCAGTGACTGGCCTTAATATATTCTTTACACACTACAGTTTGAGTAATGTACTACTGTTGTAGTATCTCTGTAGTGTAGTGTCAGAAGGAGTTCACTCCTTTGCTCATGTGCCACATGAAAAGTAAAGGCTTTTGGTGCAGCAGCTGCTGTAACATATCAGTTTGCTAATGTATTTATAAGGAAATAGGGAGAGATCATTCTGTTCAGTCTGTCTCTCACATGGAAATGTATTTTTCTTGAACAAACAAAAAAAGGAAAGAAAAACGTCTGCACATTTAGTGAACTTTGTTTATGATCCGTACACAGAATTTTAAAGGGCTGTTGTGTAGTTTTAGTTTGTTTTTGTTTTGTTATTTTTTTGTCCCCTTTTTGCCTTGGAATTTTATTTACATCATCGTTTTGCATTATGATTTTATGATGTAATGTGTGGACCCCAGCAAGAGTAGATGCTACCTTGGTAGTGGCTAATGGGGATCCAATTAAATAAATGTATACACAGTGATCTGGGGCCTGGTATGGGTGACAGGATACCATGAGAGTGGAAGGATGGAGGGTCAATAGGGCCCCACAGCTAATTTTTCCCCTGGGGCCTCCTAGTGGGATAATGTGACCATGATGTTCCAAACTGCAAATATTCTGCACTTTTACATCTTTCCCAAGTTTCATGATGTAAGCTACGGGCTGAACAACATGTTCTGCAGGAGTATAGGAACTGACAGAACTCACACTCAATCCACACTCGAATTCAACTTGTGTGCTTGTGTTTTTGATGAGGAATGCTGAAAGAAACTCACTGGAGTTGAGAAGTGCTGAAAACTCTTTTAGCAGGCACACGAGTTGTTGACATTTCTTTGTTTTCTGTGTGTGTGTGTGTGAGTGAAAGTTTTCATGAAGACTAAGGTTTCCCACTCACAGGACTGGCAGACAGAGACAGACAAATGCCATGTTGGATTTTGCATTACACTGGAGTTCGTAGTTGTTTGCAAGTCACTCCCAGCTTTTGCACATTTCAAGCTCTTTGAATCAACGTAGCAGTAACTTGAACATTTTAACACTGTCCATTTTATGTTCACATTCGTATTACAAACAAACCATGAGGTGTAAAGATGAAGTCATATAGACTGAAAACTAACCCTAATTGGACAGTTTTGGTGACCTGTCAGTCTGCAGCTTAAATGCGACAATCGAGGGCAAAAATGTATTCTGGTGACAGCAAGTCATGCTGTATTTCACTGCTCCTTTTGGTTGTATTTATCTTTTTGTGTCACAAAGTGCTCACAAACAAATCAGTGGTTATAAGCAATATTAGTCGAGACCAGAACTGGACCTCAATTGTCTTAAATAATGACAGACAGCTATAAACAAGAAGGAAAGGAGGTGTCTTGTAATCTAAGTTTCACACACTTTTTAAAGATGAAATGCCAAAACACAGGGAGTAGGACACAAGACACATACTGTATGTCTGTTTTAAACCATTCTCACCTACTGATGTATTGGGGTTAATACCCACACACACATGCTGACATGCACCATGGTTACCAAATGACCTTGCATGACTATATAGAAGAACTCTTCAATGACAGTTGCCATGGTCAACAGATGGATGGATGGTTCAAATGTAATATTAATTATTTAGCTTATGAACATAGTGTAAAGACCCTCAACATTTTGGTGTTAATTTCAATGTGCAAAACTACAGATATGTCAGAAAATGCGTCACCTGCTTGTGTCCCAGGTCTGGTTTGAACAGACATTATTGGCATTGTTAGCCAGGAAGGTAGTCAGATGCTACCTGAGATGAGATACAATGAGCATAATTACACATTATCTGCAAGTTCAATAACACTTGACCATGCAGATGACAAAACGTAAAAGAAGTTACAAATTTCAGCTTTAAATATTGGCACAAAAAAAAAAGCTATTAGCAGCTTCAATCCAAAGATATCAACAGTGATCAGTCCTATTATCCTACTTATATGGATGTACTCAGTAACCACCCAGGGAAATGCTAGGGTTCAAATTGTAATTCTGAACTAATGAATCCACGATGCCTCAGTGTCCCTGACATCTTGAGTTGGAATTTAGGTGGCGGTTGTGGCTCAGGAGGTAGAGCAGGTTGTCCATTAATCCCAGGGTTGGCAGTTTGATCCCCGGCTCCTCCTGTTGTTGACACATGTCAAAGTGTCCTTGGGCACTGAACCCTAAGTTGCTCCCGATGGAGGCCAGCACCTTGCATGGCAGCTCCGTTGCCATCAGTGTGGGAATGTGTGTGTGAATGGGTGAATGAGACCAATCTGTAAAGCGCTTTGGGAACCATTAAGGTTGAAAGGAGCTATATAAGTGAAGTCCATTTACCTGGACATGATGCCATGGGTGGGACAGATCCGATGGTGGTGCTATGGCCTCAGCAACCAGTAAGAATTTCAGATTAAAAAACCATGATGTGTTTATCAGCAGAAGCAGGGGATTTGAGCTATGTGACATGTCACATCAGCTGGGAGAACTCCGATGTGTCCATTCTTCACTCTTGCTCTCACTGGCTGAGAGCCTGACTTCACTCGAGAGCCAGTTGGGGATTAGCCATACTTGTTCTGCTGTCTGGGGTCTAAATGAAAATCTAAACCCTCCATTGTATAATAAATCTGGGGTTGTAATTATTGTAATTATTTAATCAGTACAACTGCTGTCTTCAATGTGGTGTAATCATTGGTGACAGTTATAGATGGTTCTTGGATGATCTCTGAGAATCTCTACTCAAGAAAGAGGCCTTTATGCCAAGCTGAAATGTTTTATATTTAATCATAGTATATGGCTATATACAAAGTAAAATTTGCTGTTTTACTATGGGGCAACAAACAAATATAATCACTGCAGCTTTGTTTTGTTTGTTTCCTTTGCTCTAAAAGCCAGTAGGATGTGCACTACCATGGAAACCATAGGAAACTAAACAAAAGTCATGACTGTGGTAGTGGACCAACCGGCAATGCCATCCCTAGAGCCAAAACTCATCAACATGAATGTCACCAGCTGGGTTTCCATTCAATTGTCAAGCGAATTTTAAGCAAACGTTTGAAATGTCGCAAAAAAGAAATGCGAATCAGGTGTGTTTCCGCAAAGGTGTTTACATATCCCATTTAGCACATCACCGTTTCCAGAGTCGCTACTCATCCGTAATGTCAGATATAATAGATGTCTGTAGTATTTGTTTTGTTGTTTTGGTTCAGTGTTGTGTTTTGTGTGTGAAACAGTGTACGTCTTGGGACACAAGACAAGTAAAAATGAAAATCAGCATCAGCTACATCAGGCTTTATAAAATCACTGTTGGTTTTTATCTCTTCAGGGGAATTATTGATGATAGAAAAAAGATGAAACACCACCAGCTTTATTCTTTGATAGAGCATAATCTGAGATTCCACAGATTATTGACTGATGAAACCAGACTCATTCTCAGGCAAACAGCAGCAGCAGGAAGCAGGAAATGACCATGACAGAATAACACGGTGATGCATAGCTCTCTTTCTGAGTACTTCTCTGCTAATATATCTGCTCAGCTTTTCAGTCAACATAAGTAGTTTTGGCATGTCCACTTGGAGACCATGTTTTCACTATTATCAATCTTAAAAGGCTCAAATAACATTTAGGTGAAACTCACATTGGGATTTGTTAACTGTAGTCTCAGTGTAGTATTGCTCATTTGGTCAGATTAGAGATGGTAACAAGAGGAAGAAAATGTTCCAAATATGGAAAACAAATCACTGCCTGATGTGCTGTCTCTCATAGACATCTGTCTGCAGTTATGCCATTTGCTTTTCACAGTTCACAGAAATCTCTGGACCTTGATCTGTTTTGCAGGGTTGGGGCATGCACAATGTAATCAAATCCGAAACACAGAGCGATTGAAGATTTATGGAGCCCCTCCCTGGTCATTCTGGTATTTTTAAACCTGGGCCCTATTTTTACATACTGACTAATAGGTACAAAAAGCTTTAGAATTGGTCCAGTAGATCGCCTCACCCAGCAGCCGCAAAACGGGCTGCAAAGGCTGAAACGTAATCCAAAGTACGTCCACTAAAAGTGCTAGTTTTTGCCTGACTCAGACTGTTATTCTAAGTGTCTGACAACATTATGGAAAGGATCCCTACAGAGACAGACCTTTTGTTAAAAAGTAAGATTCTTTTTGTTTAACCAGAAACACCATCGTCTTCCTGCAACAACTCACCACGCACAAGATTTCAGAGCGAGACTCCTCCTTGGGCGAGACTTCTGTTTCTGGTTAAACAAAAAGGATCTTACTCTTTAACAAAATGGTCTGTCTCTGTAGGGATCCTGTAGTGAGGCTGTAAAGGTGGACGAGTGAGTAGATGAGTTTCTGTGTTCAGCGTGATGATGTTTAATGTCCCCGACAACCTCTGTAGTCTCATTTAGCCACCTGTTAGCAACCGCATTTTTTAAGACACGTAAAAGCTTCACAATTCACCAGTGGGGTATTTACTGACGTATTTTATGTCGTAGAACAAAACATGAAAATCTCTTAAGCTTGTGTTAACCACAGACCTTATTTCAGGCATCGACCCAAAAACCCATTCAAGAAACCCACTGACTTCCAGATGAGGGAACAGGAAGTGCAAACATGCTGACTCATTTCAGGGTTTTAGGACTCATTCCTGCAGCACTCTATTGACTTTACATTCATCAGATGACCAGACACACGACTCCATATAATAGTAGTATCTGTTTCAGGACTACTGCAGCATCTATAAGCCACTTTAGACCAAGTTAGAGGTTTAACTGAAGAATAGACCCGCACAATCAGTTCAGGGACAGAAAGGATTTGAGTATGGTTTAATTGACCTCTTCTTTTGTTAAAACAAACAAAACAACATCTTGTGCAATAGATATGAGATAAATTCATTTGTTTCACTTATGCAACCTGTAACAAGAATATGAAATTAGAAAATGAAAACAAAACAAATATTAATATGTACAACACAATAATAAATCAGTTGCACATTTGTGTACCCTTGCCTTTCCTCTGTGTCAAATAGCACTATAAACTCATCTAAAATGTCACACCAAACAGGCCTGAACAGATGCACTGGAGATCAAGCTCATTCAGCACTCCTGCACACATACACCTGCCAAGTCCAAAAGGTTTTATAACCACTAATGTGCTGAGGATTGACAAGCAAGTCAGCGTGAGCTATAACTGTGGATTTATGTACAGAAATCTTCACATACACCCATTTCCTGTTCCTGTGAGCTCCCTCCAGTGCCTTATCATAGCTCCTGACTCATTACAAAACCCAGACTGGGAAAAGGGTCATGCCCCTCCAGCCAATGCCTGCCTCATCTGGGTGATCTGATTGTCAGGATAGATCAACTTAATGGGTATTTGGCAGCACGTGTACATGATTCATCCACGCAGGTGTTGTCTGGGAAGGTTACAGAGTGACACAGTGCAATTTATGAGAGAGAGTGAGTGTGGGAAGGTAGACATTTATGGTAAATTGTGTGTGTGTGTGTGTGTGTGTGTGTGTGTGTGTGTGTGTGTGTGTGTGTGTGTAAGCGTGTGTGGGCAGAACGGAAGTCATATATCTCTTTGGGGCAGAGGTAATCTCATTGGTTGGGTTAAA
Organism: Macquaria ambigua; assembly: GCA_008360985.2. NCBI lineage: Eukaryota > Metazoa > Chordata > Actinopteri > Centrarchiformes > Percichthyidae > Macquaria > Macquaria ambigua. The sequence continues at coordinate 169,242 of VMKM01000237.1, read as the reverse complement.
TAGCAGAAGAAGCCACAATTTTTTCTGTCAACACTCATGAAGCCAAGCAAAAAAGACATGAGAATGGGAAGCGAGCACACTCACTGCTGACAGACAAAAATAGCTAACAAAACATGCTGTTTTCCAGTGATTGCAAGAGATTCATAAATGGGGACAGTTCATTTCAGGTATTTACATTATCACGAGTTAACAGACAACAAGGACAGGAGAGAAACCTTTGTGAAATGGGGGCCCTTACCGGCAGCTGTTTTGTGACTAGTTTGTTGATTTCTGTGGTTCATGTGGGAGATATCACTGGAATGGTTGTGACACACTAAATAGAATAGGACCATAATTAATTTGATCTATTACACCTGTGTTTACCCTGCTATGACATACCCAGGCCAGACTCAAATTCATTCTCTGCATTTAACTCATCCTAAGTGTTAGGACTTGGGATGGGTTAAATGCTCCAGTTCTAAGCCAGGGCCTTTTTCTTGGTCAGTTTACGTAACATACATGTTTTGATGGCGGGGGAAACTGGAGCAGCTGGAGGAAACCCACACAAACACGGGGAGAACATGCAATGTGCATCCACACAGAAAGGCGGGATAGATCTTTGGCTCTGCCCACTAACTCAGCTCAGCCATTCAGATTATTTCTGCCTTCAAGCAATTTTGCCTCTGAGAAACATACAGCAGATACAACTCCAAATAGCATATGTGTATGTTCATCTAAAGCTCGATGATGAGCTTTCCTTCATCGTCACTACTGCTGGTGTCTTCTGTGTAGTCCTGGCAGCTTTGCACAGGCCTTACTCCACTGGTCAGACACTCGGCTGGCTGGTAGCCATGAAGCTGGCCAGCCAAGAAAAAAGACTGATATTTGTTGGAAATGTCAGGTCTAGAGTTACTGTTCTGACTCGTGAAGTCACTTGGTGCATTATCCTTGGTGTCTTGATAATCATCAGCTGCTTGGTATGTCTTTGATGGCAGCGCAGTATTATTATCCAGCACATCGTTGTTTGATGCTTGGCTGTTCCCTGTCAATCCAGCAGCAGCTTTACTGACTTGAACAGAATAAGACACTTGGCTGGGGTGTGTGGACAACAAAGTTTTGACATCGGGCGAGAGACTTGGGCTTTTGTGACTTCCTAATGTTAACTTAGTACAGCAGCTTACTTCTGTGACGTTGTTACCTGCAGTGGCAGTTCCTTGCTGAGCGGATAGCGAGATGCTGGTCTGCTTTTGGTCCTGCTGTGAAAATGTTTGAGTTTGTTGAGGGCTGGACTCAATTCGTGACAAAGCATTTTGTGTTCCTGTTGACTGGGCCTGTGCTTTGATATGTTGACTTGAATTTGATTCACATAAGATCTGTGTTTGTTGGTTATGGGTGATGCTGCTGTCCCAGGGCTGTTGTGAGAAATAAAAGGTGTTCATGTCCAATGGAGGCTGCAGAGAATTGAAAAGGCTAGTCTGACTGCTGCTGGCAGGTAAATGAAGGTTATTTGACGTGCTTGGAGCTTGCTGTGGAGGGTATTCAGACATTTCTGAGTGCATCTGGGAAAGATGTTGAAGATGCTGCTCAGATAGCCAAGAGGTTTCAAAGGAATCCGACTGGACCCTTCTGTCTTCTCTCTGTTATTAAAAGAAGAATGTGAGGAGGAATATTATAATCAAACCATCACAATAATAAAGTCATTGAACCTTCTCATCAGGTACATGCATTGCTCAAATACCACAAAGCTCATGTGTCCAGTGAGTTATGAAAAAAAGCATCACAGGGAACACAACAAATTGGTGGAGCATTCAGATGTTCCACGCACTGCTCTTCAACTATTCACCTTTAAAGTTTGAAATGATATGGAAGAAATTCTGCCTTAAAAACAGACTTCTGCCTGTAACAGCTGTCAGCTGTCAGCTGCCTACTGCTATTATTGTTATGGACTGCAACTTTGGCAAAAGGCTGTCATGTCTCGTCGGTTGTGTTAAGTTTCATGTCTGTCATGTTTCTGTTTCCTGTTCTGGCGTGTCTGTTTTATTTTGAAAAGTCTACCTTTCCTCTCGTTTCTGGTCCCTTTACTTCCTGCCATTGTGTGTTTCCCGCCTGTGTGATTGTTTGCCCCGCCCTGATTGTTTCCACCTGTTCCCCTTTACCTCTTGTGTGTATATATTGTCGGCGTTTTCCTTTGTCTTGTTGCCAGATCGTAGTTTGTGTGCAAGCCTTCATAGCATGCTCTTGTTCCCTCGACTTTATTGGATGGAAGAACTCTTTATACTGAATTAAAACCTTTATAAACTCTACCTGATCTTGGCGTCCTGCATTTGGGTCTACCTGCTTCATCAGCCGGCGTAACAAAGGCTCATAAAGCCCTGTACTTGCCACTGTGTGTGGCTGTGTGATATACATTTTTGTTTAGCATATTAGTTATGTTGTTCAAATCTTTTTTTCCCCTTTGAACCACATTCTTCTGTGTTCGACACATCTTGGGGACCATATATTTATTCTGCTGCAAATATTTCATGAGAAGAAGTCAAATCCTTGCTTGGTTGTCTTTCTGTTCTAGGTAAATGAAAATTTCTCTGCTGCCTGTAGACGGTTGTCTTTAAACTTTTTTAAATTATACCAATGTGTGGGATGTAAATAGCGAGAATAAAATAATTGCATAGTAACCATGCATCCAGTGAGCAGTGAATAAATCCATTCAGTCTCACCTCTGGCCTTGAATCTTGCAAACACGTGTATCTGCAGTTAGACTCGGCCTTGCACCTCTGTCCTGGCACCTTGTCTGTCTTGATTCCTCCGTTCTTATCCTCTCCCGCCACCCCTCCACCACCCTGCTCTTCCATGCATTGGTGCTTTGTCTCTCCAGCCTCTAGGCTCTGCTTTGGCCTCCAGTCTGTGCCCCGTTTCTGTGGCTCCTTCTGGGCTGCACATCCCGCCAGGGAGGCTCCGTCCATAAGCCCTAGGGGAAGAAAAACAAATGAAAAGTTTTCTTTTGGATGGTGAATCCACAATATCAATGCTTATCAGTCAGTTTTAACTAAGGTGGAGATTATACAGCTTGTGTAAAGTCCTGAATGTAGAAACTATAGCTGCTGGTTACATTTACTTTGGGATAAAAGCACAACAAAATATAATTATAATGATGAATTATATTATAATAATGAATATAATATTTGTGTCATATATTCTTGTAATACACATGGACAAAATGTGGTCAGATATAATATGCAGTGGAGGGTATAACAGCAATTGTCTTGATGAAAAACAAATGACCTTGTAGACTTGCTAGAATTTCTTTGGTCTGGCAAACTCTGCATAGTGCTCCAAGAAAACGGACAGTGACCAACACCATCCTTCCCCCTCCTCCCCTGTCCACTCCACTTCAAGTTTTCCATCAATGACTTCCATACTGGTACTGAAAACTAGTGGCAAGAGAGTGACCCTTATCGTTAACCTGGCATTGATAATAATCTGCAGGAAAATTAATTTACAGTGAACAAATTTACACGACTACCAAGTGCCTGAACTCAAGTGTCTTTCCAGGACAACTAGAAACTTAGTTTGTTGTTTCAGTGCAGCCAGGAGGCAGTGGATGGAGGTCACTGAGTGGCAGCCCTTTTGTTTATCCTGTGCTCTCCAAGTTGGCCTTTTAACTTTGTTATTGTCTGTAATCCACAGATCCTTTAACTTAAAGAGTGGATACGTTGGCTTTGTGTGCTGTCGTGGGGATCGAATGACAGTTTCAAATAATGTAAGACACTACCTGGGGGGCAGCTCACATGTCACAGTAACTATTATTGTAAGGACAATAATGGTCAAAATTAAAACCACATGGACTGTGAGGTTTTCACCATGATTTCATTTTGCCATGGAGAGATTTTTACGTAAACTGCCATTTCATTATTTTGCCTATAATTAAAATTCCTGATAGTGCATTTCATTTCTTTGACAAAGACCTCCACATCAATTGTGGGTTTTGGTGATTCTGTAGTACACAAAACCAGGTTCAGACAAGGCCTCCATTCTGCAACAAGTGACGATATACTGCCATCTTGTGGTAAAAACTGGTTGCTGTCTTGAAATGTGCTCATATTAAAACTTGTTACTAAAAGCAAATACAGTGCAGTCTCTACACTATGCTGTATGGTTAGGGTCATTGCTACATTAAATAAATAAATAAACTAGACCTGAACTGTTCACCCAGTATGGATGTGAACACTATCAAACACCCTTAAAGTCAGATATTTACCCTGATAGTCATTGTTTAATTTTAAACCCAATATGCTGGAGTACAGAGCCAAATCAATGACACATTCACACATTGCACTGTACATCCTTCAGATCCTCTCTAATATGAATACTTAGTATAATTAAAATAGTCATATATACCCGCAGTAGGACTCTGAATACTTGAAAGCACAGCTGGGATGTCTTTGGGTCTTTCCACCTGGATGTTAGGAGACACTGAAGTAAACGGACCCAGCTGTTTTTCTGAGTGGGCTGAGTTGATTACGTCTTGTGATTCACTTAGAGTCATTTCCTGTGAAGGGGCAGAATCGTCCGAAGGTCCCACCCTGTCACATCCCATGTTTGCATGTTTAAATGAATTCAGAGCCTCTGGTAATGTAGATTCCATTGGATTACTGCAGTAGATGGATGCTTGTGGGCTCAGCTGTCTTGGAGCTTTGCATTTATTGATTGAAAATGAAGAAACTGACCCAGAGAGTTCGTCAGCACATGCAGCAACGGAGGCCTGACCGAGTCCAACGTGCAGAGGAGGGTGGGTTTCTCCACTTTCTAACCTGCTGCTTTTGTATGCAGAGGCGTCACCCTTGGCTTTCATTGTGTCTACATTACATGAGGTTCCTTGATCTTTAAGTTTGTGTTGGCTCTCTTTGCCTAGTACTTCACCTCTCGTGCTATTCTGACTTACTGTGCTGGGAGAAAGAGAGGTCACGCTGAGCTTGTGTTGGCCAGAGAGTGTTTGAGAGACCAGTCCACCTTGGCTGACCCTCCTGTCCGGCAAAAGTTGCTCTTCAGCACAACAGTTCAGAGAAAGGCATGTTCCTCCTCTGAAGTTTGGCTCTTTCCTGACTTTACACCTTTGAGTGCAGTTGCCGTAACAGTGCCCGTAGAGCTCTGAGGCTCTGTGACCGTGTTTACACGACCGTATTTGTGTGGGCGTTGCGACAAGCCTAGAGTGTCAGGAGGCTTAGATTCAGCTGATACTGTAGCCTGAGTAGAATTACTGTGTTCAGTCAGGTGGAGATGTGGCTCTGCCTTCCCAAATTGTACAGACAGTGGAGGTTTTATTCTCTCCATGTTAAGTGTGGGTAAAGACTTGCTTTGGTCCAACTCCTTTTGATTTCCTGACAGTTGATGGTCCCTAACCTCATTGCTACTTTCCATGGTGACAGAGCTTTGAGCTTTATTCTGGATCACTTCTGGGGCCATTGCTTCCAAATCACATCTTGGTGAGAGGGTGCTACCTGCTTGCCTCTCAATCTGGGGTTCAATGAGAGCCAGCTGCTCGTCAGATATGATCTGGAGGCAGATCTGGAGGTCTGCTGTGTGAACATGAAAGACGTTCTGAGCAGATGGCTGCATCTGGTCAAATGGTACCATGTGACATGGTACGATTGGGGTGTTTGAGCTGGCATATGCTTTGTTTACAGGGCTCAACTGGTCTGATGCTGGTGAGAGTTGTGTGTGTGACACAGGAGGGTTAGGGTAAGGTTGACCTCGTGAGAAAGCTGTAATGGCAGCAGCAGGTACCTGATTAATTGCTGTTGTTATGGTAGGTGTAGCAGGGAAGTTCACAACCACAGGTGCAACTGGTCTGGGTAAGCCCTCTGCAGATTTTGAGGGCTGTATTGAAGTGCTGCATAATCCTGCCTGATAATCTTGTAGGCAGGTTGTGGTTATTGTGGTTGCTGCAAATTGCCTGTGCACTACAGTTAGACTAGATGTCGCATTTTGATTGAGTCTTGACATTTCAGCCTGACAAAGGGTTGTGGCTGTGCAAGGCATGATGAGCTGTCCTTGTGTGGAGCTGAGACCATTTGTCTTTTTGATTTCACAACTCTGCATCAATGGTGAGGTGACAGGATGACTACATTTCTTTTCAGAAGCTGTGACCGATGGTGAGGCTTGCTCAGTGTGAGAAGATGACAGAGAAGAGGTGAAAGTGCGGCCATCAGTTCCTGACGGTTTGTCCACAACATGCAGTGAAGGATTTGAATCAGGTTCAGCAGCATTAGGTAACTTGAGCTGGTACTTGGGCAGGAAGTTGGTCTTGGCAGTAGAGGGGGTGGAAGTGGCTGGCGAGGTGCTAACAGACAGTCTATTTGCATTGATTATGCATGGCGGGAAGAGAGCTCCTTTGAGCAGAGTATGTTTTGGATTTTTTTGAAGGTTGATATAACTGAGATTTGTATCCTGCTGAGGCGCACTGCCAGTGACAGAGGGAGGGGGATGAGTCAATGTGTTTGGGTCGGTTTCCATCTCCAGAGGGCAAATTATTTTGTCATCAGTTTTCTGCTTTTTCCTGTCGGAGGGAATATCCACAGCTCCACAGAGCTGTGAGCTGGGGTCAGTATGTTTTTCTCCATTAATCAATCTCCCTGCTTCTGCTCTGCTCATGCTGTCTGTTTTGTGGCTAATCAGCGATCCAGTCGAAGGTAATGGCAGTATCGACAAAGACAGATTTCTCCGGAGTGGAGTCTTGAGAGAGTTGCATGATGTATGAAGCTGACTAGTTTTTATATTAAAATCCACAGCAGAGACGAGGGGTGGTTTTGCAGGAGGGCAACCTGGATGGCACACTGTTGCACTGCTGCTTGTGAAGTTTATTGTTGAGTGTGTTGTTGTTACTGTCTCCTTATGAACTGCTGACAACCTTTTTTGTAAGCCCTGAATAACCTCATGCTCTGGGTTTGTTGAACATTTCCTGCCTTTGATAACACTGTCATCACCACCTTTCTCAGCATTGTAGAGCTTCTTAAATGTCCCTCCACCGTACATGTACCACTTGTTGTAGGCAAACTTCTGTGTTTTCTTCCTCCGGAACTTTCTGTTGCTTGGCTCTCCACAAATGTCACCGCCATCCCCATCGCAGCTGAGACTGCCGGTGCACGCCTCCTCCACAGATGAATTCATGAAGAGACCGTCTGTTGCGTGGTTGCAGTCTACGGCTGTCTGCCGGACCAGTGGGCGGTGGGTGGATGACTGCTGGTTCACAGGCTTGATTGCGAAACCTGTTGGATTGATCTGGCCAGAGCTTCCCCTCCGGACGAGTGTTACATAATCACTCTGATAGGAGGAGGTTGGGCTGCTCCTCTCAGGCTGCAGGAGGGTAACGCTGAAGGGGAGGGAGTTGCTGCGGGTTAAGGGGGCATGCTCCATTGTGGTGGAGTGCTGAGTGGGCACAGAGCTGTAGAAGCCAGGCTTCCTGTTTCTTTGTAACCCAACATTTGGAGTCTTACTGATCCTCATGTCAAAGTGAAAAGAGTCCTTGTACGTGTACGGCATGGGGAGGTCGATGCTACCTTGCTTTGACAGAACTGTCTTCCGTGGCCTTACATTCTCCAGCTGTTTGTCCTCCACAACAGCTGTATTCTCAGAAATCAGCTTAGATATGCGCTCCTCCAGTGTCTTCTGCTCCTGCTCCCTTGCAGTGTCTTTGGGCTCCTGTGCACCTTGGCCTGGTTCTGAAGGTGTTTGTGTGCTGGTGGTTTCATCGAGCTCCTTGGTGGATTCAGTGAGGGAATCCATACTGTGGTCAGGTAAAACGCTGCCGGGGCTTGGGTAGTGGTCACTGCTCTCACTGAAGCCTGAGTCAGTGCTCTCGTGGCTCTGCGACTTTCCTCTGGATACAGAGCTCTCCCACTGCTTGGAGAACAGAGTGGCTTGTTGTCTCTGAAGGGGAAGATGTCGACTTACAGTCAGCAAAGACTTTTCATTTTCCATCCTCTGTTTTTCCCCTTCTATTGTTACCCTTGCACTTTCATTTGGTTCTGTCTTATGACCCACAGAGGTCAACTCATTCTGTTCACCTTGCGTCTTTACAGAGTAGACCTTTGCAGTACTGGCTGGACAGGTGATCTCAGCAGGTAGTGTGGCATCCTTTTCCATGCTGCCCAACTCCTCACTGCGCTCATCCAGAGACAAACTGGAGGTACAAGTCTCTCTGGAGCTGGTCATGCTGTCTAGGCTGCCCAGGCTGCTCTGCTCTGATTCAGATGAGAGGCGGGCATGAGCCTGAGTACGCTTATGTTTGTAGAGGTTGCTCTGAGTCTTGAAAGAAACTCCACAAGTGGTGCAGGGGTAAGGCCGCTCCCCGGTGTGGCAGCGGAGATGCTTCTCCAGCACGCTGGGCTTCATACAGTCCCGTCCACAGTGAGGACACAAGTGCTTACCTGCCGACTTGGGTCTGGCTACAGGAGCAGCAGCTGCCAGACTCAATCCTGGCTGAGACTGCAGCCCACCAGCAATATGGAGTGTCAGAAAGGGAAGCGTCTCCTTGGAGTAAAGCGGCGGCATGGCCAGATGGAGTGTGGCTGGCTCCCGGGCAGCTGCAGGAAGCTGGGGGTAAGGCTGCGCTGGTAGAGCAGGCACTGTGTGGATGTAAACAGCCGTCAGCGGGGCCTGGATGTCCATCCTTTTCTCTGTCTGCGCTGCAACGGAGTTGATGTGCACTGGAGCACTCGCCAATCCTGGCTTGCCAGTCTCCATGGTAACACTGCTGCTGTCGTGATGTACCAGTGCCAGGTCTCTAATTACCTGTAAGATAAGAACAGTTTGCATTAGACCTCTGCTTTGCCTCAGATAAAATGGGGCAGATCTGTCTATTTTTCTTTAAGGTCTTGCTCTTAAAAAATAAAATGAGACTTCATTCCTGGAGAATATTTTGTTATTGCACCAGTGGAACAGAGAAAAGGAGCATAGCAATGAATAAATGTACTAAAGCAGTTAAAGCAGTACCCTTTAGGACAGATGGTTAATAAAGCAATTAATCCAATTTTGCCTGGTGATAAAATCCAGGGAGATGTGTTTTGCAATTCTTCAGCACCAAAATAAAAGCACATCTATATCCCAGTGATATCATTGTTGTGATGAGCAATAATACCCATGGTTACCGAGCACAGAGGCATTTTAATCTCTGCTGTTTCATTTCAAGAGCAGGTGGTGCAGGAATACAGTTCTGATATGTTAAGATATGTTTTGTATGCAGACAGTGGAAATATATGAGACAAAAACATGGAGAGAAATGTATATATACAGTAGAGAGAGGGGATGATGTAGGAGAGTGACTCACATCAGGAGAGGGACGAGAGAGTGTGATCAGATACTCATACAGTACAGCAGGGGCTTTTATCTCCCCAAATGAAATGTGTCTGCTGACATTAGCTGTCGCCTCTGTCACCAGTCTGTACCAATTAAATGGCATACCCTTGATGTTCACAGTAGCATCTGGCGGCTTTGTCTCTTGACAGACTGTCATATTTGTGCAGTAATCTAATCAAAGCGTAAAGCCTCCTACATGAAAACATGCGTAGCTTCACATTAGATCAAGCAATTTTCATTTCCTGTTGCTGTGATGCTACTTCTGCATGTATTGTGATTTTGTATAATTCACCCACAGAGGTACAGTTGGCATAGAGCACACTCTTTGTTAGTTGTACAGCATGAGCACGCCCACGTTAGATACTTTTCGTGGTGCTGTGAACTGAGGAAAGTTTGTTTCTGTTCATATTCGAGTGAGTTCTCCATGAAAACCAGAAGCACTGTGTAAGTGTATTTTAATTTTCAAACATTATTTACTTAGGAACTTAGATCTGCCTTCTTGCTGTAATGTGCTTTCACTTCCTTACAGCTATATAAATATGTCATATTGTTACACATGCTGCAACTCCATAAAGAAATACAATTGTAGTGTGGACCTTTTGAATTATTATGAGGGATGTTGTTTTCTACAAGCACTTGCAGTCAGTTTAAAATTGTGTACAAGTGTGTCCTGGGTGGAATCAGTTCAAAAAGACATCCAGCTGTACTGAAAAACAGCTCGGGCGAACAACAAACATCAGCAAAAATGGGTAGCATCAAAATGTAAACAAAAAAGAAGACTTTCTAGATTTTTCTGATTTCTTGTGTCATCATGAGATTGAATGTCTTGTTTCATCTTATCTACTCTATTAGTCTTATTTCCTACTATTGTTCTGACTTAATAATTTCCCTAAAGGGAAGGTTTTAAAAGGGGAAATATTTGCTGGTGCTGTCATCACACAGTGTAGGTAAGAATAACACAACAAGAAACCAGAACATGCCGTAACTAGGCCGAAACTCAGGCACAACAGTTAAGAAGAACAGCAGAAGCAAAAGTCACTTACCTTCTGGCTTTGCACTTCACTCAGCAACAATTATCCAGCATAGAAAGTCTTTTACACTGAACAGCCCCATCCTCAGTGTACCTGCTCATGTCAATCTGTTCTGTCATCCAGACCGTGTGTTCCTCTCCAATCTGATTTTCTCGCACAGCTCTTTGACATGAACTGTTTCTTGTCACGAGGAAGCGGAACAAATGCAAATGAGAGAGAAGATGCACTATGAAAGTGGTGAGGCAGAGAGGAGGAGAGTGAGGGAAGGCGAAGGGCTGGCTGGGTGGGTGTGTGGCTGTCAAACAAAGACTTCCGGAGGACAAGTTGAAAACATAGATTACACAGAGTGAAAGAGCGGAGAGGCCCTGAGCACAGATGGAAGGATTTACAGCTAATACAATGTGTTGTGCAGAAGTGAAAGCGACTGCTTGGCAGAGGAAGTGCAGTGACAGAGGCAAGCTTACCTTCAACAGTCACGTTGGTTGACTGACTGACTTTACCATCAACAGTTTGAGGACCTGACTTCTGGCTCACTTATATACTAGCTCCCCCACCTACCTACTTCCTCCCACACACTGCATTTTATACACCCACATAGAAAAGGGTGCAGCAAAGCTAATGTTGATGTGACTGCTTGGCTGCACGTGCACTGCTCTCACTCTCTCAGGCAGAGAACAAATGGATGAGTTATGAGTGGCTGGAGTGAATTTCCCACCTCTGATCACAGCCCCCATTACAGTATGTATCATTTTCCTGGGGTACCGCAGTTCACAGCACACATTCTTATACAGTAGTACAGTAGCCCTTTTTTGAGATCACAATGTCTCATTTGTATTCACACTTTGATGGATTTACCGTTTCTGGTTTTGACCAGCAAACTTAACAAGATTTAAGAAACAGAGTACAGATTATATTTCTCCGTTGCAAACTCAGGAATCTGAAAAAATCCTGAGGAATGATGTGTTATTTTTGGCAGCAGTTTGCTTCAACTTGTCAAAGAGTAAACCAGTGAACAAAACATGTGATCACTTTTCCTCAAAAAGTACAGTAAAACGAGATCACATTTTCTGTCACTGTACCATGTCCATAAAGTAATACTACAGGTGTCAATGACCCCAGAGTTATACTGCTAAACACAACCAGCTCATTTGTTTGTCCCATTTGTCAATGGACATATCATTTTTTATATAGTTCATGGCATAAATAAACAAATACAACACATACTTTTTCACATACACACCCATTTTTGTCCAAATAGCCATGCCACCTAATGACCAATGTCAGTGCCAGTGACACAGTTGGGACATTATTATGTACCATTCTGGACAGCATGAACGAAGAAGAAACTGGCAGGGATTGTTGTCTGAGTGGTCCCTTATACATTGCAGGTGGCTAATTAATAAAAATGATGCTGTGGGCATAACTACACCATGACATTTTTTAAACATCAATTAATTAATATTTTGGCCACTTGGGGGCAGCGCAACAAGCTGTAAACACAACACTGACATGTTATCACCTGACAAAGCTGATGTGACTAACTTGTTAGCAAACAATTGCCAGCTCACACATCCAACAGATACCAAATAACATTAACATTAATTTGAAATATTTTTTCTGGCCACATGACGAATGTATGTCAGCATTCACTCTTCTTTTAGCTCTGTTTTGGTCTCCACCAACTCCTGAGAAAAATATCTGGCTATTTAGCGGCTAAATGCTAGTTGCTAGCTTTGTCTGTTTGCTGTTTGGTTTTGGGCAGGGAGTGTACAGTGGATTTATCAGTTTTTCGGATTTTTTTTTTGTTGTCCATACAGCTGCCTACTGCTGCTGGAAACTATGCTAATGAGCGGTGAGACTGAACCAAAACAGTAAAGTTGCAGGCTGTAAAACCAAAACAATGAGCTAAAAGAACATAAAACGCACCATAGAGCTGAGGGGAATTGCAGAGTCAGGCGGTAACTCTCTGTGGCTTTGTCAATATGAACGACCACTTTCATATTACACTTAGTCATTTGATCCATTGTTAATACAAGATTATTGACTATAGCTGCTTTAAATTTATTACATTTTCTTTTTAAATGTGAATAAATGAAAAACCTTCTTAAAATATTCCTACTCTCAATACCTCTGATGTAAGTGATGTTTTCAAAGCTCAGATTTTTTTAACAGTATGTCATCATGTGGGATCGACCATGCAATTATCAGATGACATCTGCTGAAAGAAAACAAATAGTTTTCATGTCATTTCACTGCTTCAGACTCTACAGTAGTTGGTCTCCAAGGCAACTGCAGGCTGGTCCACTGAGAGCATGCTTTGTGTTGACATGGTAACAAGACACCACCTACCACGCATGTGTTCTACCGCCCTTACACAGCTCACAGTCCTGCAGGGTGGAAGCATAGTTTCAGGCATGTTTGCATGTTTTTAAAGACTGAGTCAGATTAAATGTTTTTAAATCACAGTTTGTGTATAGTCTACATGGATTTGTACAGCTCTCCTCTCCAAAACAGTCAGCAGGCACTTAATGTTGTTGATGGACGATATTTTGGCCATGTTACTCAGGTTACTAGGATACAAAGTTGAGTCAAGTTTTACAGCTGATGGTCAGCAGTGACCAGAGACCAAGAAAATGTGTTTTGCCATGACAAATAACAGATGTATTATTTGAATAGGCGCATCTCTCTAACAGGCTAAGCTACCATCATCCATCTGCATGTATTACACTACATTTCTGTGTTTTTGGCCAGCATTTGAACTGATGAGCCACATTGCAGGAAGTGGCAACTGGGAGACTGTGTGTGGGTGGGTGCTGAATTGCTGGAGGCACTTACATGTTCACTTATGTATTTTCAGTAGCTAGAGAATAGCAGTCTCATGCCCCACGTTTGTCTTCAGCACCACTACCAATAACACCACTACTACCAGCTGCCAAACACAGTGCGTATACCTGTCAGTGTTAAACTGTAAACCATAAGTATTGTCTCGTGTAGCTCAGCAAAAGGAATTTTTCAGCTTAATTCTGCAAAGCCAAGACTGCTATTATAGCAACAAAGCTGAGATCAAAACCTGGGCAGAAGCTTACAGCTTTTCTTTCTTTATGTCTTTTAGATGCTGTACTTGAGCATCCTCTGCTTGGTGATGAGTGTAGGCCTACATATCTGAGGTGAAATAAGGTTTATACACATATATAAATTAACATTATTTATGTCGTAGAAATGGGGTTAGTGAAACAGTAAAACACATACCATATCAACACATTTAAAGCCAGGATGACTGACAGTTATTGTATGTTATCCATTAATCAAGAAAGAAATTCCCATCACAATTTCCCAGATCCCAAAGTGACTTTTTTGCTTTTTAATGTCTGAGCAACAAAGCAAAAACAGAGAGAAGCAAATATTTGGCATTTTTGTTTTAAAAATCAACCTTCTTAAACTGTGAATCAGTTATCAAAATCGTTGTTAATTAATGAATGTTAATCTACTAATGGTTTAAAGTTTGAAGTTTATTTAAAGCCATTATATGCCAAGTTAATTGTGGCTATTGGTTTTGTATGGATGGGTAAAGAAAGAAAGAAAGAAAGAAAGAAAATGTGCTAAATGTTTGGCTTGTGAATGTTTTGGCCTGCACTAAAGGTATGTTGCCTTCACGTACCTTGTAAATGCACTATCATGTACTTTTTTAATAGGTTAATGACTAAAAGACCGTTGTAACAACGGAGTTTTACATTTGCTTTTACTTTACTTTGGAAACAGAGAGTTAGTTTGTGCCGCAGAGTAAAACAAAGAGGACAAATCTGTTTGTGTTTAATGTAATTTATCTTTCTAAATTTAGTCATTACGCGGCTACCGTTTTCGCTCCGTAACGTCACATTTCTAAAGTGTTACACCCATGGATGTTATGTTACACCAAATACCACTGTTCTTGTCTGTCCCATTCACTATGGAATTACGTCGATGTTTAATTATTAACCGTACGATGAACTTGAAGTATTTGGTTTACCATGAAGGCAACTTCACTCGGTACAGTCTTTCAGTGCTGTGACGTAGGACGTAAATACGTAAAGCGTAACGCACGTTTGGGTCCAGGAGCGCCATTGGAAGTTTGAAGAGGGTTAAATATTTTTATGTTTTAAAATCAATAGCAAACAATAATATTCAGCTCATGTCCTTAAACGGAACATAATGCTGTTTTTGTATAGTGCAGACGCCCAGGCAGTTCAGGGTTTCTTCCGCGCTGTTGTTTTTGCTCTGTCTTAACTGTAGCAACAAAGCTAACGTTATTAGCAGCACTGCTAAGTACAAGTTCCATTCATTCGTTGTAGCTGACCGCAACGTTAGCATGGTTCCAGCTAACGGTGTATGTATGAAACTTATGTTAGATGTGGGAGCAAGCTAGATTTTTGCAACAATACTACATTAGATACCACTGTCGTCTTGTGAAACGGTGATCATTTAACAGCAGCTAACGTAGTCATAAGATAAATTGTTGACATTGTGTCTTTTGTTACAGCCAGCTAAGTTGTCACAATTGACGGCTCGCTTCTGGTCACACTGACCCACCATGTATCGTACCAAACCAACTCTGAAGGACCGACAGCACCTGTACAAGCTCATCATAAGCCAGCTGCTCTATGATGGATACACTAACATCGCCAACAGTCTCATCAATGAGGTCAAACCACAGAATGTAGTGTCACCTTCTGAGCAGCTGATGCAGCTGGCAAAGATAGGTAAGGATTGTTTTCTCCATGTCTGCATGTTTGAGCTACGTGTAAGGGTTCAAGAGGCCCTTGTTAAACAATTTCCAACTTTTTTCAGGAATGGAGAATGACGATAGTGCAGTTCAGTATGCCATTGGGCGCTCCGATACAGTGGCACCTGGTGTGGGTATCGATCTGGAATTCGATGCTGATGTCCAGACCATGTCTCCAGAGGCATCAGAGTATGAGACCTGCTATGTAACATCCCATAAGGGTCCATGCCGTGTCGCTTCGTACAGTCGTGATGGCCAGCTGATTGCCACTGGCTCTGCCGATGCCTCTATCAAGATCCTGGATACTGAACGCATGCTGGCCAAGAGTGCCATGCCTATTGAGGTGAGGCAGATTTGAGACCAGAGTACACTAAGTGTTTTTAATCCAGCAGGCTTATGTTTACTGTTTTTTTGTGTGTTTCTTTATATACCAGGTAATGATGAATGAGACAGCGCAGCAAAACATGGAGAATCACCCTGTGATTCGAACGCTGTATGACCACGTAGACGAAGTCACCTGCCTCGCCTTCCATCCGACTGAACAGATTCTAGCTTCTGGATCAAGAGATTACACCCTTAAACTGTTTGACTACTCAAAGCCCTCTGCAAAAAGAGCATTTAAATATATACAGGTCAGATTTTGTACACAGAATTTCTCAGTTTTCCCATACAATTTATTGTTTGTCGTAGGTGTGGGAAAATATCAATTGTTCTGTTTTAAGTGGAGATGCCAAGTTATGTAGAAATTGACAGCTAATGTTAACAAGGCTTGGAAAATTGCAACACTTACATTTTTTAAAACTGTGCTGACTATTATAATTCTGTTGTAATCCAATCTTCCCTTTGTTTATTTCCCTACAGGAAGCCGAAATGCTTCGTTCAATCTCCTTCCACCCATCAGGTGACTTCCTGCTGGTGGGAACGCAGCATCCCACCCTCCGCCTCTATGATGTCAACACCTTCCAGTGCTTTGTGTCATGCAACCCGCTGGACCAGCACACAGACACCATCAGCGGCGTCAGCTACAACCCCACCGCCAACAGCTACGTCAGCTGCAGCAAGGACGGTAGCATCAAGCTTTGGGACGGTGTCTCCAACCGCTGCGTAACCACCTTCGAGAAGGCCCACGATGGAGCCGAGGTCTGTTCCGCCATCTTCTCCAAGAACTCCAAGTACATCCTGTCCAGTGGCAAAGACTCCGTAGTCAAACTGTGGGAGATCTCTACAGGCCGGACACTGGTCAAGTACACAGGTAAGGACGATGTTTTCTTTGCTAGAACCACAGTGCAGGTTCATACAGCAAAGTGTCATATGTTAGAATTGACTTGAACAGATTATGCTTCATAGTTAACATGCTACGGCAATTTGTAGTTGTCCTCATGTTTTTTGGGATGCAGTGCTCAAAGTGATCGACTTTACTGAGTGTGATCTGTCCCTTTGGGCTGGGTCGTGATCCAATGCAGAACCAATAGAGATATATTAGATCTTATACACTGTGATTCAAAGCTGGTTTGATATGATTCAGTTTGGCTTCATTCTAGGGATGCCACGCTGAGGAAATGTTCCCACAGGTTAATAAACATGTGACAACACCGGTGTTATCGATTACACCGGACATCTTACAAGAAAAAGATATTCATTGATGATGCTCAATATCTGTAGAGCACTTACTTTGATCTTTAATGTTAAATTCTCTGCCATCATCTTTCAGTCAACTCTCCTTACTCTCTTCACGTGACAAGTGAAATCTGACTCCTGCAACTCTGTGCTGCGACCCTGCTGCTGCAGCACGGAGCAGACACTTTCACTCACACAAATTGTAGCATCCGACTACATATTGATAACACGCTTAGTATTTTACAAATTCGTTTTTTTTAATTTGATGAACATGGGTGCTGATACGCGAAAATGAACTGAATGGGTTTTATTTCTATGAAAAAAAAAAAGCAAAAGACGGTGGGGGCGGTGGGCAAGTATTGTAATCAGTGTGTTATCGGTGTATGCCCGAACACCATGTAACGCAGACTACCGCGGCAAGCCTACTTCATTCATGTTCGATTCAATTTGCACATCAATTACAAAGATAAAGTTTTGACTAAAAGTAGTCCCAAAAGACAACAAATAATCACTAAAATGCAGTTCCAGGGTCAGTGTCATCCATCTAAATTTGGTGTTTTCAACCTTGATAAACTGGCCCATGTGCTTGTAACAAAAAGGGTGTACAGCTTCAGATAAGATGGAGCTTTATTCATCCTGAAAGAACATTTTTGTGCCACAGATGCTCAGTATACAAAATAAAACAAAAATGAAATAATAAAATGAACATATTTAATAGATTAAACTTTAACAACAAAAACATTTTAGTTGTTTTAAAACAGAATTTAAGATAAAAAACCTTATTGATCCCACACAGGGAAATTGTCACCACAGCAAAGAGACGTACAAGTACAGATAAGCTTAGTAACTTAAAAACTATACACATTGTGGGCATCTACTATATACCATCTGAAACATGAAAAACAATAAAAGGTACTAAAAGTAAATACTGGATACACCAAACAACTACAAAGTGTGTTGAGACAATGACAAATAAGGTGAGTAGATAGCAGCATTAGCAGCATGAAATACAGTTATTGGACTTGTATCATCAAAAACAAAGTGTTTGAACATCTCAAAATGCAAATCCATAAACCAAGTTGACTTGTTTGGAAGCAGTTGATGTTTGCTGTTCCCATTGGCCTCCAGAGGCTATGTTACACAGCAGTGCCCCCTAGCCAAGTAGTGAAGAAGTGCTTTTAACTGTTGGGAACTGGTTAAGAGTTTGGTCAGAAATGATTAGGACTGATATAGATATGCTTTATTTAATATATTAATACTATAGGTAGATGTTATGCAGGACAATAACTGGTTCATTGCCTTGTCACATACATTTGTTTTCAGCAACACTGTAACATCACCTGCCACTGTTAACATGCATTGTATTAACACCAACCTGAACAGGAATCTACACAAATATCTAATATAATAATACGAGCAGGAAAAGTGTCATCATTTTCAAATAAGTAGAAGTTTTCAGTTTTGGTAGAACATGAAGGGAAAAACACACTACAAAGTAACTGTTTCATCACACTGACCACGTTATCAGCAACATGCAGTGTAGCAGCTTCCTCTGTTATTCTTCTAAAACTTGTCGTGAGAAGACCTGCCAAGTTCAGTGAGTGATGATGACGTCGTCTTCTTCAGTGTCTGCGGTTATTTCACACAGTGACGGAGTGACATTACTTTTTATCACTTTTTCAATATCATGGGCAATGTTACTTTTCTATTTTAGTTTATTTTACTAAATTGATCTTACTTTTATTGTTCTATTAGGCACTGGTGCTAGCACTTACTCCGTATACGCTTTATACATTTATTACTCTATTGTTTTTATTTTTATGTTGTAATTCTTGAGCAATCTCTGGCACAATATTTCCCTTCAGGATTAATTAAAGTTCTATCTTATCTTGTTTCTGTGAACGGACACGGTGTGGATTTTTCTTTGCCATCATTTAGATGATGATTTCATCATGCGTTGGACTCGGTAGGCTTTCTTACAATAATAATTATAAGGAAAAAAAGCAGAAGCAGCATCCCTCTTTACGTAATGGTAATGTGGTCAGAGTGATCTGTTGTAATGTGTTATAAGATTGGGGGAAATATCATTTCTTTAGAACTTTTTATGACTGTTTGATCCCTCACTGTGGAAACCATTTACTTCTGATGTGGCAATAGACTCTTTGGAGCTCATAGTTGCTTATTTAACACCGTACAGTAATAGTTGACCATAGCTAGCAATGTATTAGCTTAGTGACACATTTTGTTGTGTAGGCCCTGTAAACCAGCATGTTGGGGTTTGTAACTCTGGGGTTCAAGTGCTGACTCAGCTTTAATTTGAGGGTTATACATCCACATGATCGGATCAACAGTATAGGAACCGGAGCCGTTTTAATACACATGGCCCCAGTTTTAGGGTACAGGAAATAACTGGACATGATAACCTAATCTTAAAGTTTTGTTTAGTTTTGCAGCAGACACTTGGTATCGTCCCTGGTTGATGCTCTGGTAGGCGTGGACGACAGCTTTCTTCTTGTACTTTTTGTATGTTAGGGGTGGGCGATATGGCCAAAGTCTTCTATACTGCTGCTTACAGTATATGTAATTTGATATCACGGTAACGGTATATATCTCGATACTGTAATTGTTCTGTAAATTAAATTAAGAAATGTTTTGAAATAACCATACCATAATTCATGCTCTGTATTTACAATTTCACTCTCCTCCTCCATGTTTTCTTGTCACTTGCTTCTTCTGCGGCGGTTGGCAAACCAGCTTAGAGGTGCATTACCGTCACCAACTATCGCTCTCAAGTCACGTAAGATCGTGGTAAGCAGTCCTGCTGCCCAAATCACGTTAGCTTACAAGGCAGCTGGATTCATGAGATCACGAAGGAATGGATGAAATAGGATTTTTACCTACCGCAAGCTGCCTGCCTGGCTAATTGACTGCCCATAGTAGTGACTGAAAGTTACTTCCAAGGCCAGGGGCATTTCATACTACATTATTTGGTGTTTACAGGTTCCGATTAAAAATAAGTCCTGTTCAGTCCCTAGCACATCTATTGTAGTGTTCTCCACTGTGTGCTCGTCCTGGATGCTACATGAAGTGTGGGCTAACATTAGCAGCACTTAAAGCTTTTGTGTGTTTGCGGTACTTCCGACAGGATTCGCTCAGCGCTACGTCACATGTTTTGTTCCTCTGATTGGTTGTAGCTCTATCCAATTGTGCCCAAAGGCATTTTGGTCTGCCCCCGTTGATAACGTCCCTTGGAAATCAAAAATGAACTGAGAGGGGCGATGTCAAGCTATCAAAGACCTATTGTTTGGAAACGTACTAAGAATTTCCATCTGCCACCATTATCATTGTAAATGGCATAGAAAACTGAGAAACTGTGCAGTTTTGCAAGAACGGAAAGCTTGACAGGAATAGCAACAGTAACTAAGGGGGGGTGGTGTTAGCGAATGGTCAATTAATCGTAAACAAAAATTCTGGCATTCAGCTTTGATTTAAACAGTGTGGTCTTAGTGGTGCAGTGAACTCTCCTAGTGACGTGTTCCCCCTGTCTGTTGTAGGTGCGGGGCTAAGCGGCCGTCAGATGCATCGTACACAGGGCGTGTTCAACCACACAGAGGACTACGTGCTGCTGCCAGATGAGCGCACCATCAGCCTGTGCTGCTGGGACTCGCGCACAGCTGAGAGGAAAAACCTGCTGTCTCTGGGACACAACAACATCGTCCGTTGCATCGTCCACTCGCCCACCAATCCTGGCTTCATGACCTGTAGCGACGACTTCAGGGCCCGCTTCTGGTACCGCCGCACCACCACAGACTGAGACACATCTAAAGCCCACCTTTCTACTCTGCCTCCCCACCTCATCTCCTCTCACTGAGAACCAAACAGAGTGCTGGACTCTGCTGTCTCCAAGACCTCAGCGAACTCGTCACTTTCTTCTGATCTGTGGTGTCTTTCATTTGTACTTCATTTGAAGTGGAGTTTATGGTACAGTTCTTAAGAAAAGAAAGAGTTTGTGTATGATACACTGAACTTCTGTCTTATTGAATTGAAAGTCTGACCATTAAAATTCCTTTCACTGCTTGGAAACTTCAGTTGTAACTCTTCTCACGTCTCACATTTCTCAATTGTATGTCGTAAGTGACAGCAGAGTTTATTTGTTGTCTTTTCCACTTTTATATTTTGTCTATGTCCTTTGTTGTAATTCAGATTTTTATTAAACAATTAAAAGGAACACGTCTCTTCTGTGTATTTGACGATGAAAAGTCCCCCTCAGAACTCAAAACCACAGCTATGGTGATGTCCTGTAGTTATTTTAAGACTACAGTTGCTGCAAAAAGTGAGCAACCTGCAGGGAACACACATGTGCAATGATATGCCACAACACACACACACACACACCGTCATAGTCATTGTAATGGTAGCTATGCATGTACTCCTTGTATTTGTTTCTGTGTGGCTAAATTCATAAACCAGTTAGAAATTCAGTTTCTGCTGACAAAACATTCTAATCTTAAAATACTTTGTTGTGTTTAGTGACATCCTCAAAAAAACAGAAAAATGATAGAAAGAAGAAAAGAAAAAGTTATCAAAGCTCCTGATTTCTTCTCGACTCCGGCCTGCACCCTCGGACTAGAAGGTCACCCTGCCCCATCACTCTGCATTCCCCAACCCCCAACCCAGCTCTCCCAGACGCTGCTGTCTGTGTTGTCCAGACAACAACAAGTAAAGCCACAAGAATTTCTGCTTCAAACACCCCCCCCCAAACCTGACTCAAAATCTGTCACAAATGGAGGAATACATCAAATTTAAAGAAAAGAGGAAGCAGAATAAAATGCCACGATAAAAATTCCCCTCTGTTAGTTGGAACAGTAAACTACTAGTGACAAAGATGTACTTCTGCTTAACCAGAAATATGGAGGGGAGAGAGAGCAGCATGAAGCTGAATGAAAAAAAGAAAAACTGGAGGGGTGGGGCAGCTGCAGAGAAGGGGGTGCTTCTCCAGCCAATGGGGCTGCAGGAAAGCAGCTCTGACAATGACATGGAACTCAGTTACCCCGCCCTGGGTGTAAAACAGTCTGGCTCTCAGTGACAGCTTAGACAATATGCTGGTAGGAGTAAAGTTTACACACACACATATGGTTGAGATGGTTCACTGAAAGCTGACCCTCTGTGGACGGACTTATTTCTCAGTGTGGACACTGAACACAACTGCTTAACAAACATGGTGAGTACTGCAGCTGCTCCACTACTTGACTTTTGACTTAAACTTTAGTTATAACTTACTCAACTATTCTTTTGAATGATTTATAACCACAGTTTTGAATGTATACTGTGATGTCCTTTGTATCTACTCTGTTGTCCACTGTTGCTTGTCCACAGTCACTGCAGACCACCTGCTTGGATTTCAGTTTAACTTGCGGTGTCAGCTACCGCCTATTTCTACACACAGTCCCTCTGACCTGTTCTACTGTTGGCAGTAACCTGAGAGGGCCAGTCCAGGCATGGAGCAGAAAGGGAAACTTTATGAGCCTCATTACACATGAGCCTTTAGAAGTGAGATTATCAACTCAGGCTGCTCAGAAACAAATAATTGGGATGTTGTGTTTAATTTCTTAAATGTTAAATGCTGCCTTAATGTGTTTGGTTTATTTTACACTGATTTGTGAATTTTAAAACCAGTACAACTTAACACTCAAACAGCTGATCAAACTGCCTGCATGTTTCTGATCTTTAAAACTTTGTGCACATTTGTTGCTGTGCTGTGTGTGTACTGTCCTTTTGCGGCCGGTTTGGTTCCCATAATCGCCTGCCAGAACTTCATATTCTCTGTACAGCTTGATGCTTCTTTAACCTCACAGATGTCATAAAAAATCTGTGCTGAATTTAAAGTTTGATTACTTATCGTTGGCAAACATGTTTTCTGCATCTGTTTGCAGCTTGACCGAGAAATGATCAAAGGATGTATTTGCACCAATTTGTCCCCAGAGTAACTAAATGGGACTGCAAGGTAGCCAACAACAGATGGAGAAAAGATTAAACGTAGTACAACAAGAGGATCCGGGAATGTCTGACTCTTCTACAGTTTCTCCGCACCTTTGTTAAGTCTCGTTCTGATTGATTTAATTTTTTTGATGATCAAAAGTACAGAATAACTTTGCGCTGCAGTAGTTTCACTTTTGTGACTTTTTATCTCAGACTGGGGCCTACCAGCCCAGCCATTATTTGGTTTGGGGGTCTTTCAGTGGAAAATGCTTAAAAAGCCTCGACATGATTCATGTAATAACAAAGCATAATCTTCCCAGCTCCTATCTGTAGCTCACAGTTGAGGGAAAAGACATGCATCATCCAGACATTTTCCCATACAAAGCAAATGTGCGACTGAGCTCATCTCATTCATCACGTCTTTAAAAAAATTGACTGGTCTGGTTGATGACTAACTTGTCAGTTTAAGCAATTTCATTTCCGTTCTATAAGGTTGTTTCATATTGGAATTTATTTCTTTTTTAGTTCATAGAGAGCTATTTTGGGATGCCTCGTGTGCTGTGTTGCTGCCTGTTTTTAACATCTGAGAGCAGGAGTCAGTAGACAGTCATGAGGGCTTACACATCAGGAGGCTGGCAGCATCCTCTTCACGTCTCACTCAAGGAGGTTGAAATATGTTGTTTGGGTCTAATTCAACATATGTCCTTTATGTTATCCAGCATTTAACTGCTGAGGATTATTAATCTACCTCAAAAGTGAGAGGCCCCCATCAATCATCCGTTAGCCAAACATTTCGAGGAGATATGCCAACTGGGCTTTAGGGTCTTGAATAACCTCACCAGAGTATGAAAACAAAATGAATTGAGCCTGTGGTCAATAGTAGTAGTGGTCAATTTGTAAGGTAATAATAAACAGATGAATAAATATTACACAGTAATGGCTTGCAACAGTACTGGGGCTTTCCACAACCATTTCTCTGGATGCCTGTTCAGAAGAAGAGGTTGCCAGGTGTGGTTTTAGTGGGAGGTTTAGCTGAAAACCAGTGCTAGGATTCTTACCACACAGCTCTTTAAAGCAGCTCTAATCAATATTTTTAGATTAACAATCGATTAAATGACTAATGTGAAAGGTGGCGCTTGTAGTTGAATTACCACCCGACTCTGCAGTTCCCCTCAGCTCTGAGGAGCTTTTTAGTGTATTTCAGCTCATTGTTTAACTTTAATTGTTTGATTCAGCCTCACTGCTCCCATCAGCAGTGTTTCCTGCAGCAGCAGGCAGTTGCATTCAGTGAATAAAAGCTCCAGTAAACCCACTGTACGATCCCTGTTGAGTTGGAGTTGGTGTTAGTGTTGGTGGAGAATGCTAATCTTACTCCTTGTCTGCTAGATGTGTAAATAAGCAGCTGAACATTAGCAAACATGTTGGTCATATCAACTTTATAAGGCGGTAATACGTATGTCAGTGTTGTGTTTACAGCTTGTTGCGCTGTCCCCAAGTGGCCAAACTAATGCATGGTAGCTTGTGTGTAATTGGTGGTACAGTGATCCTCACACCACATATCCCATAAAACCTTTGCTTTCCATTGCAAAGATAATGTTGCTACTTTAATCCTGGTGTTTGGTGTAGTGCACATTTTGAAACACACATTTTTTAGATTTTCAGTTGACCATGAAAATTGACTCTTGACCTTGGAGGCAGTAGCTTGACAAAATAAAATCTTAACTCAAGGTCTTCTTCCTAGCTTTTACTGGTATTCTTCTCATGGTCCAGTCAGTAGTCATTATGTGTCATCGCTGCCTTTGCTGTCATTTTGCTAAGGTTTGCAGGGATCCGGTTATCAAAACATTGCGCCATAGCACCAACGGTGGTCAAACTTCCACAGGGTAGCTTTAAGTGAGCCATCAGATTTCTGACCACGTTACACACAAAGTTAAAAAAAGTGTATAGGCTCATAGGAAATGCCAAATTTCCCCTATTTGTTTAACGTTATTATAGTGTTGTCTCAAAAAGAAAGATCTTCAAATGTTTAATGTAGCAGCTTTGAATTCACAATAGGTAAAGATACTGTTTGTGTCTGGGCAGGGAGAAAGACCCAATAACTGAAACAAAGTCAAAATCAGCCAGCATGCTCTTTAACACTGTATCTGTAGCTACAAGTAAAGCAACAAAGTGACCGCAGTGAATATATTCACTGTGACAAAAGGCAGAAGATGAGACTGAGGAAGTGTGAGTATAAATAAAACCAGAGTGTGAGCAGTGAGATAAGTTCCTGTCATGGAACAGTGAGCCTGCAGCCCGCCCGTTATCTGCTGCTGCTGCTCACATTGTCCAGTCTGTCATCCACGGTTACTGTTATACCTCTGGGAAACAACAACTGTCCTGTAGATGATGGAAACCTCTCACTACAGTGCATCTCACAGTATTTCTTCTCATTCTGTTGGTGGTTAGATACAGTTTAACATGTTATAACCTGTAGTCTGGCTGCCATAATCAAACACTGAAATGAAGCTGAATTTGTTGGCCGTCATTCGTACTTCTCTAAAAATCTCCAAATAGCTGCGCCAGTGCTATAATCTCCTACACTGTTTGTTGAAAGTCTGCTGGACTTACATGTTTGATCTAAAGGTCTTTACACACCGGGAACATGACGAATAAATGACACGAAAATGCTCGCATGTGCATATTTCGCATCAAAACTATTCATACCAGCAGCGATGCAAATTTGCAATAGATATTGCCTTGCTACCAGCTCTACTACATCCAAAAGTAAACTACATCAGCTCCTCACTATCCTGCATCCGACCATGCTGCTCCACACGTTGTCCTTGAGTTCATTGTCTTTATCATTTTGTGCCCTTTGTTGTATAATACAGGGTGATGAGAAACAATCAACAGGTCCGCCATTGTCATTAGGAGCTGTGACGTGATGTGATTGGTTGATGCCTTTATTTGCCGTGCGAAAGCTCAGAAAAATCAACCTTGTTCAGAAGAAAAATTACATTGCTTTTTCGCTGCATAATATTTGCGTTCTGTGTGAAAGTACTCTCTGAATTAATCACACAAAATAAACGCCCCTGGTGTGTAAAGGCCTTAAATTGCACTCCTAATCACTACTAGTGAACTCTGCAGCCTTAACTCTACTGTGTGATTCAGAGGTGTAATACGGTATAGCTAAAGCTTTAATGGAAACAGCCTGTTTAAAATTCTAAACTACAGCATTTGTTCGTATCTAACACTAAAATAATCTAAGCTCAAAGGTCCACTTACTAGCTTTTGGAGCTTTCAACCACACCTCACAGTCTTCATTTGTTTATATGGTAAAGCGAGGCTATGCAGCAAATTTTCATCATGTTCAAAGATTCTCTGGACTGAGAGTGAGTGGAATGGGACCAGTAGCAACGAGTCATAAATTCAGCAACATCAGTTATGCAGCTAGAAATGAAAGTTTGCTAACATTAGCTCCTATAAGCTACTGGTCATACCAGGCAAGTGAAGCTGTAGCAGAAGAGTGTATTGACTTGACAAATGGTGCGTTTTGTTATTTATGAATTCAACTTTTCATTTGTAATGGGAAGATTTGTTCTTTAAAAAGTTTCATAGTCCTGCTTGAAAGCTCAAAAAATGTCTTCCAAACAAGCAAGCTAACTGGTTAAAAAATAGATTTCCTGCACTAACGCACCAGTTCCCCCTCAAAACTCATTCTTGTACTATAAAGTCCTCTATCTCATCTCATTTGTCTCATATGTTCACTTCCTCTCAAGTCAAACTGACTGATGCCAATTCAACTGCCAAGAACTGCCAGTTCAGTTATTTTAACATTAAACTGATCAGAGTAAAGCAAATCTTGAAACTCCTGCATCCAAAAAAGAACAAAATAATCTGTTGATTACATCAGGTCATGCATCTTTAATGGGCTTTTTTGTTTAGTTTTGAAACATATTAAGTCTATTTACTGTTTCTTTAGTCTTGTATTGTTATAAGAACTGTCTATGTGGAATGTTGATTGTCCACTAAAAGGTCCTCGGAAGTTTTCATTAGTTGTGCGTGTTTGTGTGTGAGATTTTGACATAGTTCCTCACCAGTTCCCATACAGGAAATACCAGGGCAGCTGTAGCGAGTCAGTGTCACTGCCACAGAGCCTGAATTAGTCTCTGCAGCCTCCTCTTGGATTTGTTTGGGTTGGAGAGAGAGTTGACAAAGGTGATTTTCACATCTGAGGATCATTTGAGATGATAAAATTGATCGACCAGGAACGAATTCCCAACATTTCAGAACATAATTTACAGGGATACCAAATCTCTCTCTCAGTGTTTTTCCCTCTGTTTTCCTTCTGTCCCTGTCTCTCCTTCTGCCCCCCCCCCCCCCGTCTTTGTATCTAAGATACTGTGGGAAAGTCTAATATGTCATATTTACAGGCTGACTTCCTGTCCAAATTCAAGAAAAGAGATTATCTTAACTATGTGCTCTGCCTCATCTTGAACACCCTGCTCCCACCACTCTGTCTGGGAAAATGAACCTTTTTCTAAATTTTAGTGAACTTTTAGTTGTGTGTGTCAGATTTGTTCAGCGTCACCGTGGGTGTTGTGCTGGGCCTGGCATGTGTCTGAATGTATAATGGATGAGGTGCTGACCTGATCCCGGGGTCGTGCCCAGACTGTCAAGGGGCAAAAGGTCAGAGTGAACCAAGAGGGTGTCGTTCCCACACTGGGAATCACTTCCTGGACTGGTTCCTGTTTGTTGCAATCCAACAGCATCACTCTTTCAAAAATGGGGATTTCCATTCTTTAGCGCAGTTAAGAAATACCTGATTAATGCACTTCAGTGGCTGTAGAATAGTTACCTAGCTAGATGAATTATGCAGTGTATGATTGAACACCAGCAATGGTCAGTTTGAATATAAATGCACTGAGGATAAATAACCACTCCTAGCCTTTCGGTGACTTACTTCAAAACACGATCAGTCGTTTAAAGCTGGACTATGTCTCTTTTCAAAGCAGAAATAAGACATTCTTTCTTTTCAACAAAAAGTTGAATTCATAAGCAATAAAACACATCCCTTACGCACTTTAATACACTCAGGAGTTCAGCTGCTATAGTCTTAACTGGTCTGGTATGACCAGTAGCTTATGTTAGCTAATGTTAGCTATCTTTAGGTAAATGTTATTGTATAACGGACATCACTAAGTAAGTTCACTGACTTTGGGACTCATCTCCACTGATGCTACTGTTACAGTAAGTTTTAGCATTATCCCATAAGTATCTCTTGTGGCTGCTGTTACATTATCCTGCTTGAAGTCATTTATCAAGCAAAAATGCCAAACATTCTCTGGTTCCAGCTTCTCAAATGTGAAGTTTTCCTGCTTTGTTTTTTACATATATCATTGTAAATTGAATATATTTGGAGTGTTGGTTGGACAAACAAAGTCTTCTGAAGACGTCACATTGGGGGTCTGGAAAGTAGTGATGGGCATTTTCTGTTTTCTTTTTTCGTTTTTTAGACTGAACAATTAATCAATCAATTGAGACAATAATAAACAGATAAATCAATAATGGAAATAATCAGCCATTACAGCCTTACTGGAGTGTTTGGTGTAACAGTTTGACATCATATAACTGCAAGTTAAAAATAGAATTGTGTTCTTTCTGCCTTAAAGCAAACAGTGTGTCATGAAAACAATACTCCACTACACATCCAGCTTTGTATTGATTTGAGAAAGCTGAGATGGCCTGAAGTAGCTTAATTTGGCTTGAGGTGGCTCATTGCCTGAACAGAAGCTCCTATACAGGACTTTGAAAAGCATTTCTTGCGTTGCGTCTGATGGGCCGATGTTAATTTGTGAACAGGATGGAGCGCAGAGACGGGAGAGGCGAGGGAGAGGCAGAGACAGCTGTGCAGTTAGAGTGCTGAAGGCCAGCTGTCAGAGAGGCTGATCTGCACAAGCAGGCGTGTGCAGGAATCCAAAAGAGTCACAGCTGAATCAGACTTTGTTACTGTACTTGGTGATCAAAATGCACACACAAAATCAGGGTAAGCGCAGCACGAGGCGGGGGGCTTCTGCTCAGGACCAGTGACCTAAATTCTGATTGTCGTGTTGAGTTGTGGTTTGAAAACAAGGGGTATATATAAAATGAGGTGTCATCAATAATTAGGTCACACAATAGGCCAGGGTTTCAATAGCACTTGTCGCCCACTGCAATTACAGGCACTGAAACTCTGCAGGCTGTTACACACACATCTTATCATGAGTAACACAAGCAGAGTTTGCTTATGTCGTCTGTTTTAGGATAGTGTATGCTGATGATTCCGAGGAGAAAGTACAACAACGTAAATCTGAGTGGTACGGTCGCTGACTGTCATCTGATGTCTGTAGCATGACCCAGAGGATTAGGCAGGGAGTTTGCTGAGGCTTGGTGTGTGTGCTGAGGGGGGGGCATAGTCCGCTGTGGTCAGTGTGCTCCACAGGCTTGCATCCCAACAGGTGCTGAGCGTGTTGGGCGCTGATGGTGAATGGGCTCTTTGTTGCAGAGGATTCACCCTCAAAAGAGAGGGCAGAGCCAGCAGAACCTCCCCCAACACACACACACTTATCAGCTGAGGGTGGTGGGTGTGTGGTGTGTTATGTCTTGCATTATTTCTATCCATAAACAAACCAAATTTAAAACTATGTGAGGAGGAGCCAATTTAGGAGGTCGGAGGCAACATGGGACCAAGGCTTTGGTGAACTACTACTATGCTAGATTAAAAAAAAAATATTATTATCATTATTATTTATAAATAAGAAATAAAATAAACAGAACTGGAGAAAGCGAACAGGACTGAGCAATAAAAAAAAATTAGCACAGTGTGTGCATGTGTGACTGTGTATATGTTTGGGGGGGTAGCTGGTGGTCAGGGTGCATGTGGTGCAAATGAAAGTACAGTAAGATAGAAATGTAAAACAGAAGAAGAAGAAAGGAGAACAATGGATAGAAAAGATATTGCATTAGATGCATGAGGTGTGTGGAATGAAATAGGTTCAAATTAGATTAGATCATAGGGCGTACTGTTAGTGGTGGTGGTGGGATTTTGATAGTTATGATGATTTGTTTTGGAGGATTATGGGGAGGGGTGTTCTGGTGGCCCATTGTGCATTGTGGATTAGCTGTGTGATTTCTAAAAATCCTAAACTGTTAGACGAAAAAGAATAAGGTCTCTTAACCCTACACTGGTTTCAAATTTGTTCACCACAACCCTAGGTGCAGCTAACCCTAGCTCAATTTATAGCACAACTTAATAATATCAATGGTTAAATTCAGTAAAACTGTAAAAGCTGGGGCAGGAGACTAAACTAGATTACTAGATTGCAACTGACACCTCAAGAGCAGCACACAATTTGACTAAAGGATTTGTTAACCAACACAGCAGATAGAGCACAGTCAAACAGAGAAATGCCTATTTGAAAAGTAAATATATTCAGCCTAATTCTAGCAGTCTTGAAGTAAGTTATCCCCAAAAGTCAGAATGCACATACCAAAGTACATTTTGTTGATAACACTTCTGAATGCAGGATTTTTACTTGTAATGGAGTATTTCTACATCATTGGTACATGAGTATGCTAAAAGAAATGTCTTCCACCATTAAAGTTCACCATTGTAGTTAAGTGTGTTAGCATGCTAACATTTGCTAATTATCACTAAACACATAGTGCAGCTGAGGCTGATGGGAATGTCAATAGTTTTGCAGGTACTTTGTCATGGAGGATCACCAAAGTTATTACAGTTGATCCTGTTTAAGAGTCCTCTTTGATTCTTTCTTTTCCCTCTACTCTCCATTCAACTCTCCATATTTGTCATGGTGTTTAGTCTCATAATGCCTCCTTACATTATATTCATTCATCACAACCACATCGTCCCCATGGCAAAGGGTTGTTGTTAAACAGGTATTCAATCTCCCATCTGTCATGGAACCCTCTGTTTTCACTGTCCACTTCTTTTGGCCTTTTTATTTATTTCTAGCTAAATTAGCTAGCTAGCTAGTGAAAAGTTTTGATGAGCTGAGCTGCTTTTTTTTTAGTGAGGGAGTGAGTCATTGATCTATGACTTATCAGTACACCATTTTTTTTTTTTTAATGGATAACCATGGCACGTATCGCACAAAGCTCGCTTGTTCTGCTGTTTTGCAACACTTTTCAGCAGAAGGCCGGTTGGTTTAGATTGTTGCTGGGGATTGTAGTGCAGTGCGTTGTGGACAATATGGAAATGGCCAGTTGCCTATGGGCTATTAATAGAAAATCTAAATCATCTCGTTGGTGGAAAGAAATTGTGCCACAGGCCGGATGAGTTTGACACATGCAATCTAAACATTTTTTCTTGTGAGGATTGAAAAGATAAATTGACAAGATAAGTGTGAACAACCATGAAGTCAAACCACAAGCTGCTGGCTGTGAATTCAGCTCTGCCTAGTGGTTTTGGTTTAGAGGCATGTTTTATTATTCACAGCTTGTCTCTCATAATGACAGCCTGCACAAAAGCCACCAAAGCAAAGAGGCTGACACTGAAGTAAAGGAAAATTTCACACATTACTGTTTGTGGTCATTGCATGCAGCCCAGTCTGATTTAGATTTGTCACATACAGAAAAGAGCATGGCAGTTTATGAGCTGCATGATGAAGAATGCCTCAACACATGGCACATACAAAGGGCATCCATGCATAATAATCAGTGATCATTCTTCGCACAATTGCAGAGATTAAATGGGATTCAAAATATGTAAAATGAAATGAGGTTTCATTTGCACAATTCAGTGTATCTTTGGAGTGATGATATAGGATGCTTGCAAGCCTGCAAGAGGAAGCTTTGAAGAAACTTGTTTCTATTTACCTCTCTGTAGGAAGCATAAATAGGAAGTGAAAATACAGAGCAGAGAATAATGTCATTCAAAACCAAAAGAGCTCTACTTTGTTTTTTGTTATTGTGCAATTTGTAGCAACACTTTGCAAGAGGAAATGTTGTCATAGGCCTACAGCAGCAAAAAACCAAATGCCTGTGGAATAGATGGTCATCTATCTAAGTACTTCCATCTAAATGTGCATCTATACTGTGCAAATGACAATATAGAAACTGACCAGGTAACTGTTGCATAATGAAAATCCTTGGAGGTTGTCTACACATCAAGTATCTTACTTTTGTCATTTAAAATGTGCCACACACTACCTGCCTACCGGGATGTTTTGTCTCCTATTTTTCATTTCCATTTTCTCTGTTCTTTATTTTAGAACAAACTTGCGAAGGCTCTGTATGACAACACTGCAGAGTGTGCAGATGAGCTGGCCTTCAGAAAAGGGGACATCGTGATGGTGATGGATCAATATGTGGCCGGCACCAGCGGATGGTGGATTTGCTCTCTTTATGGACGGCATGGCCTGGCCCCTGCAAATAGACTGCAGCTTTTACCACAAACTGGAACCACTGCAGGCTTCTCAAGCCATGTCACAGAAAACCCCAAATTAATTGTTGGTGAAACTGATGACAGTGCGCAAAATATCTACCAGATCCCAAGTGTACCCCGACTCTCCAGCAGCCCAGCTTATGAACGCATGGACATGATCTACAAGGTCCCGTCCACTCCTTTATCAGCTTCAAAAAGTCCAGTCCCATCAGCACTTAAGGACAGCACAGAAGGACCTGAGGGAAAACAGGTACAAATAGCTTTTTATGATTGAATTTATGTAGAAAAGAGCAAAAACCTAAATGTAGATGTTAGTCTGTCTATTGCTCTGAGGTCAAAGTTGGTCCTTTTCCTTGGGAAGTGTTCACTCTCCTGATTAGAGCGGTAGACTGTTTCAGAAATGCAACGCTGTGAAACCCCTGCTGGCAAAAGAGCTTACAGATGGGGACCAGGGGCCTCTCCATGGGGACATGCATGCAGCACCGGGGTCTTTATGGGCCTGTAAAAGACAAACAGACACAAACTTCAGACACTTTTAACTGCAAACAGCAGCCCATGCCGCCAGGGACTCCAGAAATACAGAAGTGTCTGTACGGGTGCCTGTGCAGTAGAAGTTGGGGGGAAATATACCCACATGTTCACCATTTCCTCTCCTGCTCCAGGGGAGTCCTATTCCCTTCTACAGAAGCCACCTAATATTCAATGCGCAGCATGGTTTCTATTATAGAGCTGCGTTAATTGGCAAACTGCATGCATAATGGGGTTCTCCGGTACTCTCAACGGGCTTTAGAGCAAACACTGTCCCCATAAATGTGTTGATGTAGAGGTCAATGAGGTAGAGTAGCTTTGATCAAAGCAGTGCAAGTGTTGCCAGTCAACCCCAATATTACAGCCTGTCTGTCTTGTCTGTAGCCTTCATTCTTCAGCATGGTGTCCGGTCCAAAAGGGGAGGTTTATGATGTCCCGAGCCAAGCAAGACGACCTTCTCTTTTGACTGTGAGCTCCTGAAAATATACACAACAAAATGCATCAAAAGTAGTGACTATAGATATTCTGCCACTTGACTGGGTACTAGTCTGATGTCTTTACTGTTATTGTGATTTTCTATTTGCAGGCATCAACAACTCCAAGACATACGCCACGAACACACTCACTGCTTCCAATTTCGGAGCTGGAGAAAAGATTTGACTCTCCGGAGAGTTTAAGGTGTAGCAGTCCAGGAGACTCTTATGTAAGTTTCAGACATTTGGAGGGATTAATGAAGTAAGGAACCTATGATGTGCTCACTTTAAAATGCAGTCTTTCTTTCAACATTTTTTACATGTTCTTCATCTCTGCTAAAGGCTCAGTATGCTTGAAATGAACTCATACGACATGACGTCTGACTGTGTTTAAAAGCAAAAGCATTAACACCTGTTCCAAATGGCCACACTCAAAGGTGGGGTGAAAAGACTGCTGTCATAGCCTCCTCCTGGCTGCATCACACTGCCTCCCTGATCTCTCTCTAAGAACACGCTGTCTTTGCTTTGTAGTCTCGATGCAATGAATAGTACAAATAACGGTCTCTTTTTGAAGGCATTCATGGTGTTGTATTGGTTGTAGACATGAAAAGTAGTTGTGTAAAGAATGAAAAAAGAGCTTGAGAGAGACAATGACCATTCAAACCATGACAGGCGCCCCAATTCTCACGTTGGGAATGTGTAGGGTAGAGGTTTCAGACCCTTTTAGACGATCCGACAAGCACTTAGTTTGAAGCATACTGAGGCACTTATTTTATTAGTAGAAATGAATGTCTGCTTCGTTCTTAAAGGCCTTGTCTTTCTGCATAACTGTGATATTGACAACTTTGTTCTTGTGCACAGGTCTATGCAGTTCCACCACCTCTGCCTCAGGACCCAAACTATGATATCCCTGTTCCCTCAGCCACAGAGGCCCAACAGAAAATGATCGGTGGATACAGCACCCTTCCCAACCCCCGCAAGCCCGAGTGGATTTATGATGTGCCAGTGGGTCCTGAGAAGCAAAGTCCACCCCAAGGCTCCTATGATACTATGCCCACCAAAGCCGTTTGCAGGCAGCTCTATGACACTCTTCCAACACATGCTTGGCCCATTCAAGGAGGCAGTCCAACTCCCTCCCTTTATGATATACCAAAACCCAGTTCTCTTGACATCCCGAGTCCACCCAAAGTGCTGCCAAGGGTCCCGATGTATGACAAGCCCCTAACTCAGAGGCTCACAGAGGAGTTAGTATATGCGGTTCCACCCCAGGAGGAACCCCTCATCCGAGTTCTCAGTGATCCCCCCAGTGATCATATACCCCTAGAGTGCAGGGGTGACACAAGCAGCGCTCATGAACTCACAAGGGTGCGTCTGCAGCGAATGAGGAACTTTCTGTCCTGTACGTCTTTCCGTGACCTTCCAGGAAGTGGGGAGTCACTGGCGCAGGAGGACAAGCGAGGTAGAACCATACAACTCTCTGTAGCAGACAGTCAAAGAATCAGCACGGCCTCCAGCTCCTCCACCAGCTCCTGTGACTCTCTGGCTCTGAGCTCCTCCTCTGTAGAGCCTCTGCGAGAAGTGACGCTCAGCCAGGACGAGGCCTGTCGCAGACTTCTAGACCTGCAGGAGTCCGTTTGCAGGGCCGTGCCCTGTCTCATGGAATTTGTCAGCAGTCACTGGAGGAGCAAAAATCATCTGGAGAAACACCTGAAGGAGATCAAAGAAGCAGCAGAGGGGATTGCATGTTCTCTGACGTCCTTCCTAAACTTTGCCCTGAACATTAAGGGCAATGCCTGCCGTTTGACCGATGCCAACCTTCAGACAAGGCTCTATAAACAGCTGTCCATTGTAGAAGACTCAGGTGTGATCCTACAACAAACAGTTAGTGCTCTAAATGTGGCTGGCTGGCCCCTCAATACACTTTGTCAGGACCCGGGGCAGGTCCAGACACCTGACCAACTGGAGCGCTTCGTTATGGTGGCACGCACAGTTCCAGAGGACATCAAGCGCTTGGTGTCCATCATCAATGCCAATGGCAAGCTTCTGTTCAGAGTCCCTCAGAAAGATCCAGATCCTCTCAACACCATAGGTCAGCCAGAGACAAAGACAAGTCCTGATGATAGTGAACAAGGAGGGGACTTAGTGGAGGATGACAATGACTATGTAGAGCTGCAGGTGAAAGCATCTAATCTTCTAAGTCATTATAAATAATATAGGTTACTGAATGATGAGGTTTTAACCGAGGAAAGCCCAAAGCATACTTACTAATGTAATGTAATTGTAATTACACAATGTAATAATGTAATTTTTTGCTATTGACCTTTCCTCAGACTAAGAATGAGTTTGAAAAGCAGCAGAAGGAAGTGCAGAAGGAACCAAAAGAAAATGTCAGACCAGTCTCTAACAAGGCACAGGTGAGTATCTCCTATTAACACAAGGGATTTGTTCCTTCTTAATGAGCATGATGAAAACAAAAAACACCTATGCCTCTTAGAAAATTCTACAATGTAGCTAGCCAGGATTTAAGGTTAATATGTGGCCATCTTCACCTCCTTTGTTCAATTTCTCCACTGCTCAGGCTGATAACAAGCGTCACTCCTCTCAGTCCGGCAGTGGCACAGAAGAACATCGTCTGTCCTCCCTGTCAGAGCACTGCCGGCTTTACTTTGGCGCTCTCCAGAAGGCCATTGGGGGATTTGTGGGCAGTCTTCAGGATGGCCAGCCGCCAGAGAAATTCATCTCACAAAGTAAGCTGGTGATCATGGTGGGCCAGAGATTGGTGGACACCCTGTACAGGGAGGCCCAACGTGGAGGGTCCAGCCAGAGCCTCCTGTGTAAGAGCAACCACCTGTGTGCTCTTCTGAAGCAACTGGCTGTGGCCACCAAGAAGGCGGCACTGCATTTCCCGGATAAGCAATCTCTACATGAGGCTCAAGAGTTTGCAAAGGAACTGGCCCAAAGAGCACAGCACTTTCGTTTATCGCTTGACCTCTGAAAGCGCACATATCACGCATATATAGATTTGTTTGTACAGCAAAAGTCATTTAGCTATCTGTTTCCTTTTTCATTCATTCTTCAAGCTTCACTAGCCAAAAAGATCATTGCTTTTTGCTGAATGTTAAAATGTTAAAGATGTTAGAGAAAGATGCTGGGACAAGCATAACTATTCAAATATGGAGTTGTATTTGTACTAAAAGCCAATTTTAAGATGCAATTTTAAATATAAAGTATAAAATATGATTTGTTTTATATAATTTACAACTATTTTGTATTCTCTAAATATATTGTTTATGTGGATGTTTTATGTATTTTATTACTTTATTGTGTAAGAGGTATACTCTCCAGAGTAGTAGTTTGATACTGTCTACTTTTTCTGAAAAATGTGTTATGCATTCCCAAACTTTTCTTGACAAAAGACTGAGTACAACACATGTTGGATTTTTATTGATATTAAAATGAAAAACTGAAAACTATTTATATTGTTTTGTTAACATCTATCTGAAGCATACGTAAAGAGAACAGTTGTGACCTCTGTAGGCAAAATAATGCAAAATGATATAAAATTAAAGGGAATTTTACACAGAAAGCAAACTAACTAACTCAGCCTGTGAAACAATGAATCAGATTATATCGCAGTTATCACAGAGTCTACAAATTTATAATAGAAATTTATAATAAAAAGCATGCATTACAAACTGTGGGTGTGTGCAGTTGGAAAGACATGGGTGTTTACCGGACAGAGAGGGTTTAACAAGAAGATGTTGGTTGCATTATGGGAAATGTAGCATCCAGTGTTTTTGGTGATTTACCCATACAAGGGACTAAAGGTCAAGATATCGTGACTTCTGCTGCTTTGACTTTTTCCCCAAACGTATTAAAAGTGCAATAGTAAATAACTTACTATATAGTGTGATTTGTTATTGCTCATTGCAGCGGAACTGATCTTTTCCACTGTACTGCCTCTACAGTAGAGGTCAGAGGTAAGCGTCATTACAGAACAGGAACCCTGGGCACCAACCCCCAGCTTTAGTGTCTCGTTTACCGGTAATCCTGTAATGCACACAATTTTGTCTCAGTTGACCTTTTACCACCCACATACGCCTATGGGATGCCAGCACTATGTGGGCCTTTCACTTTCAGACTGCTAGTACTATGAAAGACCAATAGGCGATTAAAAATCTTTCATAATGTTTCAGTCATTCAACTTTTGTACTTTGACCCTCTAACTAAGATTCTGTTATGGTTGCCTTTGGGCCACATTGTGAAATAAGAAAAATCTGATATTTCTGAATAATTTAACTAATAACTTGTATTGTAAACATGCACTTTTTCACAGTTTTTCAAGTCAAATTGCAGGTTCAATTTTAAGCATTACTACAATCAAACAGAACAGATGGTTGGTCCCTTTGATTACAATCCTGGCTGCACAAGTATGACCAGAACTTAACAAAAAGGAATAGTAATATCAAAACACTATGAAGCTTACAGTACAGTAATGTAGATTAACAAACAATACATGCAAATACAATTTTTCATGGCTGGATTACCATCAGGGCAAAATGGGCTCCTGAAAGCCCCAGGTCCACTGTGTACAAAGTAATTGAGGCCATGTCTTGAAAAGGGCCCTGTTTCAAAATCTAGTTTTAAGACCTTCATTATCTTAGTTGATATTGTGTCTACGATGTGCATATTCATTATTTTGAATTCAATCAAATTACCATACAGCAAACCTGAAGGCATGCAATAATCCAGCATAGGAATACTGAACACAATGCACAGAGAAAGGGAGGAAGGAGGGGTCAATATGGGCCCAGCAGCTCATTTTGCCGCTGTGCCCCCTACCAGCTTAATCTGGCCATGAAATCCATTGAGTCTGCGTCCTTGGTTTACAGTAGGTCGCTCTGTGTCACTACTAGATCACCCTACTGGCTAAAATGTTGAGAGTTTGCAAAAAATGGAGAGGTCCACTGCCGAATGACTGCTGCACACACACACACAAGCAGTTCATAATTGTATGCTGCCCTCTAGCAGTAGTGTGGGGATATGACTTCATTCACATGCTTTTTGCTGCTTATTCAGGCTAAAGGAAATTCTTATCTACACAGGACATTTGGAATTTACTTCATGACTGATTGATCATTCAGTGAAATATATAAGTATATTTTTTACATCATAGTAACATTCTTTAACAGTGTGCAGTTTAGGTGTGTGCTTCTTTCAGCTTTGAATTTTACAAAATTGTAGTTCCATTCCAGGGTGTATCCCGCCCCTGATAGGCCTGCTCTGAAAATCTGTGGAACCACGGGTGACCACACTGCAATGTTATTTGTTTGAAGCACTCAGGTATGGGGAACTTATGAATTTGCAAAATGTCAGTTATTTTTAGGTCTGTTGTTAGATTACATTAAATTCATGTTGGACTATTTTACTACAACAGGTGGGAAAACTACAACTTGCTGATTGGTTTGCACTAAAAGTCTGGAGATAAAAAGAGTAGTTAATGGATGTAACTCCAGTTCTATGAGTACATGCGTAGTCCTCAAACGGCCTTCGCTATTGGTTAACCCCATCAAGGTTGCTCCATGGCACCCTGAGGCAGATCTTTGCCCTCACCGCCCAATCATGAGGTAGCAACCACATAGGCTACTCTAAAACACCAGTGCACCCACTTTTCTATTCCTGTCAGCTACAGGCTTTACAGCATACAGCCTGTGGATGTATTATAAGATAATAAAAGTGATGAATTACAGCCAATATATCCATGGCATAATATGTCCATGATCCATGGTTACAGCCGCACACATCTATGTAATCCATGAGGGCGCAAGGCGGTGCAGTCTCGTGGCTCTGATGGATGTTCACAATGCCTAGGAAAATAACTGGATTCAGCATTTTTTTTTACAACTTTAAGGACATAATGATTTAAATAAGAGTTATTTAAATGTTGGTACTGGAAAGTTGTACCTCAAAAAAAAAAAAAAAAAAAAAAATTTCAGCTGATTTACAGACGTCTCTTTCACAATGTAAGTCTATGGGAAAAAGTCTTTTTTGGGCCAGTGTGCATCACGTGATGGACCCAGAAGTTGTAATTACACTGTTTGGCCACTATGTCAAATTGGCTTCAAAGTGGGGGCTATTC
The DNA here is from genome assembly GCA_008360985.2 of Macquaria ambigua. Taxonomy (NCBI): domain Eukaryota; kingdom Metazoa; phylum Chordata; class Actinopteri; order Centrarchiformes; family Percichthyidae; genus Macquaria; species Macquaria ambigua. The sequence goes on along the minus strand of VMKM01000237.1, from coordinate 129,959 downwards.
CTCTGGCTCTGTGATTTTGTGCAGGGGTTTTTCATATCAAGCTGATGCTTCTTTGGTTAATCCTGTTGAAACTCCTTGTTTCTCACCATCCTGTAAGAATAATAACAGAGCTATTCGCTCTCTGTTTCAGAGTGAGGTTGTCACAAAGCCTTATGTCACTACATATTGGAGTAACTTTACTAAGATATTATTTGGACAATTGCCTCACAAATTTAGGCATTTATTACTAATAAGATTAGAGAGATTTCCTTTAAAGAGAGAGATTTAAGGATGATCTAAATATAAACTGCTCATGTTGCACAGCTCAAACAGAAATCGTGCCCCATCTTTTCTGGCATTGTCAGTACTCTAAACAATTATGGAAAGATGTTTCTAAATGTATTATTGACATCATTATTTTATGAACATGTTATATTCAGTTTCTTTACCTATGACAGGACATTTGAGGAAAAGGCATATATCTTAAATCTATTGATTATAGCCAACTTCTATATAGGCTACATAAGTGTAAGTTTACAAACCAAAGGCCCCTTTTTTTTTTTTTTTTTTACAAAGATTTTAAATCTTGTACCAATACAAAGACCATAAAAACAGTAAAGGCATGTGTTGCCTGTAAAGTATGTATGTAAATAAAAGCACAGTTTGTATCCCAATGAAGATGCGTCTCACTGACTTTCTCCAGTGTTCTGAAGGAGACGATCTCTTTGGACTGAGATTGACTGGATAAAATAAGAGACACTTATTTTCTGTCTATGAGTTGTATGCTGACTGTATAGGTGCCTTGATTCCTAAAGTGTCTATACAATTACAAATTGTACACATTTCCCCCTTTTTATTATTATTATTATTAATGTACTTATTTTTCTCACCCTCTGCGGTTGCCCCCTGGCATGTTTGTTTGAATGTTTGAATTTTGCACTGTGGTTCTTCTTATTGTCAAAATGTGTGACAATTTGTTCAATTAAAAAAAGATCCCCACCGGACCCCACCACAAATCAGGAAACGAAACCCTTAAACCCAAAGATTCAAACTTGTCAAGATAATTCACATCCAACCTTTGGAAACCCAACTTCTGCTGGCCATAACATACAGTTTATCAAACATACATGTTAAAGAGTTACAGCCGTTGAATCGCATAGGACAAAAAAGCGCTTTGCAGCATGTTGCACTTTTGGCTACACCCAAATCAGTGATGCCATAACATTGGTATGGCATTAGAAACTGTAGACCCTTCTTTCTTATGAGTAAAAATGAATTTAAGAGGTATTTTTATACAATTACATTGTCAAAAAAAGAAAAGTTACTGCTTTGAAAATGACCCTTTTATCTACAACTGTTGTTTTAAATCTGCGATAATGTGGGCCTGTAATTTTCTTATGCTCCTTTTGTTTAGTTTGTTTTGTTTTATGCATTGTGCTTGCCTATTGTAATTTTATGTTTGTGCTACTTGCGTACATGGTTATACACAATGTGTAATGTTTAATAATAAAGATGAAAAGAAAAAAATGAAACTCCATCCCATCATGGGAGATACGGTGGTATAGAGATCACAGAAAACATCACACAATAACTTCTCCAACAAAATTAATATTCACTGACTTTTACAGACATTATTTTTGTCTAGGAAACTAAAGTATTGCCTCTCAGCTGATAAAGCAGTGTATTTAGCAAAGGGTTTGGCTTTAGCTGCGTGAAATTAAGCAAATGCGGAAGTAGCAGCAGTGACTCCTCTTGGTTTGCTCGTATGCTTCTGTACGTGCCTGTGCGTCACGTCGTCATGTGTTCCCCTCTATCTCTTCTCCCTCTCACTGTCCGTGTCCCGGACAGACTCACAACCTCAGACATGGCTCTGTGAACCAGCACATGGCAGCTAGCAGCCATGAACCAAAAAAAACAACTTACGATGCCTAAATAGTAGCCTTATTTGGTTTCTTTAGAAATTACTCCAACTCCTGCAATAGCCACAGCTTCCAACCCGTTGTCAGTCACTGTCAGGGGGAGAGGAGCACTGCAACCCCTTTCGGTTTAATTTCCTCTGATATTTCGCTTTTTTTTAACAGTCACTTTTAAGTTTCCGTCTTTCCTGACAGCGGTCAACATGGGTGTTCAAGGTTTCCAGGAGTACATTGAAAAGCATTGCCCCAGCGCTGTGGTGCCGGTGGAGCTCCAGAAGCTGGCCCGGGGGAGCATGGTTGGAGGCGACCGGCAGAGACCTCCTCAGGGTCCGCTGAGACTGCTGGTGGACGCCGAGAACTGCCTCCACCGACTCTACGGAGGCTTCTACACCGACTGGGTCAGCGGGGGCCAGTGGAACCACATGCTGGGCTACCTGGCCGCCCTCTCTAAGGCCTGCTTCAACGGCAACATTGAGCTCCTAGTGTGTTTCAATGGAGCCCTGGAGAAAGGCCGTCTTCACGAGTGGGTCAAGCGACAGGTGAACGAGAGGCAGACCGCCCAGCAGATCATCAGCCACGTCCAAAACAAGGGCACCCCGCCACCCAAAGTCTGGTTCCTCCCTCCCGTGTGCATGGCTCACTGCATCCGACTGGCGCTCCTCAGGTTCCGCGTCGGGGTGAGTGAAAACTCGGCCTGGCAATTCCTGTTGAGCAGAGCCACTCTGCTGGACTACCCGCCCTCAGACATTAGCAGGCTTTCTGGTTAGCCTGCTAGCTGCTCATCACTGCCAACTTCAGCCATGATAAGAGCTGCTTCCACACCCGGCCAAGTTAATCAGTGTGCCTGTAGGAGTGTCAGCAGTGGCCTACTTTTTAGTTCTTAACTCATTCTGATTGTGTGACATTACCTCGGGCTATAAATGCACGTGATCAACGTTGTAATGTGGTCCGATCATTAAATAAAGGTGTTTGCTTAGTCAAAAACAACTGACTCACTGACCTGTCCCAGTCCTGAAAGATAGGGAAGCTGAAAGAAGAAACCAGTCACTCTGGAACTTATACATGCTGAAGCCAAATGACAGAATATTAATTGGCAATAATTTTGATAAAGTATAAATCAGTGAAGTCCTTTTTTAAAACAGAAATGCCCCAAATTCACTGCCTACAGCTCGTCAGTTGTGAATATTAGCTGGGTTTCTTAGCTTTCTATGATTGTCAGTGGACTATCTTCGGTTTGATTGGACAAATCAAGACATTGAAAATTGTGATGGCTATCTTTCATTATTTTCTGACATTTTATAGACCAAAATGATTAATTAAGAATTGGGGCTGCAACTCACGATTAATTGATTAATCGTTTAGTCTATAAAATGCCATAAAATTGTGAAAAATGTTTCGTCTTCAAATAGCTTTTTTTGTCCGACCGACAGTCCAAAACCCAAAGACTCTTTATTTACTGTCATACATGACAAAGAAAAGCAGCAAATCCTCACATTTAAGGAGCTGGAACCAGCAAATGTTTGACAATCTTGCTTGAAAAATGACAGAAACGATGAATCAATTATAGAAAAAAAAAGTTGGCAATTTTCTTTCAATTGACTAATCGTTGCAGCTTTATCAAGAATACAAAGGCAGATTAATCGATACTGCAAATAATTAGTTACAGCCCCTAAATATTACCACATGCAGGAACACTACAAAAGACAGAAAGTCATGCATATTTTAGTTGAGTATCTACAGAACTAAATCATGCATAAACAGTAACGCTGCATCTCATTCTGCGTGCAGTTTTGGTCTCTGGCATGCAGCGCTGTAAAGCTGTTGTCTCATTTGAAGTGGTTTACAGGGCATTGATTTGTTGCATGTAAAAATTGGGATGCTCCGATCTGCCGTATTGATATCGGGGTCGTTACGGACCTTATTAAGTGGGGAGATACCCCGATCCACAAATGGGTATAGACCAGTCCACATTAAATACAGTTTATTTGTCAATATCATTTAAAATTGTGTTTCTTCTTCTCATTAGGAAAGGGCTGGCCTGCGACCTGTCATGTTACCTTACATCAAAATGATTTTTTTGATGATTTTAAAATTGGAAATCGGATCAGGAATCGAGATTGGATACCCTGAGTTGACGTATTGGGAGAGATAACGTGGGATTGGTTCAAACCAAGTAAAACTAAATCAGGATCTATCTTTTAACTCAGGAGTTACAAGATATTATTTTGACAATGCAGTGACGTGTTATGTGGTAAATTGAGTGTTCATATACTAATGCTGTTTTGAGATCATGTTTTTTCACAGTACTCTGGATAACATTCCAAACATATAGCCTATTATTTGTCTCTCTTTCTTTGAGTATCCAATCAGCTATGCAGGGCTTATTCGCTAACAGCGGCTGAAACAAAACTGCACCTGCTTTGTAATCCTGTCTCTGTGGCCTTTTCTCGAGTACCTAATACAACATGTCTGTGCAAGAGGTTTATTTTCAGGCTTTACCATCTAAAGCCTAATTCTTGTCTTGGACACTCCTCAGGTTGTCCAGAGCATCGAGGACCACCACCTGGAAGTGACAGCCTTATGCAGGGAGACCGGCTTCCACGGCCTGGTGGCCTATGACTCAGACTACGCTCTGTGCAACATCCCGTACTACTTCAGTGCCCACGACCTCAAACTGAGCCGCAATGGCAAAAGCCTCACCACCAGCCAGTACCTGATGCACGAAGTGGCACAGCAGCTTGATCTCAACCCAAATCGTTTTGTCATTTTCGCATCGCTTTTAGGTCGGTGTGATATTACAACTGGACAGAATAGAAATGGAACTGTTAGGTTAGATGAGGCTGACTGACACAACTATGCTGTGGTGTGTTTTATAGGAAATCACATACTGCCTGATGAAGACTTGGCTGCCTTTCACTGGAGCTTACTTGGTCCAGAGCACCCATTAGCATCTCTGAAGGTAAAGTTTTTAATGATGATTCCTTTGTGATCACAGAACTGCTAATACAGTGTAATAGAAGAGCTGTGAATATTGTTAGTGAATGACAGTTGGAGTTGAACAGTGGTTCAGCACATACTGTGCTTGAATATTTTTTGTGTGCCTCCTGAATGAATGAATGAATGGATTTCTAAGAAAACCGCCATTGTCATTCACTTTCTCAACAGAAAGTACAAAAGTGTCTTTAATAGAAAAATTCCACTGATGTTATACACAAGGTCTGTTAATTCAGCCTGTGAAAACAGTTGTATAACTGTGGCTCCGGAGGAGTGTTGACAAGTCTGAGACAATAATCCCCGATGATGCAATTGAGTTATATTGTGGGAAATGTAGCATACAGGCAGTGTCCGAAATTAACTTTTTGACTCAGCGGCCAAAGGGAATGGTAGATGAAAGAATCCACTGGCCAAGAATATTTTTTACCGGCCAAAATAATAAATTGCCTGTCAAACATAAGTAAATTTGAAGGTTTTGTAAACCTATCAGATGCTTAATCATTTAAATCAACTTAAACCTCCTCATCAGACTCCTCACTCTCTACCGCAATCACCCTCCTTGTAAATATTGCCACATAATAGCTATTTAATTAGCCTAACCGTAGCTAGCAGCAAGACCGACAGCAAGTGATAGTTTAGCGGAGTAGCTCATGTCCCTTACGTAAACAGTGCTGGTAAACAACGGCACTGTTTAGACGCACGTAAAAACACACATGATTGTGTGTGTGTGTGTGTGTGTGTGTGTGTGTGTGTGTAACTCCGACACAGACTGCAGAGGACAGAAGCAGCGCGCCCGTAAATGACACCTACACGTGGTAGAGACTCTTTTGGTACAAACATTTACCTGCCAGTGTGGCGGATAGCCTTCCGAGATTTACTCGCCAAATGTAAAATCTACCCGCATTTGGCACGGGTGTAAATTTCGGACCCTGGATACAGGGTTCTGGGAGCTTGACCCATTCTAGAGACCAAGTCAGGATATCTCTGCTTCGTCCGTCTGTCTCTTGTGAGTCCTCCAACTTTATGGAAGTGCAGTACTTCATCACTGAAGATTTAAATGCAGGAACAAGTGCAGCGCAGCAGCTAATTCACAGACCACACCATCCTCTCAATCTACAGTGACATGCACAGCTTTGAACCCCATGAAAACTTGGTGTTAGATCCTATGTAGCTTTCTAGTTTGGGAAAACAACACGTTATTCTTCTTATTGTTGTTGTTATTATTATTATTAATATTAAGAGTTTAACCCTTAAAAACTCCGCTACTCTGCTTCTTTGGGATTTTGTAACATTTGATTGACAGCGACCTGCCAACATAAGCATACAATCCCACAATTGTCATCAGCAAAATGTTGTTGCCAAATCACTATTGGTGCACAGAATGCGACATCGCCTTTTTTTTCCAACTGAGCCCAACCCACTTCGAACCAGCATAGACGAAACACAAATACAGAAATGTCCCAGGTCAAGCCACCAAAACTGTTTTAACTTTGACAGAAACTTGTGTGTTCATGTGGGACCCCATCACTCATAGTCAGAAGCTGATTGACAAAATAGCTTTTTAGAGTCTTTAAAACAAACAAAACCTGATTTTATCTCTGCCGGTAATATCAATTCAGAAGGCTTGTTTGGGCTTGGACATGTAATTACGTTCATCCTTAAAGTCAGTTCAGACCAAAGATTCGCGACGAGATGAGCAATGTGCCGGTCTGTAACGTCCTGAAACCTGCCAGTTTACACCAAAGCGACTTGACGAGACGGTGTAACATTTCCATAGCAACAGCTCTCTATACTTCTGTTCTTACTGACGGCTTTTCAGGCTTTTTTTGTAGCTGGATATAATTTGTAGAGTCTTAAAACATGAATGAGGATCGTGATAGTGAGTTACTTGCTACAGTTGCATTTCTAGTATTGATGAAACGGCAAAAACATAAAAAACCAGGGGGTCGAGATGACCAGCTGACTTCGCTACCGGCTGATTGGCTGCTGAAACAGGTGACGTGCCTTACGTTCTAAAACCAGCCACTGGCGATTTGACAAGCTGAGTCGCAGGTGACGCCATCAGCCGGCTTGAGTCGAGCTGAGACGGGACAGTTCACACCGCTGCAACTTTTCCCTGTGACGTTCTAAAACGGGTTCATCTTGTCATGAATCTTTGGTCTGAACTGGCCTTTAAACTCACTGAACTTTAATATACATTTCCTGTTTTCTTTGCTGATTTCTGAGCTTAAGACTAGAGGTCAACATGCTTGTTTGGTGATAATGGATGGCTAAAAATCCTCTGACAAAACTGCTAGTTGGACAACAAACCGATCTGAAACTGTTCATGGGTCTTTCTGGAATAGGAGACTGAACTTTAGCTTTATTGCCAGAGTTGTAAATAAGGAGAACGCTGTGAGCTTAACCCCCAGCTGCCCCCCAACACCATGTAGTGATTCGACAAAATTTCCATGCATGGCCAAATGTACAGAAATAGGATCTTTATGGATTGGTGAATAGTTGAGTCGAACAGTTGCATGACAGCAGTTTGCATGACAGTTTTAGGGCACAGTGTATAAATGGTTCAGCTGTTAGTTTTTAAAAGACTGGCTGTGATTAAACAGAAAGCCATCTGGTTCACATACTGACACATTACATTCCACCGCCGAGTGACACTCAACAGGACTTCACAGTGCACACACTGACTGCTCACATGTTTCTACTGCTGTCCCTCAGTCTTTTCTTTGCTCCCATCAGTGGCACCCAGTCAGTCTTTCTAAAAGTAATAAAGATAGAAAATCATTATCTTTAAAATGGCATGGAATTTAAAAAACTAAATAACCAAAAATATTTAAAAAGAGAACCAAATGAATATTAGTATTTACATTACATAAATCTCACTTTATTGGCTGCTGTAGTCAGTATCCAACCTGGGACATAAAAATCTCATCTTCAACAAAGAAAAAAGAAATATTGTTAACCAAAACTGCACTACACATTATGTTCATACTTGATGAAATCATAAAATTGTGATCAAACTATTATAAGTATTAAAGCTATAAAAGCTTATATTTCAAAGTGCTCTGTACAAACAGTCTCGTTCTGCAGCTGCTGTCACTTGGACAGTTGTTTACCTATTAACCATCAATCTCAGTGGGTCATTTAGCCAACCACACGTGCCAAGCCAAGTGTAGCTTTGGATACTCAGTGGTTAGGATACTCCTGCTGTGTTCCAAATTGCATACTTACTCTTTTTACTTTTAGTATGTACTGCAGCTGCCCTTACAAATACGTACTGCTGCATGCAGTATGCATACAACTAGTACATGCTACTTCGTCATAACATTGCGACTTGAACTAACCCTCTTTCTCATACATCCGTCGCAGTCTGTAGCGCAAAATTCTGCTTCTGTCATCTGACAAAGAGCTGTCATCTGTCTGGGCTCTGTCGGCGGCTCAGTCGATGTGACGCTGCACAGAGGATTGTGGGTCAGAATATCCAGAAAAGCATGCTGGCGACCAGATGCAGTAGGACATACTGGTATTTTTGGCATACTGAATTTGACATACTATGTATTGGGACATACTACATCTTTTTCTGGCATAGTGACACGTATGGGCATTGGAACACACCCTCTAATATCTGGAAAGTAACTAGAGGGCTACAGAAAAAAAACCCCAGTTCATTTGAATTTGTGGCTCACTGTCAGAAATGTGACCACAACGCTTAAAGACAGTGAACTCAAAAATACATTTTATAAGTTCTAATCCAGTCTCCCTGTGATAATTGTTTAGTTATGTCCTGTGATATGCCAAACACATATCAAAACTATCATTATATATAGCAAAATCCCTCTTTTTCTTCCTGTAAAACATTAAAATATTTTAGAATGTGATTGTTCACTAATTTATTCATTTCTCCCTCTATCCTCCTCCTCTTGATCTAACAATGCAAGTGAGGGAGGTGTGGGTTGAGGTCAGTCCTCTACAGCTTTGCATCAAGCTGTATTCACTAAGCCACGCCCACATTTGACTTGGATGGACATGAAATTCTCCCTGTTGAATCTTCAGTAGAAAAGATTAACAACTGCATTAGAAAATATCTGCTTCTTTCATACACATCTGTTCACTGAGCTCAAACTTCTGTTCCTGCAGCACTAACGTCAGAGGGAAGCTAAAGGTTGCGCTGCTGAGAAAAAACAGATTTTACAATCTGCAGCTTAAACGAATACACTTTTGAATTCTGGATCAATTTTGGGTTAATTAACAGTTTTGGATAGGTAGGTTGGCAGGAAGATAAGATGGTCTTTTTCGTTTTCAGATGCATGGTTAAAACAGAATACGCAACTTCTCCAAAGAAAACCATTTAATGAAGCAGATTTAATGGGAGAATTTTCTTGATCAAAGCTGTGACATATTTTCACACTGCACTGGAGATTTCCTGTTTTTACTCTGTGTACTTATTTATGATGTCCCAGTGTGTGTGTGTGTGTGTGTGTGTGTGTGTGTGTGTGTGTGTGTGATGTGCCAAATGCAGCATTTTAAATATGTAAGTACTCAGTGATTTAAAGAGTTTTATTTGAACTTGACCTCACCTGCTGTGCGTTATCATTCCTCAGGTGCGTGCCCACCAGCTTGTGCTCCCACCCTGTGATGTTGTAATCAAGGCTGTGGCAGACTACGTCCGCAGCATCCCAGACATGACTGACCTGGAGGCCATTGCTAAGGACATCTTCAAGCATTCACAGGTATGAGAAGTAGAGCTGCTCTTTACTAAAAATTGGAGAGAGATGATGGATATAATGTAGATTGTGATAGTTTTGATCACATACTTCACAAACAGAGTGGTTGTGTAGCAGTAGTTTTATAAACTTATTCAGGTGACCCATTCCACTTTTTTGTGTGTGAAAACTATTGTTTCTACAGGGTTTCCTGCACTTATTATTTTTAAGTTCCATTGCAAAACATTTCTATCGATGACAATGAATTTGATGAATGTATTGCATGTATAGTGGCGCAGCAGTAAAATAACTGACTGGCTTGACTAGTCGAGAGCCTGAAAAAATGAGTACATTTGTAGTGTCAGGAGGGGCTGCAGAGAAGCTGTTTTGCTAAGATGTAGTCAATAGCACCGAACCTCCAGTTCTGTAAAACCCTTTGACAGATCTGTGGTTAGAAAGCAAACAGATCTGCAGGTGTTCACAGAGCTTTCTAGAAGGGGAAATTGTAGAATTTTCTTGATAAATGGAATTTGTAGCTACTGTCACGTTTTTCACATTCACGTTCAAAAACAACCTTTGACATGGCAAACATTTTGTCTTGGCCAGTACAAAGCACTGAGCAGACTAAAATATTAGATTCAACAAGGTGAATAAACCCCATCGCTTCTGAAATGAGCTGTTACAAGTAGACAGATTTACAGCACTGTAGAATAAGTTTACACAATGGAAAGGCAAAAAAGGTTGAATTAAAATTTTGTTTTTTAAAGTCGAGATGAAATGGAAAAATGCCTTTTTAACCATTTTAGATAATACACAAAATCCATTTCTTTGTATTCTTATCAAAATCCAATGATGTTTTCTTCCTGTAAATAAAACGTCTGCTTATGTAAGCTTGAACCAGCCAATTCAACCAATAATAATATGACATCCACCCATCAATCAATCTTCAGCTTTTAGCGGCACAGAGCTAAGATTCGTTAGTTAGCTAGCTAACAGCAGCATGGTACGTCCATGTGTCTTCCAACTTTTTCAACTGAACTGTAATTCTCCATGTTTGTGATGACACGGCCACTTTTTAATGTTCAAACCAAATTCCTCCCAACATTATGTCACGCCTGTCTATTCCTATCTATACGGCACGATACGGAAGCTCGATACTCTCGAAATGCCGTTTCATCACGACTTTAAGCACTGCAATGAAAGACATTGATCAAATGGGGTGATTTTGTGAATTTACACTTCGAAGCTCTCACAACTCAAGTGTGAGTCATGACCCATAGCCTGGTTGGAGGCCTCAGTTTATTATGTACAATGTGGTATAAAATATAATTCACAATATAGAAAGGTTTCAGTTGTTATTGAAGCTGCATTTTTGCTCCTCAGTCATTTTGGTGAATTGTGGAAATGAAAAATGTATTGCCACACACTCACCAGAGGATACTGAGTCATTAATGTGCTGCTCTAAAAAGAGGAAAAAACTGATAACGTGGCTTGATCACACGTTTCAGGATATAATCAATCTAATCAATCTATATCTAATTATCTGAATGTAAAAACCATTCAGAAAGTAGCCGCTCTGTCCAGAGGTTCTGTCATTGTTAACTAAGATGTTTTCCTTCTTCAGTGGACAGATTCACTTTTCCTCTGACTGTGCTCTGTGTGTATTAATCTTATTTAATGTTATTCTCTTAGTCGTGCACTGATGACAAAGTCATCCGCTTCAAGAAGGCAGTGGAGTACTACTCAGTGGCCAGCAAACCCCCTCAGTTCCCTCCACACCTAGGTGGGTTTCTTTCTAATCATACTCTGTGGCTTGAATACTACTGTTGGTGTTTATCAGCAGCTGTGGTTTGTATATACAGTAGCTGGAGGGTCTCAGATTTGGTCTTCATTGAATAACCTGGCTGGTACATGTGTTAGATAAATGTTAAAAAGACAGATTGAGAAATATCAGATCTGTTTTTGTTGTAAATGGGCATCAGATGCTCCACACATTGCACACTCCAAAGAAAATGTACAATGTTCTTTGCCTGAGAGTGCCTTTAGACTGCTGGCCATGCCCATGCTAAAAGGCTACAGCAAATAGTCTATAGCTTTCCTCCAGCAGACATTTAGGCTTTGTTCAGACTGTCCGCACTGTTATTTGCAAGTGATCAGATCGGATTTGTGTGTCCGGACATCACCAACCTATCTGCATGGGTTGCTGTGGTAACGACGTAGGCGTCAGTAAGTATGTACGCTGGTGACGCAGCTTTCTGATAGGAATCGCATTTCAAACCACCTCCAAATGTGGCTTGGATCCAATTTGCATTTCATGTGTTTTTTTGTTTTTTTTTGCCGTCCAGACTTTCTAAAATCAATCAGGTTATGCCAAAACATGGATTTGGGCTGGCAGTCTGAACAAGGCCTTTGACTTGTCAAACACAGGTGTAATTAACTTAATTATGGCTGCATTCTGGTGCACAAGTTCCAGAGGCCTCTTTAACGTCATAAGTAACACCTGTGGATGACTGTCTGTACAGTAAGCGGTCCCGGCGCTTGCCAACACTCTAACTTCACTCTGCCTGTTGTATTGTTTGTGTATCGAACAATGTATTGTAATTAAAAATGAATGTCTTCAGGATGAAATCTAGTATGATGTTAGGATGAAGATGTTATGGATGATTTGTTTCAGAAATGTCAAACAAGGGTAGAGGTCATTTAGAAACAGTGTCGCTATTACATAGTTTGTCCACCAGAGAGCACTACGGAGTTGACTTTACGAAGTTGACTTTTATGTTGTAAAATGTCCCACTCAGTGTGTAGCCTGGCAACCAGATGAATCTGCAACTCATGTGTTATTTGCTCTGGCAGATGTGTCTGGTCCCCCTCCCATTCAGACAGATTTCCAGCTGATCTGGCCCGGGTCGGGCCAATCACAACCGTTTATCTAATATGGGGCGGGTTTGATACGATGACTGTACAGAGGAGCGCTGTTGAGGCATTTTCGTTAACAACCAAGATGGCTGCCGCTGATGTGGAACGTTTTGAATCCATCAGTATTAAACGAACTGGATGGTATATTTTCTCTAAAAGAAAAACAAACAACTGCACTTACAGCTTTTGTTGATAAGAAAGATGTGTTCGCTGTACTTCCGACAGGAGTCACTCAGCACTACGTCGCACGTTTCATTGCTCTGATTGGTTGTAGGTCTATTTAAGGGCAATATGGTTTGCACTCGTTGATAACGCCCCTTTTTGAAATTGAAAATTAAGTGAGAGGCAACGTCAGGAAGTTAGTATGTGTCTTGTAAAACAAATCTAAGGGATACGTATCAAGATTGTTTTTGTTATGCGTTTATGGTTTAAAAATAAAAAATAAATAAATATCGGCTGATGTATCATTATTGGATTTTTTAAACTTAAATATCAAGATTGGTAGCGGCATGAAATATCCAGTGAAAGTCTATATGCTGACATCTTTTGTGTGTATCTGTTTCACAGTCAGACCAAAACACATGGGAGTGCCTGCTGCAGTGCCATCTCTGAAAATGCTCAACATTCCACAGGTGCCACTGCCTGTAAAAGCTGGGGTAAGACTGGGAAATACCCTGTATTCAACAGTGAAATGCTGCAGGTGGTTCAGCTTCATGAGAATGACGCGTTTATGTTTGGCCTCACCGTCTTCAGGTCCAGCACTCGTACCCGAAGCCTCTGGTGGAGCGCAGCCTGGCTTTGGACTCGGTGGAGAAGGGCCTCCCGGAGCAGAACAGCTTCGGCAACATTCCTCATGATGGCAAGCACACACCGCTGTATGAGAGGTCCTCTCCCATCAACCTGGGCCAGGCCACCAGCCCCAACCACACAGAGGCCACTTTCTTCAACGCCTCCTCCACATCCTCCTCCTCGGAGAATGAAGAGAGCTCAGGCACAACTGCCAAGTGAGTTCAACACAACACCTACACTCTGTTACTGTCTCAATTCATGGAGAAAATCTTTAGAGATCATCAGTCTGTCATGTTCATTGTCCCACAACTGGCATTTCTGTTTCTGTCAGGTAGGCAGATCTTGTCTTTTCCAGGAACGCTGTCATATGTACATTAAACATCTATGGTGAAGTATGGGTGCAATTTATCCAACAGTGAAGACCAATCTTTTACCATGCTTTCAATCCATATAACCTGCATTTATTACAGCATAATCACCATCCTTAACAGTGACAACATAGTAGTTGTAGCAGTTAATTTACAGTTAAAAATGTATTAGGAGATGTTAATACTTGTTTTCCAGAAAACAATCTTCTCATTTCCTGTTAGTATTTTGTCCTGACATTGTTCCTGTTCTTTGAGTTGTGGTTGGTAGATAATGGGTACTTCTTGCAGCAAATGTCTTTAGCTTATGTTTGGTAAAATTGTTTTGTAGCACACTATCGAGTGCTGCAGGAATGAGTCCTAAAACAAAGTCAGTGGGTTTCTTGAATGGGTTTTTGGGTCGATGCCTGAAATAAGGTCTGTGGTTAACACAAGCTTAAGAGATTTTCACGTTTTGTTCTACGACATAAAATACGTCAGTAAATACTTCACTCATGAATTGTGAAGCTTTTACGTGTCTTAAAAAAGGCGGTTGCTAACAAGTGGCTAAATGAGACTACAGAGGTTGTCGGGGACATTAAACATCATCACGCTGAACACAGAAACTCATCTACTCACTCGTCCGCCTTTACAGCCTCGTTGTGTTTATACTGCAAACTATTCTAACTCAAACTTTCCCAAAGGCTTTTGTAGAAGAGGTAAGCGTGCAAAATCAAATTACAAGTTGGAAGCTTAGTGGTGGTGACGTTGAAGTCATGTGGCCATGGTGTAGTTTGTTTATAGCCTAACGTTAGCTTTTTACTTCTGGTGATTGCATTTACGCTTCAAAAATCATAAAAGTGGTGTTCATCTGTGAAGATGATCTTGTTGAACAAAACGTGTAAGTATCATAAATTTATGTTTGCCACAGAGCTTATTTTCTGCAATAATCAAGTATCCAATGGAAAAATCCCATTGGCTTTTTGTGGAGGGAACCAGAGTGATGCTAACTTCCGGGCTCGCCTACAAAAATACATTATCCCTGCAGCACTCTATAATTGTACTGCAGTGTTGTATCTGGTCTCTAATGGCAAAACTGCTGAATTTACTGCTCAGTATGTGGTTTCTATTTGCCGATACCCAAAGAGGTTTGATTTTGGTTGGTATATCTGTAAACACAGATCTCCAGGTGGCAACCAAGCTTTGCTGGTATAGAGAAGAATGGTAAGCTAATGGGAGAAATGTCATTGAGGTCATGAAGAGTTCACCTCTCATTTGGTTGAACACATGACTCCTCCTGACACAAAGATTTGTCTTGGCAGAAACACAAGTATCTATAAAATGTGTTTATACTTAGTAACCAGAAGAATGGAAACCTTTATCCAGAACTGCCCAGCTGTCCCCCACAGTTGCTGCGTTATGGACCCTAATATTCAACTAATAATGGGAATAATAGCCCAAACAGAATAACAGTGCCTCATGTAACCACCTCAATCAGAAGAGACTGGCCTGATTGGAAGGAATTTTCAACCGGGTTGGTGTGGGGGGGGGTATAAACCTTTGATAATCCGTTCAATCAGAAAATATCGGCGCCTAATAACCATGTAAACGCTTAATCCAATGGTTTCTCTCTGGTTGAAATAAATAGATACTTTCTGCGCAGATGACGTGAATGAGTTTCTGGCAGGGACAGAAACATGGCGGCAGCAAAACTAAACTGCTCTGTGGATGATACAACTTTTGTGTTGGAGACCTTAAAAGATTTAAGGATCACAAAAAATCACAATAATTGGATGTTTTTTGTGTGGCTGTCCATCGTTGTCTTTTAGATTGTAGACAAAGGTAGATTTCTACAGAAAACCTGCCTAAATGCTGCTTTAAGTCCAGCAGTAATTATCAGATGAAACAGAATTGGGTGTACTTTGAAAGGCTATCAAATGAGCAAGTGATGCTGCTCATTGTAATCAATTTTACATTTGTGTATGAACATGTCACGTTACATTTTATTTATGGTACACTGCCAGCCAAAGGTGATCAATGGTTTATCTTGACTCTGCTAAACTGAATCATATGTATGCTGTTCTTTTAGTCATGTTAGTGACCATAAAGGAGGATGGGAGAAAAACGGACATACTCCACATTTTGAAAACACACCAGAGGGAGACCTGGGGGACCAAACAAGACAAGTGAGTGAAACATCAGGAATACATTAGACCTGATCACAAATCTCACCAGGTAACTAAAGTGAAAACTGCTGTGTCCCGTCTGTCCTCAGGCTGACCTCTGTGTGACCTCTACTGTGAGCCCGGGGTCACAGGCCGGAGGTCTCCACAGCCTGAACGTCCAGATCCCCTCCCTGCTCTCCATGCCCACCAGGAACCACATGGACATCACCATCCCTCCTCTCCCTGATGTGGCCCCTGAGGTCCTACGGGTGGCCGAGCACAGACACAAGAAGGGCCTCATGTACCCCTACATCTACCATACTCTCACCAAGGTCAGGGGGTTGGACTCACCTAGTCTGATTATTATTCTGATGAGCTGCTTGTAGCTTTTATTTTGTAATGATGTATTTTAATTGTATTAATGTAAAACTAAAGAAATAATACATCCCAAGAAGGCACACATATTCACATGTCCAGTCAAAAGTGATGCTAGGCCTACACAGACACCATATCTGAAGTATCTGTAGTGAGTTGTTTGTGGCATTGTGCAGCATTCAGGTAACAGTGTGTTTTTGCAGGGAGAGATTAAGCTATCTGTCACCATTGAAGATGAAGCTAACAAAGACCTGCCTTCAGCAGTGCAGCTGTTTCGGCCTATCCGTCAATATGTTTACGGAGTGCTCTTCAGCCTGGCCGAGGCCAGGAAGAAGGCTGAGAGAGTCAGCATGAGGAAGAACTGCCTCCTTGAATGTGAGTCCTGAGGCAAGAAAGCGCCTTTATGTCACTGTATCACATCCCGCACTGAGGTTTCTGGGCCTGCATTTATCAAGTGTCTCAGAGTAGGAATTAGTCCTAACTTGCCAAAAAGTCTCAGAGCGATGCATTTTTGGTCCTACTTTTAGGACTAGGGGTAAAAGTGTTCTATCAGCTTTCTTAATTTAGGAAATCAATCATCATCTCTGCTGATATTTGGGAGAGCTCCAGAGGTGTCCTCACCTGTTAGGGGTCACCAGGAGCACTATCTGTGTGTTTACATGCACTTTCTCCAGTAAGCTGATTTCTTAAACGAGATGTAAATAGATGTAGATGTAAAAGCGAAATCTGGTTTCCATAATCGGGGTAGGTGATTAGAAAAACCTGATTTCCCCAGGTAGATTTCTCTGCCATGTATACTGCTAACTGGGTTTCCAATCCGCTTTTAACAAGTATGCATGCGTAAAGACTTGAGAGGATGGCAGAGTGAGGGGATGAAAGGAGAGATAATTAAATGGAGCGATGCGCTGTTGTATTTTAAATAATTATTAATAATAATTACTCTGACTGAATCTGAAACTAACACAAAGGATTCTCTAGAAATCTATATAAGACTGTTTCTACCACTGAACATTTGACTATTTGTGAAATTCAAACACATTCTTGTCTCTCAGTCTACTCCAATGAACACACACCAAAAAAGCAAGTGTCTTTTGTCACAACTACAGTTAAAATAAGCAAACCATGGGTCCAAAATAAGGTGGAGGTAGGGGCAAAATCTGATTATTGACGTACTGCATGTATACACAAATTTACAGTAATCTGGTTACTACAGTGCATGTAAACGCACCTTATGCAGGATGCAAAAAAAAAGGCAGGACTTCTCCACAAAAGAGGGAAGCTGCAGCTTTCCAAAACTGATGATTTGGGTCTTTTGATCACGCATACAGCTCCTCAGAAGTTGAGCACTCATTCATTTCCCACCATTCAGTGTGAAAGTTATGGAAAAACAAGCTGCATTTATACAAATGATGTGTTTGTTTATTCATTCAGTAATATCGATGGCATTGCTATATTCAAAAGATCTGTTCATGTCGGCACTTTGAATTTCACAACACTGGGTGACTTTATAGAAATGATTTTTCTCCACCTGTAAGGAGACATGAGTTAAAAGGAGCTATACTGCACAATACATGTAAGATGAGGTGCTAATATAGACGTAAAACAATGTGATTGGATAGGGTTTACGAGCAAAGTCGAGTCACTATTTAAAGTTGCATATTACATTTACTGTTTAAGCTACACAAGTGGCTTTCAGAGTTTACTTACAGCCTAATGTGATTGGCTTATTGGTAAATATCATTATGAGATTGAACTATTAATTCATTTTGGCATCACATTTTTGCCTGCCTAACCTAGATTACTGTTGCAACTAACTGACGAGCATTTTCATTACAGATTAATCTGCCGATTACTTTCTCAGTTAACTGGTTAATTGATTGTCTGCAAAATGCCAGCAAATAGTGAAATATTTTCATTATAATTTCCCAGAGCCCAAAATGTCTTCAAACTTCTTGTTTTATCTGACCGACAGTCCATAACCCAAAGATATTCAGTCTCTTGATAAATACAAACCTAATCTCTTTCAACTGTTGTTCCCCAGACACACATGTCATGGTCAAAGAGTGGGCCGCCTACAAAGGCAAGTCCCCTCACACTCCAGAGCTGGTGGAGGCTCTGCCCTTCAGGGAGTGGACCTGTCCCAACCTTAAGAAGCTGTGGTTGGGGAAGGCCGTGGAGGACAAGAACCGCAGGATGAGAGCGTTCCTGGCCTGCATGCGCTCCGACACTCCGGCTATGCTGAACCCTGCCAACGTCCCCACGCCCCTCTTGGTGCTCTGTTGTGTGCTGCGGTGAGTAGATTGCTGAAATCCAGCACAGGCTGTAGCCTTACTCACACAATACAGGATGTAGATTTCACTGTGTAGGTGTGAAGTGAGTCCAGTTAGAAGTAAATTGAAAGGGAGTGAGGATTTATTACGACAGAGTGGATCAGTTCCTGGTATTTGTAACACTGTTAACCTTCTGTGTTTTGCTTCAGGTTTATGTTACATTGGCCAGGAGTAAGAATTTTGCGTCGTAACGAACTTGACGCTTTCCTAGCCCAAGCACTTTCTCCTAAACTTTATGAACCTGACCAGCTGCAGGAACTGAAGGTGACTTTGTAGTGTTAATTATATGAGGAGTGTCCGAGAAACGCACACAAGTCATGAATGTTCCGGCCATAATCTGCCATCTTGTCAATTGCTTACTTGGTCTAAATGTTCCTTTGACTGATGAGAGAATTGGCTGACTCCAGTTAGATTTCATGTTGTCCTGTTTCTCTGGACACTCCTCATATTCTGCAGACAAAACAAGCCATAGCTTTGTGCTCAAAGATGTATTTTTGTAGCGCTTTGAGTGACTCAGAGGAGTTCTTGTGTCATGTGTGGATGGTTTATCAACTCCATTTCTCAGACTGAGCTCTCTTCTCATTTGGCCTCTGTTAGTGTAAACCATCCACATGAGCTGTGCGCTTTCGTCCTTGTGGTCTGTCTGTGTGTAGCTCTGTCTGCTCTGCGCTGTGCCAGAACATCCAGGTTGTGTCTGCTGGCTTTTTGTGTTGGCTGGATTAGGTCATGCACCACTGTATTTTGGCAGCTGGGAGTGAATGGGCTGCTTCCGCTTGCTCTGTGCTTTGCTTTGGACTTCATTCATCTGAATACTCAGTGGGGCTGTTAGAGGAACATGCTGTTTTTTTTCTTTTCATTTGGACATTTTGTAAGTCGGAATGTTTCTATTCTACAGATCAACAACCTGGACCCTCGAGGAGTCCAGCTGGCCGCTCTGTTCATGAGCGGAGTGGACATGGCTCTGTTTGCCAACGACGCGTGCGGACAGCCTATTCCCTGGGAGCACTGCTGTCCCTGGATGTACTTTGACGGCAAGCTGCTTCAGAGTAAACTCATCAGGGTCAACAGGGAGAAGGCCCAACTCATTGACCTCTGTGATGGTCAGGTAGCTTCATTCACACCACCCACAAGTCAGCAAAACATGCTCCGACTAAAGGGTTTATAGATGTGGTGGCACACAAAGCCTGCCTTCAGACCCATTGCCTCCCCGATCAGGATTCTATCCTTTGGTTGTCTTTATTGACCTCATGCGGCCCGCCCATTTTTTCTCATTTGTTCCATTTCCGGTCAAATAGTCAAACAAATGACGTCCTAAGTCTTTTCCTGAACACTTTTCCTTGACCTCGATGGAAAACGTCATGAGGTCAAGGAAAGATTTGAAGGAGAATTCACAAGGACTTAAAAAGACAACTGCGGGGCGCCCCGGTAGCTCATCGGGTAGAGCGCACACCACGTAGGCTGAGTCCTCACCACAGCGGCCCGGGTTTGATCCCAGCCCAGGTCCTTTCTGCATGTCATCCTCTCTCTCCCCCCTTTCCTGTCTCTCTACAGCTGTTCCTATCAATAAAGGTGAAAAGCCAAAAAAAATACCTTCAGAAAAAAAAAGACAACTGCAGTGCTAAGAGAATCCCTTACACTAGGCTACCTAATTATGCAACGGAGGATGTTATTGGCATGGGTCTGCCGTGGTCGCTTTAAATGTTGCTGTTGCAAGGAATTGTGGGACGGCAGTTTGTAGAAGAAACGTAGAAATGTGCCAGCAAAAGGTGGGGAAGAAGACGACTGCTGATGATGTAATAATGCAGGTTAATATTCCAAAAATCTGCTCTGCAAATGTTTTTTGAAGAAATGCATTCAACACATTTGTTAGACCTCAATGCTACACACACGTACGAATGTATGTAAACGTAACTCAGTTTGTTTATCAGAAACCTCCACACGCCACCTTTTAAACCACAAAGAAGCATGTGGGTTTCCCCTCATTTTAAGACTTTCTGCTGTGCAGTTGGATCTTTTTTATCTCCTGTTGTCTCAGAGCTCATGAATCACCTTTACACCCGTACTTAGCTTTCAAATGTCAACAAGTAGAAGCATCACAAGGTAAATGATGGCTAAATTATTTCCTAATGAATTGATCAAACAACTCTATTATTGTGCCGGAACATTTCCTTGTCCGTCAGGGCCTCTCCCACAGTACAAACACAGCAGCTGAGCTAATGCAGCAGGCTGTTCAAGTTAAAGTCCATATCTATGTGTAGGGATACATGTGATGTCCTGTGCAAAGCCTTAAAAGTTCAGAAAATGTCAAATAATGACTAAAGATCACCAGTGATGATGATTTCAGACCCCAGGACGGTATGGGTGTTTTAATTAAATGCGAATAATATATATGGCGACCACGGAAACAACAAAGCCTCATGTTGTGGGTTGCTATGGCAACACACAGACATCGCACACAGTGTAGGGGTAACAGAGGACTCTCGCAGCCATAAACTGTATATTAGACCCCCAACAACCAGAACTGAGAACGCTACAGAGCCAAACCAAATGAAGTTTTTGCTGAACACTGACGGAGTGTCAATAACCTAATCAATACACAGATATATATTTTTTTTGTCACTTGGAATAAGCTCTGTGGAAAGTTGTACACATTTGACCTGTGGTAGTCCTGCACTGTCCAATACTTCACAGAACACTAATCAAACTAATGACTGTTAGGCGCCCCGGTAGCTCATTGGGTAGAACATATACCACGTAGGCTGAGTCCTCACCCCAGGGGCCATGGTTCGATTCCAGCCGGGCCTTTTCCTGCATGTCATCCCCTCTCTCTCCCTCCTTAGCTATCTCTATTAACTAAAGGCGAAAAGCCAAAAAATATACCTTTTAAAAAAACAAATGACTGTCACACATCAGAGGAGACGCACAGGTGGAGCAGTGTTTCCTATATATAAATATAGCTGCCTTAGTGTAAATAAAACATGCAGCCCTATCCTTCTAAAGTGAAACACTGAAGATTGACCCTATTTTTACAAACAAATAAAACTTTGGTTTTTGGTGTGGACACTTAGTGGTAAATATTTTTGGCCAAACAAGAGAACTGAGCACAACTTCGTCCAGACAGCAAGAGAAATTCATGTCTGTTAATTGACATCATTTCTGGGTTCATGTTGTAGAATGATTGTAGAAATGTTTAGTTAGCCAGTGTCAATGAACAGAGTGATTAGTTTGTTTGTTTCTCTCTCTTCAGGCTGAGCTGGTTGCCAAGGTGGAGAAGATGCGCCAGAGCATCCTGGAAGGTCTCAGCTTCACTCGGCCACCTCATCCTCCTCCATTCCCCCCACCACCACTTCCACCTCCTCACGGGATGCCTTTCTACCCCCCCACTGGCTCCTTCTACCCCCCACCCCCTATGATGCCTCCTCAGGGGAGAGGCAGAGGGATGTCTGGTGAGTACAGCCACTAACAGTATGAGGACATTTAGTTTTAGTTTTCTTAAAGTCATTTCATACATTTTCCATCCTACTAGTTTGGAATTTCAAGCTTCTCACATCCCTCCATAAACCAAACCAAACACTACCTAAATCACTGTGAAAGATTGTGTATCTGTGCTCCCTGTGCTGTGTCTGTGACCAGGAACCCTGGTGTGAGATAAGTCAGTTCAACACTCACCAGAGAATGGTGTAGCACCATGGTGCACTTGCACAGATTAACACCGATTTATTTTTCCAGGAATCTCGTCACAGGGTGGGAAGCTGGAGATAGCTGGCACCGTGGTGGGTCAGTGGGCTGGAGCCCGACGCAGCCGAGGACGAGGAGGCTTCCCTGTCCAGGTGGTGTCAGTTGGTGGACCAAATAGAGGGCAAGTACAGAAAGAAGATAAGATGTCTTCTGCACTTTGTTACCTATTTTTTCCTGTTATTATTTATTTGTAAACCATGTGGACTTGTTTGTGTCTTCTGCAGTCGTCCCAGAGGTGTGATCTCCACACCCGTCTTCAGGACGTTTAGTCGAGGAGGCAGGTACCACGCCCGAGCCTTCAAGAGTCAGGGAGCATGCCTGGTAAGTCAGCGATGAATCATTCTTCACATGGAAGACACATCCTTCACAATGCAGTTGTAATGATCAATACATGCAGTCACGGTTAATTACACACAGATTGGCAGTGGAAATGTTCTCTGCACTGTCATGTTAATAAATCCCCCATATGTCTGTTCCACATTGAAAAGCTATAGAGGCAGAAGTCAGGGCAAAACTGCATCACATTTGTTGATCTCAATCAGTTTGAAATTGTGCACATTAAAGACTCCTACACATGAACTTCGACAGTGAGCTATTTATGCATCCCTCTTCCTGAATGTTGACATGTGAGTAAATGTCATTATCATATCATTCAGTCTGAGTGCAAATGTCAAAGTCAGAGCAGAGGGCTAAAAATATCAATTTCACAGTGTGAAGTCGAGGTCAGAGAGGTGGTTTGTTGACCTTAGTTTGGGTGTCTTCTCACTGCATACATTTGTTTTCACTTTTTCAAAATAAATGTGATGACAATTTAACATGTTGGTCGCATGTCTGAATAAGTGCACATTAATCTTGCACTGTTGCACGTAGTTATATTTCCATGATACTTAATAATTCAGTGTAGTCACATTAACGTAAAGACTATAGCAGCACAAGATAAATACACACAGATAGTTTTGTTCCGCCTTCTTAAGAGCACTGGGAATGTATCACTCACTTATTATGCTTTAAAGACATAGAAAATAAAATCTATGTAATAAACCAGGAAATATAGTGAATGTGCTGATTTTAAGTTAAGGAGATTCTTCTCACGTCAGATCAGTCGAAAAATGTGGTTTCAAAAAGAGTTAATAAAAAACAACATTGTACAACCACAATAACCTCCTTTATATTTTCAATTTTCATTCATGGCAACTGCATGTATGAAATATGAATGTACATAAACACACTTTACATACAGCATGATGGGAGTCCCAACTTCACGTGTTGTCATTCTGTGCCCGTGCACTGTCGGACATCATGAAATATGGAATAGGCTGGAGTGATGGTCTGTCTGATTAATGATGAAGCTGATGAGTAAATGTAGGAAGGGATTCACTGTGAGAAGGGGGCGCTCACAGTCCTCCTAAATTAAAGACTCCATGGCAAAATCCATCACTGAAGCCTGTTAGTGACCTCAGAACACTGTGGCTCTTTGTAGACCAGTCCTGTCATATCTGAATAAAGCCATAACAAACATGGATGTACAATAACCTGTGTCTGAATAACATGAAAGTCAGAACTTTAACAGAGAGCAATAGGCGTTTTCGGACCAAACAGTCCCACTGCCCACTGGGGAGCTCCTCCGAGAACTACATACCTTCAAGGGCTTTTTTTCTGTTTGCATTCGCACCGCCAATAGGAACGCTGAAGTGACGTAAACCAGCCAGCAGTTGGTATAGCAACATCACACACAAGATTTTTATATTTTGCTTTGATGAGTCAAAATGCCGTTGTATTGCCCCCGTCACATATACGCTCAATAAAGCCTGGACTTCACTGTCAGTCCATTTATCTGTGTTTTGGTCCATTTTTTAAGGCTACTGTTAGAAGCTGTTACACGTTTTTAAAGATGACAGTTGCCGATGCTGCATTGGCTGTATGTGCTTCACAAAAATCAAAATACAGCTGTTGCTCTTTTCACTGTTTAATTACAGTGCAACAACAGAATACACAACCATTGTTTGAGCTTTCAGCATGGGATGAGTGGGAACAAACATCCCTCAGCAGGTCTTTGTGCTGTTTAAAACCCTTTTATTTTACTGCTAATTAGCTTCTCTGTTTGTTACCAGGACTCTCAGCCCACATCTGTATGTTCTCCATGTCTCACACGATTTAAAGAACCCTCACAGTCACTGCTGCTGTAACTGTCTTTGGCATCAGTCTATAATCCTTTTTGTCTGTTCTTAGTACCAGAGTAAGCCTGCTCATAAGCCTGCTCATACATCTGGACATGATGTTAAGGAGAGAAAGAAGCCCAAGCCAGAGGAAAGGAAATCCTCCCCAGCACCGTGCGACGGCTCAACCACGGAGAACGGCGTGGAGGACAAAGAGCCGGACCAGCTGAATGGAGAGGAGGAACGCAGGTCTCTCATCCAACCTGAAAGTGCCTTTAGCAGTGACTCCAAGACGTGCAATTCTAATCCTCACTTAAATGCACTAAATGTAGACAGCGGCTGCCATAGAGATGAAGGTCTGGAGGCCGCCGTCTTAAAAAAAGAAGAGTAAGCCTATTTTTCTAGAGAGGGTGAAGGATGAAAGAACAGGGTTAGGATATCTGGAAATTTGGAAAGCCTACAGTCATTGTACATGTTTCCTCTCAGACAAAGAAAAGAGATGAAATTCAGATCCCTCTCAGTAAACACGATATATGACACACTGCTAGTTTAAGGAGTTGTTCACTCCCTCATCACCAAGACTTTGACATGTTTATGAGAATTATACTTTTCCTTTTCGTTAGAATCTTAAAGCTTCAAGAAGCTTTAATTTTGAAATATTTTAGTTCTTATAGGTTGATACTCTTCCAGTACTTGGCGCCACGTGTTCGCCATCGTAAGGTTATCAATTTTGTGTTGTCACTGTAACTGCTTAAAGAAAACCAAATGTATAATGGGAAAAGCAAAACGCAAAACATCCGCCTTGGTCACCACTTTCGGTTTGGTTCATATTTAAGCAGCTCTGTCCGTTAGTTCAGATGAGCTCTGTGTCATTTCAGTCATTTAGCTGTAAGTAACATTTCAAGAAGTGGCTCTAAAAATCAGATGCAAAAGATCAAACTCTGATACTCAACTTGGTTTCCTGAATCAAATGTAGAGCTGTAGTATTACCGCTTCAACAAAAACCTTGTGCATGGTTCGCAGTTTCAGAGGTGTGTAGTTATTATGCATGCTGTCCTTTTTCTTCCATCTTCACAAGTACTGTGACCATTTGCAAATGAAACAAATGGCTAATAACAGTGATGGCCCATACAAGGTGTTAATTGTTAGTAACAGATTTGTTCTGACCTTGATTTTTTTTTTGTGATATTGACCTCTGTTGCATTTAATTAAAAAACCAAGAAGTTATATAGCCACTTTGAAATAGTGTATTAACACTATATTGTTTTGTTGCTGTTTTCTGCATTAGTGAAATATCTGAAAAAATTCAATAAAAAGCTTTGAGCAGTCATCACCCCTTTTGTAGCAAGGTGCTCGACCTTCCAGTGAAGACATTAGCCAGTAATGCATTCTGAGATTTACTTTACTGTTCTCTTTACACTCATACTACTTCTGCACCAGAATCATCATTTCACATTTTGACTTAATTCTCCCGCTCATCTTTCATTAGTGATCAGAGAAACAGTGTATCCCCCCCGCAAGAGCTAAATGGGTTACCTTCTATGTAAGCTGATCAGAGTTTCTTCCTAACTCATGGATTGTAAACGAGTGAACTGCTGTTGGGTTTGATTGAATGTTGATGGATTGTAGCGTGGTGTATTTGAAGGCAACTTAGCTACAATGCTTAATAAAACTATATTCTTTTAGTACAAGTTGTTGTTGGTGTGTTTCTTTATCCCTCACCATACTGTAACAGCATGTTGGCATTAATATTTCACCTTTTCCCTGCTCACTGTCTGACTCTGACTTTCTGCATATTTAAATCCCTGCATTCATTTTTAAAAGCAGTAGAGTGAGCAAATCTGCTCTAAATGCAAACGGGCAATATTACAAAATGATTGCTTGTAAGGCTTTGCCTTCTGGAAATGGAAAGTAGATTTTAAGCTGATCCTCTGATCTTAAAGACCAGTTAAGACAGAAGAGATGTAAAAAATACACCATGGCATTACCTACGATTTATCAAAATTGCATCTTTTTAGACTGATAAAATTGACAAAACAATCCCAGCTACTATATTTTTCTAGAGCTTTGATCAGTCGTCATGGATCTGTTGGAAAAGTGCTATGGATGAAAGCTACTAAATCACAGGTTAACATCCATCATGTCAACTGGGCAAACTCAGCTGATGAAGATGTGTGATACGGCTGAAAGCTCCAGGAAAAACCTGTAAGTGGACCTTGAGTTGGGATTGTTTTGTCAAGCTACTACTTCCAAGGACAAGTGTGAACTTCCATGCTTGATACAAATCTGTATTACACAATTCATTCAAATGCTAATCTACCAAAGTAAACATTTTATTAAGGGATATTTTTTTTCCGAAAGGTTAATTCCATTTTTAGGGAAATGTAATTGTCATTTTTGTCAAATATGAGGGTACATTTACCGAACACATTAATAGAGAGCTTTTTCTAGCTTTAAACTGTATTAGACGAACAATGATTCCTGTCATAGTTTACCTACTTACCTTACCATGATATCACTGCATTATGTAAATGAAAGATACTTACAATCCTTAACTGATGGTGTGGGCGAACTTTGACCTGGAGTATCATTCTGTCACCTATCATCAATAACATGTAGCTTTAATACTGTGAGGACAGTCCTCAACCAAAGTCATTCTGAGACTAGTCATAAGATGTCTTTTTTAGTAAATTGGAGAATCTGTCAAATTGTTACTAGTACTTAAAACAACACCAACATTTTACATTTTATTTAGTAATTTTAGTAACTAACTTTCTGTAGGTTTTACCTCCTTAGATCATGGTGTAAATGTTGTTACATTAGTTTTTTGCCTACATATATTACAAATATTTAGTCTAAAATCCCAACATGTACCATGACGTGTTTCCCCAGTGGTACCTTAGACCCTAAAAATCATAAAATTGACAAACATATATATTTAACTATGTCACGATGTTTGACACAAATGTACAGAAAATGAATGACTTCTGTAATTACACAGTGTATTCATTTGTTTCATAATCTAATAAATATATTATAGTATGCTTAATAATACAATATAATCTGATATAGTATAATAGAATATAAATTATCATACCTTTTATTAATTATTTTGTACTTTTGAAATATCTTTTATTTGAATGTTATAATTTAAAAAGATATATTATTTTTATTATTATTTTAAATATTTAATTCAGTCATTTATCACGTCTATGAAGTAATTATGTAATAGCTAAAGAATGCATCTGCACTTAACCTGATGGTATAATGTCATTTGTATTCATCAACTAACACAAAGCAGTGTGAGACTGATGTTAAAAAGCTTTTATTTTTCCTGTGTTGACTGCTGCATTCAAATGTGCTGTGAGAAAAAGAAAAAAAAATCCCGATTGATCCGCACATTCATTCGTCTGATCTGAGCTCCGCTGATTTAAACCTGCTCCCTGACGTAACTTTACATTTATTTATTTATTTATTTCGCAACGACATCGAGGCTACATTTTCTTCTGGCTCCTAATATGACCGCCTCGGTGCCGTACAGTCACCAGGGGGCATGCACATAGTAATAATAATAATAATGCATTTCAGGAAAGCCTGCTAGACGAGCCTCCATCGTTTCCACCACACGGCCGTGGTGTGATGGAGATGTGCGTTTAGGTTCATGTGTCCGGCGGGTCTGCCCCTGGCTTTTTTTCTGGGGAAGATCATATTGGATCATATTGTTTGCAGGACGTTGTTCCTCCTGCAGCCCCCCCAGTCTATCCCGACGTAGTTGTGAATTGAACATGGCGACTGTACCAGTATATTGCATCTGCAGATTACCTTACGACGTGACCCAGTTTATGATCGAGTGCGATGCTTGCAAGGACTGGTTCCACGGCAGGTAAGGCCAGATGGCTCACCGTAGTGTTTTTGTGGCGGTTTGCATTTGTGGAAAACAAACAAAAATGGCGAGGTCTCGGTGCGTTTGACAGCTTTGTGGCTCTCAGTCGCCCGTCTACATCTGAAGAGAGGCCGCTTGGAGAAGAAGAAGAAGGCGGAGTTAAATATAGCCGACCGGGGTTGTGACATTTTTTCGCGAATTACACTAAACATATTCCCCTTTTAAAAAGTTACGGTGGTTTATCGAGTGATTTCGGTGTGGGCTTCGTCTATTAATTGCACTTAATGGGTATTTAACATCCCCGCATAGCCCCAAACTAAACCATTCCCGTTGTAATGAGCGGGCGGTGGAGGCAGCGGGGGAAGCCTCGGCAGACTCGCTGCTCATTTCTGTCCCATTTCCCCTCTTCCTCATCGCTTTCACACCGATATTTAGCGTATATTGTCTGTGCAAATTCCAACCGCTTTCCCAGCTTTCACCGAGTGTTTTTACCAGAGCACGGTTGAAAATCACGACCCGAGTCTGAGCTCAGCCCCGTACAGCCTTCCTGCCAGGCAGCAGCTATGGCTGACAATAGCACGTATTGGATGCCCTTAAGCTTTAGCGGGGGGAAAGAATACAAATATTAACATTCACTAAGCTGGTTTGTCACTACTTTGAGCTATAGCTAATTGCTATTTTGCGTTTCACTGCGATTAAACGGAGACGTATATCGTCCAGCGCCGCTCATCACTTTCCCCGCTGTACGTAAACTGTAATGATCTCGGCCAAATCCCTGTTATCATCATGCTATATTTCCCTCCTGTTGTTGTAGTTGGTGCTACACAAGTCTGTCCCTGCGGTCGTCTTTGTTTTGGCATGTTTCGTGCTGTTCGGCTGCACTCGGGGTGTCTTTTTGGTAATAGATCATTTGTTAATCGTGTTTCGTTTGAGCCCTTCAGAGCAATGGACAGTATTTACGCGCCTGAACGTTAACCCTTTAATGCTCCCCCATGGCTGCCTGCGCTGTATGTAGCGTTATCACATTATGTAGTGGTGAATTAAATGCTGGGGATAAGCTATGACCTCAAGTCACGCATCAGCATAAGCCAAACAACCAGCGTAATTAATTTTTTCCCCATTAAAAAGGACTGCACTGAACTGTCCCCTGGTAAATAGGGAGAAACTGTATTTTGTTAATGGATTTTCCCATACATCCCTGCTTATAATAATCCAAATTATCCAGGCTCCTGAGCTGAGTTTCCAGATAATAATAAGGTTTATTTTATTAGAATTACAAATCTCAAAGCCATAGTTTTAACTAATTACAGGACCAAGTTATAAGTGTGACTTGATACCAAAACAAGCTATATGGAGAGCTGGTAAATAAATAGCTGATAAAAGATAGCTTTTTATTTACCAGCTCTCTATATAGCTTGTAACTGTAAGTTTAGAGTGACCCCCCCCCCCCTCAATATTTTATGCAACTACTACATATTATGTTTATAGAGGAACTGGATCTGTGGTACTCACTTCTGAGATGTAGTCACTGTAGAGGATGTTATGGTATTATTTGTCCTATGTGTCATCAGCACAGTTATGATACACAGTATGGTGGCAACATGAACAACCTGAAAAGCAGTGAATCAATAATTGAATACAGTATGATGCACCTCAGCTATCTAAACACTCTGTATTGAGGGTCACATTTTATTGTACACTGTTATCTGACATGTCATACACATTAATGTGGCAAGAGGAGGTAATAACTATTAATTATATTGTCAAGCTATAAAAAATACCAAGTGGATCATTTGTGTGGCGTGGAGATAGGATTACCCTAGTTGTAACAAGATGTAATACCACTAGTAACAGCACAGGTGTGTAGTAGCGAGCATGTAGTAGTTACATTAATTCAATGCCAGGATAAGGTAATAATCAAATACTGTGGGAAACATGCTTATTTGCTGTCACAGAGTCAGATGAGAAGACTGGTGTCAGTTTGAGTGTTTAGCTTAGGTTCACAAAGACACACAGGAGGGGAAAGCTGCTAGCCCAGCGCCATCAAAACTGAAAAATCACACTTTCCTACAACTTCTAAGCTGTCTTATTTACATCCAAGAGTCATCTTGGTTTGGCTTTTGAGATGCTGTTTGCAGTTATTGTACCCAGCTGTTCTTGATCAGGAAATAGCTAACTGCTTCTAAAACCACAATGTCTTGCTTTTACTGTACATTTCTGTTTCATTCCATGTTGAATGAACAGTCCGACATGCACACAAGTCAGCTTTTGGAGGTATTGGATTTCTTAAGCTGCATTAGTCAATATTCTTTTTTACATCAACATTGTATTAAATGAATGTGTGTAATGTGAAAGTGGTCACTCGTAATGACAAACCCACAGATGGTTATTGCCCAACTCTGCAGCTCAGCTGAGCTTTTCAGCCTCTTTTAGCTCATTATTTTGATTTAATAGTCCCCCGGCAAGCTTCAGTCTCACCGCTCTCATCAACCCTTTACACAAAAACAGCAAGCATATGTTTTCAGCAGACTGATAAACCCACTATATGCAGTTAGCATCTAAACTGGCTGGTGAGGAAAGTCAAACATCTTGCAGCTAAAGAGACAGATATTCTTCTCAGGAGTTGGTGACCAAACCACAGCTAAAGGAGAGTGAATATTGGACTCACCATTAGAGCCCAGCCAATAAATTGGCCCACTGATATTACTGGCCAATATTAGCTTATAACAGACATATCGATGTGTTGGCTGACATATGTGCAACAAAAAATTGCTGTACAGAAATGTCAAGATTATGAAACGTTGTCACTGTAACATTAGTTACAAAGTTTATTCTCAACTGTAAAATGTCCCGCTACATACATATCTTGGTCAGTGATAAACGACTATAATGAACTCAAGTATCAAGTAGTAGTAGTATCAAGGTTATCAGCCTAAAAAAAATCAGTATTTGTCGAGCTCAACTAACCGTACATTTAAGCATTGGCCAGAACCATGACTCCAATGGGGTGATAAGGTGGCTGTTGGATGTGTCAACAAACGATTAATGCAGCCAGCACTTAGCAGCTAGCTTCCAGGCTTTGTGCTAAGCTAGGCTAAACACATTCAAAACATATCAATGTACCGAAAGCACAGAGAAAGATCTTGCCATTTGTCTCTGGGTAAGAGCATATTTCAGATGTGTCATTGCTTGATTTTACAGTCCTCTGTCTTAATGCCATTATTACATGTTTATGCCATTTAAAATTCACATTTGTTTTGAGTCATGCCTTTTTTGTTAGTACCACAAAGTACTGCAAATAGGTTAGTTACCGCACGGTCTCTATGAATGGCATCACTTTAGTTTACAATTATTTTGCCATGAATAACACAAATAGTGAACACTTCTACACAGTGTTCATTACAGTGCACCTTCACTGATGACAGTATGCACTGCAAGTTGATATTATAACAATTATATGGTAGCTTTTTTAGAATTTGACAAATTCATTGCTAGCAATTGCTTGATAATAATTACCCAACATGATTATCTACTACATAGCAAATACTTACTGTACTGTATTTGATCATTTCAACACCACTGTCACACACCTGACTCTTCACAGACCACCAATCCCCTTGGAATCCATCTTTCTTTAAATGGCTGTAGTTTTTGTCGGAGAGATAACCAGTCCCAAGAGTGAAAGCAGGTCTTACCACTGATTTGCAGCTTTGTCTTAGTTACCTAAATATCTTACCTGACCAGGGGTGTAAATATAGACAGTGCAGGCAGTGCGGTTGCACTGGGGCCACTGGGGTGGGGGGGGCAAATAAGCATGTGCTAGGGCCCATCATAATAGTGTGCGCTGGGGCCTGTTGTAATTACCTTACGCCACTGTACCTGACCTACAGCAATCTGCTCTGTGTTAGGCAGCATTCACTGTCGCTTATTGTTAGAAACATGAGAGAAGAGTTTTTCCTGCCCATTAGGTAATATCCAATACCCAAGTATCTGAAAGTATACTTAGTAAATATACTCTTATGTGTTCAGAAATAGAATATTGTAACTGTATTTACTTGTAAATGTTTTAATAACTCCAGAAATGTTGTTCTTCTCTACCTGCTGTGCATACAGCATGTATACTACGTAAACGTATGAGTGTACGTCTTATATAGGCCCTTTTACCAAGTCATGAAACAACAGCCCATACAATGAATTAACTGCACAGTGGGACTGTGACAGCAGAGATTACAACAAAAGTAAAAATGACGCTATTGCGGAAACATTTCAGTGGAGCTTTTTGAACGCTAACATTTGAATCATTGCTTAACTTTGTTAAAATTGTGATGGGCTCAGATTTGAATAGCTTTGCCATACTAGATACTCATTTGTCTTAGAATATGAATAGTAAACCCAAGTAACATGTTTTGGTTTTTTAGTAAGACAGATGAAATAAATGCTCAATGAGATACTGCATTGAGTTACAGAAGCTAGTTGCACTTCGGCTCTATATTACCACCTGTTGCAGTGCCTAACTTCTTAGCAAATAGTTGCTTACTTACACCTCCAGCGCACACAAAACAATTTAAATCATGTTTCTGGCCACCAGACAAATGGAATTTCAATATTTATAGTAATAAAACTATGGGACTCACCTGGTAGAGTGTATACCATACTGCGGCGGGCCGCTGCATGTCATCCAGTCTCTCTCTCCCACCTTTCCTGTCTATCTTCAGCTGCCATTATCCAATAAAAAAGGCAAAAATGCCAGATAAAATATCTTTAAAAAATATAATATTAAAGCAACAATCTGCTGTCCAAGCTTGTCCAAGTGTGTTTTGTAGTGCGGCATCTTCTTCGTCAGAATGGAGTCATTAATGCCTCCTGCGGCTGATTGAGGAAATGGCTCTGGTTGGCTTTGTTAACTGCTCAGAACCGCAGTTGCAGTGGGTGTTTTTCCCACACTGGCCACAGGGGGAAGTCCATTCTGACCGCTGTGGTGCTGGGAAGGTAGAGTACAGTGAGTTTAAACAACGGCTGCCTGCTTCTGGAAACAAGGTTGAACCGAACAATAAATGTGCCGTAAAACCAAAACAACAAGCTAAAAGAGGCAAAAAAAGTTGGATAACTATTCTCTATGGATTTGTCAGTATGAGCAATCCCATTCACATTATGCTAAAATACTGATTAATGCAGCTTAATTTCTGCCTTTTTACTTACTGTCACTAACTGCAGGGTAATGTGCCTAATAGACAGACACAGTCTCTTCTGTTGAGAAACAATTGGGCTACCAAGCATAAAATAAGCCCATGTCAACGCTTCCTGCAGCTCCTTCACAATAAAAGCCTCCTGGTGGTTCACTGGAGAAAGGAACCTCAGAAAGTGCTGAGTGTGCAATGGCAGGACATTCATTCATTCACTGCAGCTCTGATAGCACAGAATAGTAGAGTTGATCAGGGAACAGTGTGTGAATGTAAGAAGAAGAAAGTTGGAATAAAACCTCCAACCAACATTAACTGCTAACTTACATGGGGGCTACAGAATTACTGAAAGCTGAACAGAGCAATTTCGTACCTTCTCTTGACTTGACCTTCTCCACTAGCTCTTTGTGAAATCATACTTCTATCTTCCAAGACTTTACAGCACTTTTCAAATGCCATTTAACATTCAAAAGAAAACTGTTGGTGCCAGGGACAGGTCAAAATAAACCCCAGTTAAAGACACATTGCATTGCATTGAATGTAAGGCTCATTGTTTACAGTGTCTTTGCAGATTTTCACACAAGAAGCAGATTGGCTTAGATTGATTTTCATCCAAAAGTTCCCTACTGTAAGAAGATGCAAATTTAGATAAAAACCATTTTCACAAATTTTCAATAAAAAACTGTGAAAAAGAAACTGAAACTAAAATAATGAGCCCTAATTACATCATCATCACTTTTGTAACACTAAGCATCAGTCAATATAACTGTTGAGGTAAACATGGCCACCTATAGATGCAGATTCATGTCAGAACTGCCTTCAGGCAAGGAGAGAAAACAGGATCTTGACTTTTCACTTCTAACAGTCAATGGAGGATGATGTAACACTTTTTACCACTGGACACAGTGCATTCATGTCTAAAAATATGAAAAGCACCCTAAATGGAGATGCATGTTCATTTTATCTCAATTATAATTTGATTGATCATATCAGAGATTATCGTGGTACAACTTTGGACCACAGGCCCCACTTTGGGCACCCTTGTCCTAGGGATCCTTCCTTCTGCAAACAGCTTCATACTGTTGGGCACTATTTCTTTCCAGATGTACTACACATGTATACATTTTCTCCCTCGCCATTCCATTCCATCATTTTTCTACTTCACTGCAGTCTGTGACTCACCTCTATGGACTATCCTGGCTATTGATAGAGAGACACTGATATACACAGATCCATTTTTATATACATACACACAGTACATAGGCAACATTTGGTACAGACACTGAGCCAAAAAATATAGAAATTGTTTGCACAACTACATGTAATAAGGAGAGTTAAGCACAAATTCATATCTACAGTATATTACACCTAACGACATGCTGGCAAAATAAATCAGCTACACTATGTACCTCCCTTTCCTATCTGTTAGTACTGTTTGTCAGACGCACTTATGAATCTGTCTTGACTTGACTTGAAGTCCACAAAGCCTGGCTGTCAGTGGATTAGCTCTAGGCTTTCACCACACTGACATCACAGTGTTTTGGTTCTGGCTGTTTTTCAGCTACTGTATTAAAAAGTGTTAATGGTCACAACCTAGTGGTATCCAGCCATGGAGTTTTAGTTTTATCATGGCCCCGTCCAGGAGATCAAAGGTCAAGGTCACTGTGACCTCACAAAACATGTTTTTGGCCATAACTCAAGAATTGGTCAGACAATGAATTGGTGACACTTTTGACTTAAAGGTCAAAGGTCATTGTGACCTCAAAATAGGTTTTTAGCCATAATTTAAGAATGAACTGGGTGATTCCAGATTTCACACACGTGTTGCCTGGGACGACACAATGAGTTAACAACAACTAGCACAGTACAGGCTTTCCTCCATCTCATCCATGCTGCCTCACTTCCACTTTCACTTCCTGCCTCATTCTGAATTTCGAGCGTCATCGGAATCACGTGACTGCAAACAGCATATTGGAGCGCGTCTAGCTAATTGTGATCCTGTGAGTGAGTGAGTTTCACCTACAGCTCATAGAGAGGCTTTGCATCTAAAAATGCAACACAACAAAAGCACCATATTTTGTGCAGCTATACTCTATAGGAATCCATCTTTACATAGTAATCAAATACATGTGTACTTGTTTAACCAATACATCTATGACCCTTCATTAATCAGTTCAACAATGTATATTCACTGGAATCATACACATGGATCATCAATATTTCTTTAAGATATCTGTCTCATATAAATTGTAGAAGTACAGAAACCTTTCGTGTCATATTTTATCACTCTCTGTAGAGCAGTCATTTCTCTTGCACCCCACAGTGGAAGGTAAAAGGTCGAAGTCAGTTTGAGAACTGTTCAAGGGTGTTGTTGCACTGCAGCTCATAAAGTGAACTCAGATGTGATTTAGACCTGGCCCAGGTTTAAAAATAAACCCTATACTCATAAAATCAATTCTGAAACCAACACGGCAACAGTGAAGAGACAGTTGAGGTAATCTGATCCTATGATGTGCGTTTAGTCTCAGACAGAACCTTGTCAGCAGAATTAGTCTGGAGCTGTGCCACAGCTTTACTGTAGTCAAGGTGAGATGTTTATATAATTCTCAGTGTTGCTGAAAGACAAAACCAGCCTCAAACTTACTCCTAAGCTGCTAAAAACATGTCTCAACCAAGTTCATGTACGTCTTCTGCTACTTAGCAAACAAATTGACCTCAAAAGCTGTCAGTGAAAGTGTCTTAACATTTGTTTGTCTGCACATCTCATGTTTAGTACACATTTTAGGAGTTTCCCTAAAGGCCACCAGTTTAAGGATGTCATGAACAGGCATTTCCACTGGGTCCACACACCCACCCACTCTTGTGTTTGCCTTCAGTGAAAGCAAGTAGGCGGTGTAGTAAAGCTGTGGCGGTCACAGGGGAAAAAAGGAAACATTCTGGGAAACTCCCAGTTTATTTGAGTTTGGGAGCAGCGGCTCCAAATGGGAGGAATTTGCTTGTGCAAAAGACCATGAGAGCTGCTGTTTGAGACAGTGGGAAGAGCTGGGCATTCAAATCAATCAGCTGGACTTGTTTGTGTTTTTATCCCTTTCCCACAATGTTGCTGTCATTTTTTGCATTTTTTACTGAAGCCTGTGTATGGTAGTACAACTTTACCACCTGAAGCGATACATTTGTGTTATATTTTGGTCATACATGTATGCTTTCTCTGGGGCCTCTAGCCTTAGTTTTTATCTCTCATGCGGTTTTCATTTTCACATAAGAGACTTTTGTATTGATGATTACATTTGAGTCACAAAAAGTTTTCTGAGAAATAATAGCATAGTTTCCACAGACATGTGAACCGTCAGATGTAGAAAGGATTACTGCATGAAAGGCACAAACTGCCTTGTGCCAATTCAACCAACACTTCCTTTCACAGCAGCCACGCTGTAAACCACAGTGTTAAAATATAGAGTGATTATGCATATACAGTGTGTAGATGGATATTTATAGTCTACTGTCGTATTGTGCTGTTCTTCACTGTCCTGTCCCCTTGTCCCACACTGTACTGTATATGAAGAATAAAAACATGGTGGGCTAGAGGTGACTAGAGGTCTGCTTCCAGAATTAAAGTGCAATGAGAAGAGAGTGCGAGTTTTTTAGAGCTCAATCGTAGGCATATGAAAAGAGAAACATTTTTAACCTGGATTTAAAAATTGCTACATTTGGGGCACATCTAAGATCTTTGGTTAGTTTGTTCCATTTACATGCAGCATAATAACTAAATGCAGATTCAGGTCTGGACTCTGGGTTCTACTAGCTGACCTGAGTCCATGGATCTAAGAGTCCTGCTCAGTTTATAATCCTTAAACATATCAGATATGTATTCAGGACCTAATCCATTCAGTGATTTATAGACTAGTAGCACCACTTTAAAATCTATTCTGTGGCTAACTGGAAGCCAGTGTAAAGATTTTAGAACCGGAGTAATGTGCTCTGTTCTCTTGGTTCTGGTTAAGACTCTAGCAGCGGCATTCTGAATGAGCTGTTTGACAGTCTTTTTGGGAAGTCCAGTTACAAGACCATTACAGTAGTCCACCCTACTGGTGATAAAAGCACGGATGAGCTTCTTTTGGTCTTTTTGGGACACCAAACCTCTGATTCTGGCAATATTTTTAAGGTGATAAAATGCTGTTTTGGTGATTGCTTTAATGTGGCTGTTCAACATAAGGTCTGAATCTATTAGAACGCCAAGATTTTGAACTTGGTCTCTGGTTTTTAGAGCCCGTGAATTGAGGTGTTTGCTAATATTGCTTCTCTTATTTTTGTTGCCGAACACAATAATCTCTGTTTTGTCTTGATTTAATTGTAAAAAGTTTTGGCTCATCCAATTATTTATTTGCTCTAAACATTATAGACTTAATAGGGATGGAAAGAGCTGCCGCCACATTAAGGTACCTTTATCAGGCCTAGAGGGATTGTGGGATACAGTAAGGTCATATTTGAAGTACCAGACTATGAGTAATGGTGTATAATGTGATGAGCTACAACTGGAGGTTTTTTAAGGATCTTTTGTTAAAAAAGAAGAAGAAAATGTACTGATATGTTTAATGTCCAGTCTGTAAAATAAAAGGAACAAATTTGAATTAAAAATAAAATAAAATCAGCAGTCATTTGATTTTATTTTTCAAGCAACAACGTTAAACATTCTCTGGGTCCAGCTTCTCAAATGTGAGGATTTGCTGTTTTTCTGTGTTTTATATCACTGTAAATTAAATATCTTGGGTTTTCAAAACAGGCCAGTTGAAGACATCACCTTTGCCTTTAGAAAAGTGAGAAGGCCGTTTTTCACTAGTTTCTGACATTTAATTTACCAAACGATTAATCGAGAAAATAATTGTCTGATTAATTTATCATGAAAATGCTGTCAATGCAGTGATACCTTTGTAACTTTGACCAAAATAAAAGCATGCATGATGTCACTGTGACTGATTATAAAACTCAACCACGTTTCAAGTCTCTTTCAGGCAAGGTGACTGTTATACTGCAGGGAAAGAAGGACTCATTCTGAAACCCAACAAACTTCTACGTGCTTTGGAAAATGGGTCCTTTCAGGTCACATTCCCACACATTAAAAAGTGTTTCTTGTGTTGTTTCAGCTGTGTTGGGGTGGATGAAGATGACGCTCCAGATATTGACATATATCACTGTCCAAACTGCGAGAAGACCCATGGCAAATCCACATGTAAGTAGCGCTGCTCAGAGGGAGCTGTACTGACTGAAATGTTACTTCTCTTAACAAAGAAAAGAAACTACTGCCTTGGTGACATGATCATTTCACTTCTTGTCAACTTTCTGTCACGTCCTATAAAATTCTGGAATCAGATTAAACTTTTTTTTTTATGTTTGAATATGAAATGAAATGATTTGCTCATGTCATTTCTTGCAGTGTCTAAATGCTGGTAAGTGTTTTTTTATGTCTTATTTTTTCTGTTCTTCAGTGAAGAAGAAAAAGAACTGGAGCAAACATGACACGGGGCAAAGCACAGATATCAAAGCTGTTCAGAACGGCAGTCAGGTGTTCATAAAGGAGCTTCGCAGTAGGACGTTTCCCAGGTAAAGACACTGTAGACACATTTTAGTCATTATTGAACTGTTCTGTCACCACCACAAACAGGGTAATAATGTGTGTGTAAGTGGTGACAACTAAACCTTGTATATAATTCAAATAGTCAGATTTAACAGTCTCTAATTAGGATCACATTTAATAAATTTAATTATAATACAATTAAATGATTCCTCATATTGATTAGGCCTCTTGATATTTCATCAGGGACTCATAAATATTGTCCTGCTGCCAATATTATTCCTCACTTTATTCATAATTCCACTAGGGGGCACTGTCTCATAACTTTTCAAGATCTGCCTGCAGATATTCTTATATTTTGCTGACATAGTACTCAGTTCTTATTTCAAAGCTTTTGAAATGCGTTGACACACACTGAACACATTTGTCTCTCTGGTTGTGTGTGGCTTCCAGTGCTGATGACGTCGTGGTGAAGCTTAGCGGCGGTCAGCTGACCGTGGAGTACCTGGAGGAGAACGGCTTCAACGAGCCAATCCTGGCTCAGAAGAAAGACGGCCTGGGCATGTCCATGCCTGCGCCCACCTTCTACATCAGTGACGTGGAGAACTACGTTGGTGAGGAACTCTGTGATACTCGCTACTGCTGACAGTACTACTGACTTCTATTACTACTGCTACTACTGCGATTACTATTCCTGCTACTGTATAACTACTAGCTACTACTGCCTCTCCTACTGGAGCTACTAATACTGCTACAAGCCTTTGAAATTACTACTACTGCTGCTACTACTACTGTTTCTAACACTACTACTACTACTGCAATGACTACTTCTGCTGCTACTACTATTACTGTAGGTATATTACCACTACTGCAATTACTCCTATAACTATTACCCCTACTACTGCTGTGACTAGTGCTATTACTATTACTATTCTATCTACTACTAGTGCTGCTAGTGCACTGCAACTGCAACAATGGCTTCTCCTGCTTCTGTTACTGCAATTATCAGCACTTATATTCCTGCTGTTGCTTCTACTGTACTAATACTACTAGTGACCTATTGTAGTACTGCTTTAACTAATACTATCACTACTACTGCTGCTACTATTACCACTGTAACTGTTACTATTAATATTACTGGAATTAGCGGTATGCGTAAAATCATTACTACTACTAATACTATTTTTGCCACTACTAACAATTCTACTATTACTGCTATAACTACTAATACTGTTACTTATTCTACTACTAATACTACTACTATAATTCCTACTACTACTGCTGCTACTACTATTATAGCTGTAATTACTTGTACAGCACCATTTACTAGAACCACTACTCCTGCTACTACTGTGACTACTACTAGTGCTGTTACTGTTACTGCTGTAACTATTACTACTACTTTTGCTGCTGCTAGTACACTACTACTACAACTTCTGTTGCTACTGTTACTACAACCATTACAGCAATGATCACCACTAATATTAGTGCTACTACTGTACTAGTACTACACCTGATCTACTGTTGTACTGCTTTAGTTCACTCTATCACTGCTTCTACGACTATTACTGCTGCACTCACAGTATTAGGGGCAGTTTCAATAGTACCCCTGTATTACTACAATACCACTACTGCAATATCAACAAATACAGACAGAACATATGCTTTGAGTGTCTTTATTCAAAGTAAAGACACTAAGTGAATACTGTATCTAATATTTGTGTTGAAGTTAAAAGAATCAAAAGATAAAAAATGTACTATACTTTACTTTCCAGCAGGGGGTGCATCTGTTCTGTATTTTCCCTGTGCACTGGTGCCCAGTGATGAGACCACTATCAACACATGTCAACAGTCTACTGCTACAGACGGATTTTGTAAACCAGTTTCCTGTTTAAAGAAAACGTTAAGCTCGTAGGCGGTTCGTTTTTCTTCCGCTTGTCTCACCACATCCTCTGTGTCCTCTGTTATTGTCTCAGGTCCTGATGTCGGCGTGGACGTTGTTGACGTCACCAAACAGACCGACAGCAAGATGAAGCTCAAAGAGTTTGTCGATTATTACTACAGCACAAACAGAAAGAAAGTGTTAAATGTCATCAACCTGGAGTTCTCCGATACACGGTACACACACTGTCTGATGGGGAAGTTTGAAATGACGTTTTTGAGATTTGGCTTATAAAGATGCCAGTCTGGAAAACTCCTGGTGTTCATTTCTTCTGTTTTTCTGGGACAGGATGAACAGTATAGTGGAGAGTCCTCAGATTGTGCGGCGGTTGTCTTGGGTAGAAAACTACTGGCCTGATGACGCTCTGCTCGGGAAGCCAAAAGTCACCAAATACTGTCTTATCTGTGTCAAAGACAGCTACACAGACTTCCACATTGAGTGCGGTGGCGCCTCCGTCTGGTACCACGTCCTAAAGGTCTGTCACACTCATGGTTAGACCAGCATGTTGAGTCAGAATTGTAACAAAAATATATATCAGACCGTCAGTGTCATCTGACATGATGAGAAATCCATTTCTACAGCGCTGATTTTCTTCATTCTGAATGTTTCTAGAGGAAATGTGGAACATATTAAACACCATCTCCCATATGATGATGATGATGATGATGATGCCAGAAACTGATTGTGTTTGTGCAGGGAGAAAAGATCTTCTTCCTCATCAAGCCCACCTCTGCCAACCTGTCTCTGTACGAGCGCTGGAGATCATCATCCAATCACAGCGAAATGTTCTTTGCCGACCAGGTGGACAAGTGTTACAAATGCACTCTGAAGCAAGGGCAGACTCTGTTCATCCCATCAGGTCAGAGCTGCACTCAGGTCATGAATACAGCTGAACATGATGATTTAGAAGAACACTTAACAATAGAAATGATACAGTTTCATTAGGGAGGGAAAATCACAGGTGCAGCAGTGTTGACAATGTTTGGACCTACAAAACTTTATTTAAAATTCTAGTGGAGATCCCAAAGATACCAATTATAATGTAATCAGGGGCCACCCCTGAAATCTGATTGGCCACCCCATTATCCTAAACTATGAGGCGTTTAGGATCAGAGGCGGGACTTTAGTTCCTACCTACTGTTTGACGAGTATTTTTAAACGTGCATCGTACTTTTGGAGGTACAATTTCTTTTTGAGGACTTAAAGATTGGTAGGTCTATTAATCTTTTAAATAAAACATTTAAACACAGGATGTAAGAAACTGTAAGATACTGTAGTGTTAGTAGGGCTGGGACCACATACTTATCTCCCGATACGATATGTATTACGATTCGAAATTACAATGTATTTGGATTTTTGTTTGCTGTTGTAACACTAGACCTAGACTAGATGTGGGAAAGTTGAATCATACACTTCTACAGACAGTATATCATGAGTCATATTTCAAAAAACCAATCAGTCAGTCTTTCTTTGTTTTATTTCAGTATAATTCTGCAGCATCATTGCTATACTGCATATAAAAATGGTACAATTATTATTAATTAATTATTAATAAAAATAAATCAATATTATTAATTTAATTTATTAATATATAATAAAATTATATCGATTCAGGATTCAAAAAATCCATAAAAAAAAATGTAAAAAAAAAACGAATCATGATACTTAAGTGAATCGATTTTTTTCCCACCCCTAAATGTAAGTAATTCAAGTAGATGACAGAGAAATGTTAAATTAATTCTATTCCGACGTGTGTGTGTGTGTGTGTGTGTGTGTGCACGCGTGCACACGTACTTCATGCCACCCCTGCATAAGTCAATGCCTCACTTGGGCCACCCGTCAAAAAAGTCTGGACAGCCACTGTAATGTAATGAAAACATCTAGAATATTTCCGTTGGATTTGTTTAGTACTGAAAGAATGAGCTGATTTCTCACTGTCGATATTTGATTCATCGTCGTACTCTGGTTCCAACTTCTTTTCAGTTTCACTGTAAACTGAAAAAATGTTGGTTGGACAAGACAATAAATGGAAATGGACAAGACGCCACTTTGGACTGTGGGAACTTGTGATGGACCTTTTCTCACTATATTCTGACCTTTTAGAGACTAATCAATTTATTGAAAACAGTTTTGACAGATAACAAAACAGATAAATCTACTAAATTCAAGAGAAATCAGGGTCTAAGAGATTAAAATACAAATTTTCAAAATTGTATTTATTTATTTTTGTCCAGTTTATAGATCTGTATTTTTCTTTTTCCCATTGATAATTAACACATGGAAATAACATGCATGGCTTAATTTGTTTTACTTTTTGGATTTATACACCTGTCCATTATGGGTGGGAGATATGGATAATCACATTATATGTAATTTTATATCACAATACTGATATACTGAATGTTGTGCTATACATTTTTCTGCAAAATAATTTGTGAAATTGCTTATGGATAAAATAACAAGACAGTAATGTCTGTTTTTGGTCAGTCCAGCAAAGTAAATACCTGACAAATCAAAGTACTACGTTACGATGATGCAAAAATCATCTCTAAAAAAAACCCAGTATTGCCAGCACAGTGTAAATGGTCTCTGACGATAGACAAAATGAGATCGTCTAACAGCGTCATGCTGCCAGCCCCTGCTGTGCATCATCACTTGTCACATGATCATGTTGGTTCTTCTTTTATTGTGCTTATGTGCTTTGTAAGCCCTGGCCCCATTTGGTGCAGGACACTTGATACGTCAATCAATCAATCAAAAAAATAAAATCTGAAAAATCTTAAATAATGGTGTAAACATAAAAAGGTAATCATGTAATGAGGGAAGGTGGATTACACCTAAAAAGTAAATTGCAACAAGTAATGTTTTTTCTTTCATCTTTCATTAGAAATATTGAATTCATGAATATCTTTATTATTTACACTTTTCTCCTCAGGTTGGATCAATGCAATACTGACTCCGGTCGACTGCCTGGCGTTCTCTGGACACTTTGTCCACAACCTGAGTGTGGACATGCAGATGAGGTCTGTACACCTGTCTTATCACACACACATTCATGCTGCCATGTTGTCATGTTTGATAATTGGCCTTTTTTTTGTTTGTTTTAATTGCTGTGATCCGCCATGCCTCCTGCAGACAGTCATGTCCTAATATTGGGGGGATTTAGTGTGACTTGGAGACATTGTG
This sequence comes from Macquaria ambigua, assembly GCA_008360985.2. Classification (NCBI taxonomy): domain Eukaryota; kingdom Metazoa; phylum Chordata; class Actinopteri; order Centrarchiformes; family Percichthyidae; genus Macquaria; species Macquaria ambigua. Next base: position 85,797 of record VMKM01000237.1, on the reverse strand, counting down.
TATTGGCTGATCTTACACAGCAGTTTCCACTGGGTCCTCATTTAGGACTTAGTCTTTAGCTCCAAATTCCACCAATCTGTTTATGAATTGCCCACATTTGGAAATACCTTGTGAATTGCATAGTTTGTTGCAGTAATCCTGTCGGTAATGCATGACGATGTTTGGCTGAAACATCTTGTCTTACTCTGCTCAGAGCGTATGAAATCGAGAAGCGGCTAAAAGTCAAAACTCTCACCCCCTTCCCCAACTTTGAGACGGCGTGCTGGTATGTGGGGCGACATCTCCTCGAGCGATTCAAAGGTAAACTCTTAAATCAGCTTGATGTATTTAAAGATTACATTTTTGCTCTAATATGTGGTATTTTAATGTAAACTTACATCCTCATTTAACATTTCTCCAGAAGAATGCATGAAAGCAGAGAAAACACAAACACTGTCAGAAATGCCTTTTTCCAAGCCGCACATTCAGCGTATGGCTGCATGTCTGCTGCACAGATGAGGAGCTGGATGCTTTAATATTATTTCAGTCATTAAATCGGTGAATCGCAGAGTTCACAGATGATTAGCTTCAAAAGGTTTGGCTCAGCTAGAATCACTTGCTCCATTACAAGCCTGTGTTTAAACTCCCCTCAGCTGGCTTGGGCCAACTGTTTATGTTTCCACCATTTTCTGTGTATGTGTGTGTGTGTGTGTGTGTGTGTGTGTGTGTTAAAGCCAGATTGCTATTGTGTGTGGTGCACACAAGGCCTTGCCATTAATGTACCATTATTCTTTTTAACAAGGTCAGCTCCTCCAGTGCAGGAAAAAGACTCACTTCACTGCTGCTCGTATTTTGCCTTCATCGTATTAATAATTTCCTGTTTTGGTTGTAAATCCACTTCAGTTGATAGGGCTACTTAGATATTCGGACAGTGCTTCTCTGCCATTACACTGAAGTTAAAGAGGCCATCCGCATTAAACCTGAATTTGCATAATTTCACATAAATCAGGGCTGGAGTTGTCACAGTTTAATCTAGACTGGTGAATCTCTGCCAAAAGTTAGAACTAAAATAGTCAAGTTAAGCAAGTCACCAAGAGGTACAATCTGGAGGGATGTCACTGACAGTAAATTATTTATTATAAACTTATTTATTTAAAGGACTGTATCAGTGAGTTTGGTCAATATTAGCTTATTGCAGATGTATCGGTATCTGCGAATGTGTCGGCTAACAAATAACAAAACATTTCACTACAAAAAGATACTGTATGTTTGACTTAATGAAGAAATGGTGAAGCCATTACATAGTTTGTCCACCAGAGAGCACTGATGGGTTATTTTTCAACTGTAAAATGTCCCGCTCAGTACATATTCTTAAAAAATAAATAGATTTTTTTTATTTTTAAGGGATCCTTATCAAATATGTTATGTGTTTATGTTTAAGAAATGGATATTGGCTGGTACGTTGTTATCAGGTTTTTTTTTTTAAACCCGCAAATATTGATGTCGGCCTCAAAACTCCAGCATCGGTCAAATTGTAGTTTTCAAGCATTAACTTTTAAACTACAAATTGTGTTTTCTTTATATTTTTCCTGACTTTTCAAATAAATCCTCAGAGCAAATGTTTGACAAAAGGGAATCTCAAATAGGGCACACTGGAACTGTTTCATGCAAGTACACGTGGGAAATGCATTTCACTGCCAGGGTCCGAATATGTACGAAGGAAGCACCACAGATACAACATATCACAGAAAACTGAGGACAAACAAGTACAGACAGCAGTCAGGGAGTCAGAGTTCATCTGTTCCAGGCAGCCATTGGTTTCCATTCATTTTTGTACGGCACAAAAATCTAAGTAGACTGTTGAAACTTGCAAAATTGTGCAATACATCACACTGAACATGAACAAAGTGACATTACCACTGTGTCATAATGCAGTATAAGCATGGGCTGATCTAAAATATCTGCACTGCTTTACCTCATAAAAATATTGTATTATTATTATTATTAATATTGTAAGTTTGACATAAAAGATACAAAACCCCTTATATATACTGAATGGTATACTGTATAATCCTTTAAATAAGCTTTATTTCATTGAACTGTGAACAGCTGACACAGAAAATGGAGCTCTTTGTTCAGAATCACCATGGGTGATAATACTTTACACACAGTAGTTACATTTTAGTCGTTTAGCTGATGCAGCACAGTGATCCTGAGTGAGTGAACAGGGAGATGTTGATTGTGTACCTCGAGAACTTTAACACATCACTTGGCTTTTTTGGGGCTCAGCTCTGGTTAATTTTGGTAACAGGACAGTTTGTGCAAACACACAGTCACCCTGTTGACAGAATCCCTCTCCTGTTCACTGATGACTTCACATGGTGTCTCTTTATAACAACACAGACTAAAGTGTCAGCTCATCTGAGGCTTATTCAGTTACATCCTGTACATCTGAACGTACATACGTACACTGTAGTTTGACTTATTTTGTTGTAAGTTAATGGCCTTGCCTTCTCAAAGTCACGTTTCATTCAATGATTGAAAGAAACATTTGCATTTGTTTTTCTGCAGGTTTACATAAAGCAAATAAGCAACCAGCCCCATACCTGATACATGGTGCCAAAATCATCAATGGAGCTTTCAGAGCTTGGACTAAAAAACAGGTTGGACACATTAGGATATGTGTGTGAGTGTCCATCTAAGATCTTATGAAAGGTAATGACAATTTAGTTTTGTTTTCCTCGTAACAGGCCCTCTTGGAACATGAAGATGAGCTTCCAGAGAACATGAAACCATCACAGCTCATTAAGGATCTTGCCAAAGAGATCAGACTGTCAGAGGTATTTTGATTTTATTTTGGCATAAACATAATATGATCAACCATTTTGTAAAAGTTCCAGGGAGTTTTACACTTTGGTGGCCCCAAGTAGCAGTAAGAAATGACAGTTTCAGTTTTTACATCAAGATGGTGATGTTGTCCGGGTGTGCAACCTGAGAGTCTCTGTCCGAAGATATCTCAATCACAACTGTTTAGACTGCAATAAAATCTACTTTGGATATTCATGATCCCCAGATGATTATCCCTTATGATTTTGATCAACCCACTGACTTCTGTTGTAGCACCAAATTCAAGTGAAAAGTCAAGAGAGTAGGGTCCTTAGGCATGAGGTGTGCCAATTCCTAATAATCCTATTTCTATGTAAGTATAGTATCGAATGTTTCGGTAATCAAACAGCAAAAATTAAGAGGTAGTACAGGACTTGTTAAAACAGATAAACCTTTATTATAATAAATGTATGCAGCTGCCAATCAGGTAGACACAGTCCTATCTTCCTTCTCAAGCCAAACAGATTTATTGTCCTGTGTTTTTAACATTTTTCGCTCAGCATGAAAAGGTGGCAGTACCGTAACTTCTATGTAAAAAATATGTGATAAGTGAATTAAAAAACATTCTGTATGAAAGCCACACAGAAAGGGCAAAGTTCAAGTCCTACTGGGTAAATATAATTATATATACTGTCTTTTATAAAGACATTTATAACTAACGTTAGCATTTTAACATTAGCAAGGTGTGAAAAAAAACAAGAGTTGTATCCAACTTCATGCTAACGTCAAATGTTAGTCTGAAAATGTGCCATTAAAAAGGTTAGCTTGTAGCAAGGTGGTATTGCATTTGCTACCAAAGTTATGGTACCGTTACCTTCTCATTGTGAGCAGAAAGGAGTTTTAAAAAATGGAAAATAGTAAATATTTTGTATTTCATGTATTAGTTTTGAAGGCAGTTTGAGTTTAGGCACACAAGGGAATTCACAAAAATCAAACACTGGCATCTGCAACACAAGAGAGGTTTATATTTTATATTTTCAGTTTTATTCCAGAGGATATATTATAGTATAATCTGTGACACATGGTTTTGTAGTCCTGGACAAACATTAATGTTAGCTACTCCAGCACACTAACATCACCTACGCCTTACCTAGCGCCAGGTTAGCCTTGTATCTATTTTGCTAATTTAGCTAGTATTTCTTTCACATCAAAAACCTACAAGAAACAATATTTAGCTAGTTTTTGAGAATGGTTCTTGACTTTTATGTGTCAAAAACACTAGTTAATGCTACTTAAAGTCAGTTTAAGTGACGTACCTCACTTCTGGGGCGCCTACTCTCTTCTTATGGGCTAACAGACCTAAGGTATCAAACTTTGTCATATAGATAAAATCTTGTGTAGGGGTCTAACTAACAACTTTCACAGTCTTTTTTTTTTTTACCTTGCATTGAACCAACATCACAAGGTACCAGAGTGATGTGCGTGATGCCTTCAAACAGTCATCAAATCAGCAAATGTTTGGGTTCTTTTACATAATACATAAATAATCTCTTTATTTAATTATCAAAATAGTCTTATAAATATATATATAAGGCTTATTATATACAATAGTTTTTTGGTGATCAACTAATTGATCAATTAACTAACCATTTCAGTGGGTCTTAATTGTCTTAGTTGGGTTTAATTGCCGATTCCAAAATTATAGCTCACACAATTCCCTGCTTTTATTTCTAGAATGCAACAAAAGCCATTAAGAGTGAGCCGAGCATCAAGGTACCAGTGGAAGAACCACCATCCACCCACTCTGAGCCTGAAGAGCCCGTTTCCCCAGCCCACGTCCCCTCGCCCAGCAGAGAGAAAGCCAGAAAGAAAGCTTCCAAACCCCCCAAACCTCCCAAGCCTCCCAAACCCCCGAAGATGCCCAAGGCCCCCAAGCCACCGAAGGTGCCGAAGGTCAAGGAAGGAGGAAAGAAGAAAGCGAAGAAAGCAAAAGAGTCGTCGCCGCCTCCTAAACCCTCCAGCTTCGCAGCTCTTGAGTCTCATGCGAAAGACATCTTGAGTAAAATGGACCAGCCAAAAAAGACGAAGGTGAGCAGATGGTAATGTTCTGTTTGTGATGGTAAAAAATGTCCTTGTGGAATGATTATGGCAAAAGCCACCAATTGGATGATTTTTTTCTGTTAATAATTGTGTCTTTCGTCAAATATGTCCATTTTTCAGGCTGTTAAGAATGTCCTGAGTATGTCAGAGAAGGAAATATCAAAGCAGAACAATGTGGAGAAGTTTGAAATCAGAGAGCAGAATAAAAACAAGACTGAAGCAAAATGGAAGTATAAGGTAAGATTGTATTAGCTCATGATTTAAACTAATGGCTGCTTGTTACAGGCCAAAGTAAATAATGTCACAATCCTTTAAAAGTTCAAATAAATTGAAGGCTTGGCGTCCTTTAGTGAAGAAGACTCAAGCAGTTGTGAAGGTTACAAGCTGAGCAGCTGAACAATGTGATTTGCACACTTCACTTCAAAGCAATCAGCAAACTTAATGATGAAGTCGCACCTTAGAGGCCTGCATATCATCAGAGCTACATCCACCCTCCCACAGTTTACCTAATGGAATTACATTGTGTTCCATCTAAGCATTTACATATGCCCTCATCTTTTAAAAAAAGTTTGTTGTATCATTATTGCTGAACAACAGGGGAAGGCTTTTTTTGAGCAAAAGTGTAATTTTGTTGAACGGAAGACATTTGAGGGCTTTGCTTTCAGGGAAAATTCAATGCCAAACTGCTGTGGAATGTTTGCCGTCCCTCCAAGGATCTCCATCCAACTGCTCCTTCACATCACGCCAAACATTTGCAGATGGAATAGAGACCCTGTTAGATGTTTACCAAGGTCACTGGAGACCACATCTTCACTTGTGATCACTGCCGATTCATGTAAAAGTTCACAGCTCCTCTGTGTAGTGTGCAGGGCAATTAGGCCCGTACTGTATGTTATTGCCATAAGACAATGTGAAATGTCAGTTTCAGGTTACACCGCGTCGTCACATGCCTTTAATTTAGGAGACAAAATTGTTGAGGAGCGAATATTTGAAAATGTGTATTCTTGGATTTCACTTAATTACACAGTCTGCTCAGTGGTGATTTCTATGGCAGCTGGTTTGCATTCCTCTTAGTAGATTTGGTTTAGTTTAAATTGGGTCAGAAAACGTCATAAGTGAATAAGATCTGTGGAGATTAACATCATGATGATTTCAGTCTTTTTAACAGTAATGTTTTTTATTTTATTCAAATGACTCCCTTCTGCTGTTTTACAGAAAAGTGATTGTAGTGAGAGTTTTTTAGACAAGTGAGGATACTACATTTTTTTAGTTTTGGTCATTTCATTTTTTAGTCAAATAACAGGCGTTCAAATCCAAACAAAATGAGCTGTGTGTGTTAACTTGATATGTTACATCTGCACATTTGAGTCCTTGGATTTCAGTTAATTGCAGTATAAGGTTATGGTTAATTAGGGCTGATACAATAGAATACATGTAAGGGATCAGTAGTGTTGAAGAGATGAGACACATTTATTTAAATTACATTTTGGGAAGGAAATGTGCTGATTATTTATTACTGTGTAATACAAGCAGAAGACAATACAATCTGAGATACAGAGACTTTAAGACAAAGGAGGCAGATTTTTATTATTCATTCAGGGCAAAAAATGAATTGTTATGAAGGACAGCTGAGGGGAACTGTAGAGTTGGATGAGCATTGTCTGTGGTGCAGCCCCTTTTGCATTACACTTAATCATTTGAGCCATTTTTAATATAAAAAATATTGATAAGTACAGTGTTAAATGGATTTTTAAACGTGGATGTTTCATTCTTGTAATTAAAATTCTGATACCAATCTGTGATAAGCTAATAATAGTTAACATCAGTCTGATCAATGTGTCATTTAATATCCTGGCGATTTAATTTGCTTCTGTGACATTATTTCCCTTTTTAACTTTACAGAATAGTAAACCAGATTCCCTGCTGAAAATGGAGGAAGAGTGCAAATTTGACAGAACACCGCTGTCAAGCAATAAAGACAAATTCAGCTTTACAATGTCTCACAAGAAAATGCTCGGGTATGTATGGAATGGCTGTGATTGCCATATAAACGTTTCATGAAAGGTCTTTCGAGAGGAGAGCATGTTGACCTTCTCATGTGGTGTATTATGGTGATTATAGAGCTATGTGGCTATCAGCACCATATCCATTAGAGCTAATTCGAGGACTTCTCGCTGTGAGTGTCTGGCTGAGCCTCGTATCACTCCCTTATTGTCCTGTGGTTTCCTTTTCAGCTCCAAGACGCTGAAACCTCAGACCAACTCAAGTGTTTTTGGATCATTACAAAACCTAAAAGAGGACAAAACCAAGCCAGTGAGAGATGAGTATGAGTACGTCTCAGATGAGGGCGAGCTGAAGATTGACGAATTCCCCATCAGGCGGAAAAAGAACCCCGTTAAGAGAGATCAGTCCTGTGAGTATTTTGGACTTGTTTCATGTAGTGTTTCAGTTTATTTAAACTGTCAACTAGGGCTGGGTATCAAGCCTCAATACTTTTTGAAAATCGACATACATGTGTCCATAGCATTGAGTATCGAAAAGTGTTGAAAATTGGCATTAAATGCTTGGTCAGATTATTAGGTTTACTTATTCTTTGATCCGATATCTCCTGGTCTAAGTCAGGAAACTTATTTAACTTTAGTGAAGATTTTATTTAGGTAACGTTTGTTTTTAATACTGATGCATAAAGCAGTTGGGCATATCTGGGTACATAAAAAGGGTTAAAACTTGCCTTGTCCCAGACCATCATCTGAATCACATCTCTGATGTGTTCAGTGATTTAAAGAGGTCTGCTGTAGTGCTCATTGACAGCCGATATCCCCGATTGGAAAAACAATTGACCAATCAAAGCTTTGTAGGAGGGATTAAGAATTGAGACGTCATCTTCCTACATAGCTAGCTTGCTACGTACCTTGCTACACCCACGAAAAATAGCAATGGACAAGCATGGATGAGATCGATGCAGCCGTTTGTGGCAATAGAGAGTGATTGGGCTAGCACAAAACAAAGCAAAATAACCCTCTGAAGGAATGAAGTGAAACAAGTCTAATTACCAGGCTAGGTTAGAACATCTTAAATTCACCAAAATAAAGTATTGTTTTTTCTTTTACCAAAGAGTACCAAAGAGCAGGTATTGTAATAGCACTGATTCTGCATATTGATAACCAGCCCTACTATCAACAATGAAAAAATATTTTGATTAACAACTTGTGTTTTAATTGTTGCTCAGTGATGAACTCCTTTTCTCCACAGTTTTGTCAGACATCAGAGAACCCATTCAGCCAGCCAAGAAACCAAAGTTCCAACCCTTGGTGGCCAAGGTACGTATCACATGACATCACTTTGACTAATGAGCTTGACAATGATCAAATATTATGACGCTAAGTAGCTAATATTCAAGCAAGTGTAATCTAATTATACTGCTGAATGTACATGAAGAGACTGTTCAGTGACTGAAGGTTGATGAAACACTGGACTCACATAGCTACAACCCCTGTAATGCTTTTCATCAGAATTGATTTAAAAAACAATCATGTTTCAGGGATTTCATGCACAAGAACATGCTGCAATGCTCCTTTAAAGCTCAGAGAGAGAAAAAAATAAAAGAATGTAAAAAATGGATTCTGGGTAAATCAGAAGAAGAAGCTCCCTAAGCTGTGGACCACCACACACTGATGAGGGAAATAGCTGTGGCATAGGCCGAGGAAGAAACAGACTTATACCAGATGCTATTGTGTTTATTGATGAGAGGTCACTGGAAACCATCAGAATATAGTCCTACAGTTAACTACAGTCCAAGGCTGGATTACTAAATGGGTGAAGTGGGCAACTGCCTCGGAGATCCAGATCCTCTGGGGTCGCAGAAGCCCCAGAGTTATTGTGTGTCTCCTGTTTTGTGGTCATTTAAAATGCAATGCAAATTAGTTTGGGAATATCAAATTAAATGACCATGGCCCTAAGGCAGGTCTGTATTATTACCTGTTTTGTCTGTTTACATGGTGCATATTTCTAAATAAATTTGTGTTAACGAAAAAACCACAAAGTGGCGGTCAGCAGGGGTGTACCACTCAGTTTTGCCCCGAGGCCCCCTAGTGGGTTATTCTGGCCAAGGTCACGTAATAAACAATGAAACTGCAGGAAAACCATCATTAGAAAAGTTAACATGCAGGGACCGAAATGACTCAAATCCAAAGAAATCACATTAAAAACAGGAACATTGGCTGCAAACGTCTTAACTTTCTGTCTTTACACCATGTTACCCTGCTGCTGTGTCTCTCATGTCTATCTCTACTCTGTTCACTTTCCCCAAAATCAGAGTGTGGACTCCTCAGATGAAGAGACTCTGCACATAGACACAGAAGCCAAGCCTGAGGTCAAAAGTCGCAACTCTAAGGTCAAGAAAAAGGGCGGCAGCGCTGCAGGGATTCTTGACCTGCTGCAGGCGAGCAAGCAAGTGGGTGGGATTGACTACAGCACCAACAGGTAGACTGACCACCCCTGATTATTTTCTGCTTCTTCAATCCATTTCCTTCAACACCAATGGAACCTTTCCATCTAAACACACTTGGGTTACAGTACATACACAGCATTACTCTCTAAATGTCTCCCACTGGACCTTTTTTCCGCTCAGTAAATTAACTTAAGGTCTTACGCTCCTTAATGGGGCAACCCACTGACAAACAAATGGCCCACTCAATGATGATATAATTGGATGAAGAAGCTGAATTTTATAACTTTGCTTGGAGCTGAAAAATCAACTAGCGGCTGAAGCAACAATTTACGCAGATTCTGTCAGCAGTTTGTGTTAAGTCAGTGTTTGTTTCATCCCGCCTTAATCTATCAAATGCTGCATGGCTCCAGGCTCTTCCCTTTGCCTTTCGCTGTTTGCTGCTTTATTCAGCTCTTGATGATCAGGTTCTCTTGATGGTCTATTTCCACCACATTGAAAGCTATAAATGAGCAATGAAAGAAAGAAAGAAAGAAAACAGCGGCTGAAATATGTTAGCAAAATTTCTCAAATTGTTTTGGTGCTTTGAAGAGGGAACTCAGTGAGTCAGCACAGCTCATTATAGCAGTGTTTGATAGTCACTTTGCTCATTGTTGCAGCTCAGCAGCTACTAGCTTAATAGGTGTGTGAATATATTTACGTAGCTGCTTCTCAAAGTAATCACAGGTCCGTGGAGAATATTTAGATTTGACAGTTTTACTTTGCTCTTCCAGATTCGGCACACTTTGTCATATTTTGCAGACATCAAACGATAATGATGCTTAATAGCACAACTGGTGACATTTACATCCACTTCAAAGCCTTTTTCAATTATTTCTCTCAGTCACTCTTCACCTCTGCCAGCTTGTTGACTGCTGTGTAATGGCTGTGTTGTTGTGTATTTTTTATTGACGTACTTACAGTCAGCCACCTGCATCTCCCAGCACACAGGAGGCCATTCAGGGCATGCTGTCCATGGCCAACCTGTCGTCTTCAGACAGCTTGCAGCAGCCGTGGAGCAACAGCCAGTCCAAAAACAATAGCCAGTCGAAGAGCAACTCGCACAGCGCACAGGCTGGCAAGAAGGCCGGTGGAGGAGCCGGCGGTGGCAGCAACAACAGCAAGCGGCCCACCAAGCGGCTCCCGAAGAAACCCAGGAAAAGCAGCAGTATTGAGAGTCTGGATTATGACGACGAGCAGGATCACATGGATGCATGTTTCAAGGACTCCGATTATGGTAAGCACTAAAAGCTGACGTGTCTCTTGTTTCTGCTTTATTTGAATTTTAAAATCAGGCCAGATGACTGGAGCTCACCGAGGTCAGGCCAGTGTTACAGGGTTATTTTTTGAGCAAACGAATGAGAAAATAATTATCTGCCATGCCTGATTGTCACTGCTGCTAACAGGCGCTGTTAAAAACAGATTGACCCCTGATGGATCAACATGGGGGTCTTTAATTCTAAATGTGCCCTGGAACTTTTCATTAGGAGTAGATGATAGGGTTTATGTTTATTTTTCGTGCCTCCTTTCCAAATCCGCCCTTTCGTGTTGCTCCAATTTGTGATTTCTTTCCTCTGTTTTCTTTGTGAACCCCATCCAACTACAGCTGTTTGGAACCTCCCAGCTTGTTATTAAGCCATTAACACGAGTTCCAAATTGTTCTTTTACATGCTTTTTGATCTTCTAATTAGTGTCTAATTAGTTGTTCGTAGCATGAACATTCTCGCTCGGGATACTTCATGCCAGCGTGAAGCTTTTCTCACACACTGGCACTCTTTTCTTCTTTTGTAAACAGGCCATTTTTTATCTTGATCATCCAATTATCAGATATTACAACGTCTAGATTGGAACGGTTGAGCTGTGAGCAGGCAGAGAGGAGGGGGCAGTCAACAGCTGTCTCACAGCTGTCCTGCATGCTGTCACTGGAAACTTCCACCATTTTAGATGCACGGAAATAAGCATGGAAATAAGTGCATTTAAGTCACATTCTATGCTTTACATATGTGATAATAATTGGCCGGTAAAGTTTTCTACATCTTCTCAGTGAAAACCTAACATTCATGACATGTTAGTAATCTGTGACATCTTTTGATTTCAGTTTACCCCTCGTTGGAGTCTGAAGAGGATAATCCTGTTTTCAAATCCAGATCGAAAAAACGGAAAAGCAGTGACGACACTCCATACAGCCCGACTGGTATATACTTGCATTTCTAATGAAAGTTCTACCCTTTACAGTTTTAAGTAGTTAATGTATTCTAAACCCTTATATCGATGTCATCGCAGCCCGTGTAGGACCCTCAGTTCCTCGACAGGAGCGGCCAGCGAGAGACGGAGCCCGAGTGGCCTCCATAGAGACAGGACTGGCCGCAGCTGCAGCAAAGCTTTCTCATCAGGTATGTCATGACAATATTTTTACATAATATTAGTAACTATTCCTGTAAGTACTGCCCAACAAAAACAATATGTGTCAACAGGAGGAGCAGCAGAAAACCAAGAAGAAGAAGAAAAGCACCAAAAAGAAGGCAATAGTAATTGAGGAGCCCCCGAAAATCTCTCAGGACAGTAGCTCGCCGGAGCACAATCTGGACTCCCAAGATGGCAGCCTGACAGACCACGAGTTCAACACTGGGACAGTCAAGTCGCCGGGAGGGCCACAGCCCATGGCGCCGGGGGTTTTTCTCAGCCAGAGGCGACCATCCATGTCTTCTCCCAACAACAGCACCAACTCCACTAGCACCAACAGCAACAGCATGGCGAAGGGGGATCGTGTGGGGTCGGCAGACGCCAAAGGTGAGTCCTAATGAAAGCAATGTTAGTGCTGGTTAGACTGCTTCTCTTTTGGGTTGAAGAAAATTCAGACCAGTACCATCAACTAGCAGGTGACTTGATTGCATTATGCTAAACAGCATCAAGTTTAAAGCCCCTGTGTGTAGAAGTTTTATCCATGGTAGCAGTGGCCTGCCACTTTGGTCTAGACTGAAATATCTCAACAGCTATTGGATGGATTGCCATTAGATTTGGTAGAGATGTTCATGTTCTCCACATGATGAATTATTATAACTGACTTGTCATCTAGCGCCACCATCAGGACAAAATGTCTACCTTTAATTTCAGACCAAATACCTGCAAAACTAATGACATTCACATCAGCCTCAGCTGCACTTTGTGTTAAGTACTAATTAGCAAACATCAGCATGCTAATGATGTTAGCATGCAAGATCAACACTGTGATTATAATATACTGCTCAAGTACAGCCTCAGAGCTGCTAGCATGGCTGTTAACTCTTAGTCTTGTTATCTGATACAGCATCTGTAAGATGCAATAGACATTTTCAATGCATAGAGATTTGTCCTAATCATTTCTCAGGAAGTTTCTTGGAAAGAATTGTGTTCACTTTGTACGCTTGCAATTAACTGATTCCAAGTAACTGCTTGCATTAGCTAGAGAGTCTTTTAGTCAGTGCAGAGCAGGTCAGCGGAACAAGCAAAACTGTGAAATGTGTGTACAGGCAAGCATTCAATTCAATATATCTGTGGAGAATTACGTTTTCAATCACAACTGAATATTGAATGAAAAATCTGTACAAAATGACAGTTATAGTTATTATCAGGAAACTTCTAGGAAAGTTTTAGGAAATCACAGGTCTGGAGTGGAACGAGTAATTAGTAATTATTAGCAATGAACAGTTTGGTTTAGCAGCTGCTGCCTTTCACACACACATAGTGTATTAATCTTGTTAGAGTTATTAGTTAGTTATATGAACTGTAGATCTGTGTTGTCGTGTGTAAAATGATTGGTGCTGCAGATGGATGCAGACAAGGCAACTCTTCAGAGAAATGCAGTGTTACTCCCTCACCTTGTTTTCAAGGTTTTCAAGCACTAGTGGCTAGGGCTGTCACAATCATGACATTTTAGTTGATGATTAATTGTCACACGAATAATCGTTAAATTAATGATTTAATTAGTATGGTATGCTGTATTTTCGCAAATAAAAGCTGGTAGTCAAATAATGGCCGGGGCCGCGAACGCCACAAACAAATAAAGGCCGGGAAAACAAGGGTGGATAAATTCCTGGTTTCCATTGCTTTAATTGAATAAATCCAACAATATAATCATGTTATTTTCAACACTTTGTTGTTCTGGATAACTGTATAGTGTTTTTGCCCTATTTCAGTCACTGCAGGTGTATGTGTGTTAATGTCCTAGCCAAACTGTATTTTGTAGTAACATACAAGTGCCAGAAGATGGCAGAAGCTACATTTGAGAATGAGAACCGTACAAGTCACTTACATTTCCAGAGACGTGCTATTGGAGCATCTCTGTCATCGTTTTGTTTTGGAAAGCAAGAAATATGGTCTCATATGAGCTGAAACAAAAGAACCTGCCTAATAGCAGTAAGGTCTCCACAGCCAAGCTCTTTGTCCCATGTTTTCTTCCTGACATTGGAACCTCGTGCTCAGGTAGACAGTTTATTTGTCTCAACCCAGCTGTTCAAAATTGGCTTAAATTTGTGGAATCTAACAATTGTGCAAAACAATCGCCGTCAGCTCAAACAATCATGGCGATCATGTAATAATTGTGACAGGCCTACTAGTGGCGCTATGGAACAATGTTTTTATGAGTGGGTCCTTCCTGCCAATAGTTTAACGTTAATCCACCGATAGACAGTTGGTGGCAGTAATGGGCCAAGAAACGTAACAATGCTCCAGCATGAAGGCAGGGAAGAAGAAGACTCCTAGCTAGCAAACATGCATGTAGACAAGGCAGGGTTTTGTATATGTATTATTTGTTTCATGAGGGAGTAAAGATTTTATCTATGAAAAGAATTCAGTTATAAGTTCTTACTCTAGCTGGACGTCCTGTCTTATCTCCTGTCTTTTCTTGTTCTTTTCACAGCTAAGCGGCTAAAGAAAGGCATGGCAACAGCCAAACAGAGACTTGGAAAGATTTTAAAGATCCATCGAAATGGAAAGCTCCTCCTGTAGCATGCAGCAGACTGCTGTAGGACTGGGAATTCATGAGCTGGGTCCCATCCCAACCTCACCCCCCGTTCACTGATTAAAGCCAACAATGGGAAAAAAAAGAAAATCATGCATTTTTCAATTTCTAAGAAGAACATCACTCAAATAGGTTTTTGCCTCTACTTATACTTTATAACTTTCAGATATTAAAGTGTACAGAACCTACTATAAATATTTTTTAAGAGAACATGTCTCATTTTACTACAGCTGTCAGTTTATCAGGGGTTGCTAAAACATGAAGTAGAAGTACATTGCAGTCATTCCAAGATTTTTGAAAGTATCCCTTGCATGTATTCAGTTGCATGTGCGCTTGGGTCAGGGTTTGGGGATTTTACACATTGATTCCTACTATATGGATGCAGCTTATCATTACCACACTGATGATCGACGGATTGAAATGGAAAAAATCACCTCCCTTCTTCCTTCCCAGCCGAGACTCTCAGTGTATGTTAGAGTACGGTTTTGATTGGACTCAACTCGAGCATTTATCTCTTTATTTTAACACTTAACGTTTGCAGAGCACTATCAGCGGTGATATTTATTTATTCGTGTCGAGTCATAGATAGGCAGTGGGACTTGACGGAACAACTGTAAAGCACAAAGTGTATCAAACAGCGGTGGTGTCAGGATGTTTCTCACAGTAAACATTGGTAACATAGGACTAAATGGTAATGGAGGCCTGCGGTACAGGATTTGGTGTGTTCTGACATTAGAAGCATAGGATTTCTGACACTACGTGGGACCTGTAGCTAATGATAAGCCTCATCCATGTCAGGTCTGCAGTTACATGGGGATACTTTCTCTCTTCTTTTGCTTTCGCAGGCAGCACCGACAACCTAGACTCATCTCTGCATTTTTACGGCTTCACACAGTACAGTATATAGAATGTAGCTTGTACATAGCCTTTTAAATTACTACTTTTTGTATCCTTTCCCCTTAAGGCTTAATTCTACATTTTTACCGGTTTTGCTAATTATGAATACATGAATAAAATATATATATGGATATGCAGTATAGTCCTAATTTTTTAACTTTTATTTTGTTTTTGTTTTTTTAATAGCAGAGACTCATTTTTTTCCCGTTAGATTTAAAGGTGTTGCCTGGAAAACAACTGAAGAAATAATACATTTTATTGTCATATGGCCTTACATACACAAAGCTAATTGTATTGTGATTCTGTTTGGACAAGAGACGAAGCTTTGAGGAAAAATTATAATAAAAGGAAAAAAAAAAAACACTTAAAGTTTCTATGACCAGCCTCTTGTTCGAGTTCTAGTATCCTGAAGGGTTTCGGAATTATTTTACTAGCACCTTGTGAAGTGTTTATGTGTCAGTGATGTAATTTATTAATGTTTGTAGCTTTTTTATACTTGTACAATTCTTAAGAGTTTTTGTTTTTGAATATTTCATCAACTTGTGAAATGACTTAGCAGACAATTATTGTTTTTCCTTTTTTTTTTTTTTTGGATGTGTGTGTTTGGGGGCATCACGAACATTTTACGCACTAGAATCCACGTTAGCAAACATTTTTTATCTCCATCCTGTCCTCACTCAATGTCAATGTTATCATGGTCAGCATTTCCAATGTGACATGTTATTATTATTATTATTATTATTATTAATATTATAATTATAAGCAACTGCGTCCATGCCTCCATCACACCGTTTTTATTTTGGTCAAGACATGTTGAACACGGTTTAATGTGCTATACTCAATAGCAGCAGTGTTTTAGTCACAGATGTAAACCATGCGTCCACTTCTCAGATACAGTATGAGATGCGCTCCGATCAAACTCTGTCAGTGGGACATATTTTCAGGTTTTTATTTGTACAATATGTGTGTTGCTTTGTTGTGGTTTATTTTTGTATGTCTGACCTATTAAATGCATCCACTGTGCCAGGACAGTGAATGATACCTTGTTGTAGCTGTCTTCCCTTACTGTTATTTACAGTACTAGTAAGTATTTACAATCCTTTTTGACCTGAATCTATATTTTTCTGTATTTAGACGATTCTGTTTGAGATCATGGCTCACTTTTTTAAGACATCGAGAAATGGCAAATTCCGGGGAACAAACATATTGTTGTTGAATGATATGATTGTCAGCCTTGTTTACTTTTGCAATACAGTTACTGTGGAAAACCTACTTTGTAATGTATTCCTCTCCCACCTGCAATGTGACGACTTCTGTGGTGACGACTAAACATGTTTTTCCTGCTTCACATTGTTATGCTTCGGAGTTGCATCACACTGGTCCCAAACTGATCCGGCTCTTGGTTTTTTAACAAAAAAATCTGCCTGAGCTTTCAGCTTCTGGACTCTGTTTAGGCTGTTGCCTCCCGGAGCTGTAGCAGCTGCTTTAGCCAAGTCATTAATTAAAACCAAGCCAAAGTCAACACCATTAAAAATGTATTAACGTAAAAATGCTCTCAAGGAGTCAGACTCTTTTTACACCAGGATGCCCTTTCACCATCCTGACCAGGTGTTGCAATGTTTAAATATAATGTACACAGAAATTCATACAGGATCTGCTCAGCCAAGAAAACATAGTCCCTCATGTTTGCTTTTGGTGCCTCACAAGATTTGAATTTGTAGTTAATACTAGTCTGTGCTCAGACAGCCAGTATTGGAGTAAAACTCTAAAGCAACAGCAAGTCTACACCACTAGATGGAGTCAAAAAATACATGAATATAGCAACTGATGCATGTTTTTAAATCAATTTAATGCAATAATGTTCAAGCAGACCACAAATGCAGCCTTCAGCTATTGTAGAGCAGTTGTGTTTTAGTATGATCTGCATATTTAGACTATTTTCCTCAAAGGTTTGACTGTTCAAGAAGCTTTTAATACACATTTTGATTCTTTCCAGAGTTTTTTTTTAAGGTCAATTACATCCAGATTTGATCAGCATAATTACAGAAAAGAAAGGAAAACCAGTTTTGTAGAAGGGATGTGAACATCAATGAGGAGATTATAAGAAAATTAGTTACAGCACATTTACAATTAGTGTCTCCAACAAAAATAAGTCAATTAACTCTTACTTTGTGTAATTAAAGACTGATTACATTAATGGGGAAGCTATGTGAAGCCTTCATACATTATGCAGCTTGTTTCCCATTGTTTTAATCCTGGCCTAATAACACATCTGGACACAATTGATTTCACCAAAATAAAACGTGTGCAGTGATCTTCATGGGAATCTGCATTTCCCCACACTGATGTTTTATTTAATTTCTCAGTCATATCTGCGTGTGTGAATGAGATCCATGATCGCGGCTGTTAAAGGTCGCGACCCCGTTTCCACCCTGGTTAGCATCAGAGTGAGTTGTTATTGTTAGCTAATTGTTAACACAAGAACGTGAAGTGCTCCGACATCGGCAAATGAAACAATCACATAATTTGTCCTCTGGATCATTTTCACACACTGACATCAAAGTGTTCCTTGGATTTACTTTTCAGTGGAATTAAAAAGCTACAATTAGCAGGAAGCTAAATTACAGGAAAAAGTGGGTCAAAAATAATTGACATTTAGAATTGTGATTTTTCAAGATTATTGTTAACCTCTAGTGCTTTTTGTATATTTTATTTCCTAATCAGTTACTAAGATTATTTGGACAAAATGCGAGTGTAACATACAAAAAGTAAACTCAAAGTCAGTTAAGTGTAAAAAAATCTTCATCTCATCTAGTAATTTCTGTCTGCATCTGAGGCCTGAAAAACCATTAAAAAAAACAAGTGAACCAAATGGCCAGTGCAGGAAGAATATTGCAATTTCTTTTCAATACAAGTTCATTTGTCCTAAAGTGTTTCTAGAAATGAGGCACGTTGCTGCATGAAGTTGCGTGGATTTTAAGAAAATACCTGACACAAGTCGATTTTACTTCTATGTATTATTATGTTTAACTGTATTACGTTAAAATGTTCTTATTGCATTGGCAGATGTTTTCACTTGTATGAAAGAAAATAGATTTTAAGGAGATTTTTTTTTTACAGTGTAGCTGCCTCAAAACAAAGAATATATACAGTGTAATCAAAAATGTAGAAAAATGCACTACATATCATCAAAGTTTTGGTCCCTGAACACTTTCTTCCCTCCTTCCTCGTTTCTTTGTCAGTTCCACCGGTGCAGTTGGTCCCCTGGAAAGGGCAAGTGGGATCACAATTTAAATGTCAGTGTATTAAAAACAATGCCTGCAGAGTGTTACAGTCTAACTGCATTCATGGCCATGCTGCACTCGCTTAGTGATCACAGATGTGAATGGGCTGCCCTCAGTTGCTTTGAAAACCCTCTGGTCCTGTCCCAAGTGGTCAAGAGAAACGTGCCATGTGAGAGATGTCTTAATTACACAGGAATGTCAGGTGAAGCTTTGCCTTTGTGTGGCCGTGCAATGATGCAAGTTGCTAAAAGAAACCCCCTCACCCCCCCATTGCTCTGCCTTTTATGCATCCCATTCCTCCGAGTTCAGGGTTGTCATTATTAATAATGCGCGGTGACTCCTCTGCCAACAGATTGGTAAAGCTACAGAGATCCGCAACTGTGTACGGACCCCGGAGCGATCTCCTCACAAAGAGTCTTAGGTCGCCTATTTTTGTGGCGGTGATGAAAAGTGGCAGACCTGAAGCTTGTGTTTCTCTGCAGTTGTTTGGAGCTGCCCCACTCTGCGTGGATTAACTGCTCTGTCAGCCAACAGGAACTCCTTTGGTGGTGTTTCACTGGGAACTCAAAAGTGCAGAGAGACGTTTGGCTTCTGCCGACACCCAAACACACACACAAACTGACACACTTTTTCCTGTGTGTTTTGGTTTGCTTCCCAAAATGTATCAATGAAATTACCCTTCACAAGATTTCTGATGTTTTCTGACAGGTTATTACCGAGGTGCATATTTGCATTTGAGTCAGCAGGTAGGATTTTAATGTCACTTTTGCCTGGATAGGTGACTTGTACTTGAGATCAGACTTTTTGGCCACAGGATGGCCTGTTAAACTTCCATACTGCTGCCCCAACAAGTTTATAAAGGGTTAACTTTCTGAAAGTTTTCTATTTGAGGGCTTAAAGATCCTTCAGTAATGGAGTGAGAGGAAGCTAAAACTTAAAAACCGTCAAACAAAACACAGTGTTGCCTCGGCATAAAAATGAACGTCCGACAGCTTGAGAAGTGCAAGTAAACGCTGCCTGGTTTCAAGACAAACACAGAGGCTCTGTTTTATGGTGGCGTGTTTCCTTAACCTTTGGCAGGCCTGAAATTTTGGAACTGGAAAACAACACTTCATCGCTAATTTTTGACGCCCATCAAGGAAACGACTGTCACGAGTGAAGTGCGAGCCCACCCAAATGAGAGTATTATTAATGTGAGCGTGATCAAGGCCTTGGTGGAAAGGTTGTTTTATTCACTGACTGCTCACAGGGACTGCTGCAGTATCAACGCCAGTCACAGTAGAGCAAACCTGAGTTTGGCTTCATTTATATATCAATAGCACACCAAAGTTTTGTTATGTATTTATTAAAAGTTTGTTTGACGTTAACCATGGTAAAAAATAAAGGCTATTCTGCCCTACAATATTTTTTTGACCAGAATCTCACTTTATGTTTTACCATATAAAAAGTACTATACCACAAAATGTAAAATTTCCATGAAAATAACATGTAAAATCTGCATTATAGCTTTGTGATGCTGCATTCACATGACATTGACAGAATGGGAAAACGTCACGTTATTCTCACTAAAGTTCACACATTATTCCACGTTGGTTACACCCACTGTCATCGTTTAATTCACCCCATATAAATAACCTAAATTAGCTTTTTTATTGTGTTACATATTTGTAGCACAAATGTTGTTAACACGTTACACCAGATAAATGGTGTTTAGCTGCAGTAGCTGAACTGACTGAATAAGAACTCATTTAGCATTTTATTTCGATGTAACTGCCAGCGACACTGGCTTTGCATCCATTTTGTTGACACTTCTGTAGTCCTTTTCACCAACTCTGAAAGAAAGTTTTGGTCAAATTCCTGATTATCTCTGACTTGAAATTACAACTAAGTGGCGGACATGAGCGTATTTTCCCAGTCTGCAGCTTGTTAATTACTGTCTGAACGATACGACATGAATATGGCATTATCCCCACCAAGAGACAGCCAACTAGTCAGCGAAGTAGCTAGCTTGCGAGATAGCCACAACTAGCGTTACTTCATGTATTTTTCATAGCTGGTTCCTGTAATTGAAAAATGCACATTTTTATAAACTGACACCCTGATAATACAGTCTGGTATCCCACCTAAATTAGTCAGTAGTTAAATCCAACAAAGATGGAGAATAAAGAAACACCACTCTGCTAAGCTAGCAGGACTAGCTTAGACTAGCTTAGCAGAGTGGTAACTAACTGCAATCTCATCCTTTGACTCCTGTGGAATTTAAAATGCATATTTAAATGTATTAACTTAAAGATTCATTTATTATATCTGTTTCAGAATAATGAACAGTATTACAAATGGTAGATGGATAGACAGATAAACAGAGATACATTTATTTAAAATGAACTTTCTAAAACCGTTCAAAAGGACAAGAAAGCAGAAAGAACCATTTTCTTGTTTTCAGCATGTGCTTTGTAATACATATTTTTATAGCTGCAGCACATTAACATCTTTCCACAGAACCTTGAATGTAAATGACCCTTTCATTTCCTTTCCTTGTCTAATTAACAGACCTCGTGCATCTTTTTCATTTCACATTATTTGTATTTTAGTATCCAACTCCAACCGCTGGCTCAACCCCAGGACACATGTAGCTGCGCACGGTAAATACATGTGTTCATTTCAGAGCTGAACACAGAGTTGTCTTTGAGAGCGCGTATTACTCGGGGGAAAGAGAAAATGAGTGAGTGAAGTGTTTCACACCGTCACTGACTACACCAAGGCCTCCTGACATAAACATCTATGATCTGAACTTTGTGATAGATTTCTGTAAACAGAGAGGCCAAACAACAGATGCAACATATTTAACTCTGCAACACACAAATGCAAACATCTGTTAGCATAGTTGAGCAGTTATTCTTAGAGGATTTTCGTTTATAAGAACCAGCGCGAGCAGAATACAGTAAATCTGTTAGTACTGACATTATCATCATCCTTAGCATCCATAGCAGAAGTAACATTGGTGATAGTGGTAATATGATTATGATGACCTACAATTTCAGATGTGTTATTGCAGTAAGTAGAAGGTATACATCTCCCATGTAGTAGTGCTAATGATGATGATTAAAGCCTAACCAATACATTGGTTGAGCTCATTTTATCTTGTCACACATATATCACGATCAACATATGTCAACAACAAATTGCAGTACAGAAATGCCAAAGATGTGTTTTTAAAAGGCATATTTTCTTTTGAGTTTAATCTCTTGACATTAATAATGGTTAACAAAAAAGCTTCCCTGCATAAACAAAAACTGAGTACCTGTAAAAGAGGGACCAAATAATATATAAAGATGATTACTAACAGGCTATTTTAACAGTTATTTAAAATTAATTTAATTTCATTTAATTTATATTTCAGTAGTTTAGTTGTGGTTTTCTATATGTAATTATTATTTAATTTTTACATATTTGAGTTGTTTTTCTCATCTACAATTGAATATATTTTTGTTGTATTTGTTAGTTTGTTAATATGATTTCCCGTGTAGTTAAGTTCTCAAATTTACTTTTATATTTGCTGTTAGTGTTATATTTCTAGATTTCTTTTGTAAAATGTCCTGCTAGGTGCATATCATATGGGTCAGAAGTCCAAAAACCACATTTAAGGGATTCTCATCAAAATTGGTTGTTTATGTGATGTGTTCCAAATAAAAAACAGAACAAATATCAACCAATATATCAGTATCTAATTTTTGTAAACTTAAAATATCAGTATCGGCCTTAAGAATCCAGTATCAGTCAGACTGTAATCATGGCTGCATAGCAGTGGTATTAGTAGTAATAATAAAGAGTATTATTGAGAAATGTTACGTGCATTGCTGCCATAACAGTTATCATAGTGGCTCTGATTTCATTGTGGATGACGTGGAAATAAATTACACTCGTCTGGCACTGGGAGTCTCTCAAGTACAATTACTCTGTTTACATGCAGTAGTAGGGGAGGAAAATTGCTTTTGAAAGCGCTCTTTATGGTCATGGTTTTGTTGCTGTGCATAAGCCCAATGTTTACCGGAGTATTTTAAGGAAACTCAAAGCCGCGCCACGCATCAACAAGTGTCTTAAACGGCTGCACAAAGGGCCCGTTTTCAGCCCAACTGAAGCAAATGCTCACCTAATCCTCTGGAGAGGCTCCTGTGACGGGCCCCCACCGTCCAAGGCCTCTTTAACAAGGTGCTGAAGTCACTTAAGCACTGAGTAAACAAACAAACAATCCAAATCATTCGCTGCATTTCCTGGACTCAGTTCCCTAAACAACTGCATGCACAATGCATCTACCGGTGGTGCATCCAGCGCTGCTGTGTGGTCATCTGTGTGTAATTATTCATCATTCTACATGGGAATTCCAATGACGTGCTGCGCTGGTGAGGCAGCATTACCCCTCGCCGAAACAAGTGGGGTTTATTTTTGAACCTCTGCTTTTTCTCCATGGCCAGATTGCCCGGAGAGATTGGCTTTCTCTGGGCTGTGTAACAGATACCATCTAAATCATTAGGGCTCATTCATTGCCATGTGCCACTCTGCGGCTCAGGTTCCTCCGACCCCGAGGTCAAGCGGCTGGGAGCTCCCTGACCTCCAGCACTTCCTCTGAATATTAACAGGGTAGTTATGTAGTCAAAAGCCCTGATATAGAACATTGGTTCATTTAGATAATAGCCAATCAGGCAGAGCGGCGAGGAGTGCAGTGATCTCCACAGGATGGCTGGGCCTTTATGTGGCTTACTGAGGGCATAATGACAGCAAACAGAGGAAGCGTAGGCCTCTCTGGCTGAAATTATGCGGTCACATGCCTGCTGGCTGTAATGCTTTCCTTTAACCCAGCTAAGTTGGGCTCCTTACGGTGGACAAATCCAGCCAGGCTCTATTATGGAGATGAATGTTGTGCACTTATCTTGCAGACATTGGGCTTTATTACAAATCAGAGTGGAGTTTAAAGGCCACCATGGTGAAAGAGGCATTTACCATGCAACCTCTGCACACCATGGTGATCCAAATCATCAGCGATGGAAAGACAGAAGCCTTAGCTTTCAGTTGCAAAAAGAATGAATGCTCCAGCTATTATGGTTTTTATTTTAGATCAGTTCAAACAGGATTATGCAAACAACAACCCGCGGGAGGTCTGTTTTCAAAGGGTTAATTAAGCAGCTGTGTATCAGTCCCATGTGAACCCTGAGCAGAAATGATACAAACTGGAGTACACGCCAGAATCACTCATGACAAATTACAACTAGCTGGTGTTGAATCTCTCTGACACGCCTGCCTCTTAAAAGAAAATTGCGGCTTTGAAATTGCAATAAAGTTCAATCAGTGAAGCGTCTTTTAATATTTTTGATTGTGCCAATTACATTGGAAGTTATCTAGTTGAAGCAATGCTGGCCTCATCTTGCCTCCATGACTCCCACAGTATCTGTGACCCTGTTTGACTGCTGAGCAGCTGCTGTTCATCCACAGCCACACTATCATGCCTTTAATCAGTAAAACATCGCTCTTGTGTTTGTGGAGCTGAAATGGAGCATGGCAGCCGCTGGAGGCTCTCAAGAGATGGACAGCAGCCACATTGTCACCTCTTTGTGCTTAATTGTCCATGTGCTGGAGGAGCGGGGATGTGAGGGACGAGGCTGCAGTTCTCGTCACTGGTGGGCCAACGCTTGATGAGAAGTGTCGGAGAGCAGACAAAGACAGAAGAAGTTGTTCTTTTTGTGTATGCGCTGCAAAGAATGTTTTAGCTAACAAGTCAATTAGCCACAGATTTGTCTTGCAAAACGTATTTGTACACTACCAGTGGATAAAGAAAATCCCATGGGAGTCCAGGGCAGTTTCTCCTGTTGTAGGAATTGTCTAAAAATTAGTGTCGGTGTCTCGGAACAGAACATCAAGAAAATTACAGATCTTGAAAACTTGTGAAACAACTTTTGTTTTTATTGAAAACTGGTAAAATAATCCCCAGCCCCTCCCATCAGGACATGTTCTCACTTTTAGGATTTTTTTGGACCTAATAATAGATCGAATCCATGGTTCCCACCAGGGGTCATGAAAAATATTCTGCCACATGAAGCTATGTTTATTTTTGGAATTCTCCTCCTCTACTTTTTTGTTTGTTCTTACTGTACTATATAGTAGTAGTAAAAGCATCTAAAATTATCCAAATGAATCTAAAAAGGTCAAGAAAGTCTTTAAAGCTGCATTACACTGTACACAGCTGTAACATGACACTGACATATTATCACCATATAAACTGTTTTATGGTAAGCATGTTAGCAAACAATTGCCTATATACACATCCAGCACTCACATAACAACATTAGCATTCATATGGTGTCGTGTTTCTGGCCACTTGATCAATGTAAGTGCAATGCAGGGACGCTGGAAGTAGGGGTTCTGAGGGGGCTGCAACACCCCCTACTGGCAGGGGGGCTGCAAGGCAAAAAAGTTTACTAAACAAATCAATAAAAAACTTTCATTTTTGAGAGTAGCATTTTAGCGTAGGCAGTCTATAAAACATTGTTGTTCGGTAAATGGTTGAAATCCACCTTTTTTTTATTATTTGGCGCGAAGGATCATGGATATTAGTGACTGGTAATGGTGGGTTAGGTAACATGTCTCAAAAAAGAATCTGTGTTCTCCGTTATTTCTTGTTTCAGTCACAAATCTGGTCATGCGACATGAGAGCAAATGAGAGCAAGAGGACGTCTCAGTGTGGAGTTTTGGAGTGCGGCCTTCAATTAATTCTGTTATTACTGTTTTCGGTTGCTGTGTGTGTGTGTGTGTGTGTGTGTGTATATTATACAGTTCAGGTGCCTTGTTCTATTGCTACCCATATAGTGTGGCTGTAGCTTAGTCAATAATAAATCGTCTTCTGATTAGGAATAAACCTGCAATCCGTGTGTGAACTGTCCATAGCTGAATATGATATGCTGCTTTGACATACAGTATGTTGGTTTGCTGTCTATTGTAACGTAAAACGTTCTGAAACTGGTGTAAAATGCTGTTGGCCAGTTAAATTAATACACAAAACCATGAATGTTGCGTCATGATATAGACTTTCTCTCAGCACCCCCAACTCTGAATGACCTCCAGCGTCCCTGGTCCAGTGATCACTCTCTTTTAGCTCTGTTTTGGTCCCCACCAACTCTAGAGGAATATATCTGGCTCTCTAGAATCTAAATGCTCTTCTAGCTTGTCGCCACCATTGTCTGTCTGCCACTCGGTTCTGGGCATGTAGTGTACACTTGGTTTATCTGAACTTTTCTATCGAAAACAGCTGCTGTCTGCAGCTGGAAATTAGGTTGATGAGACTAAACCAAGTCAGTAAAGTTGTGGGCCTTTAAACCAAAACATAAAGCTGAGGGGAACTGCAGCCCCTTTCACATTACACATAGTCAGTAGATCCACTGTTATAATAAAAAATAGTGATTAATGCAACTTTAATGAATTGTCCACAACTCAGAGACATATGCAACATGTGATCAATGGCTGTAGACATGGCTTTGTATTAAGGGCTTAATAGAAAAAAATGATGGAAACAAATGGACTCAATGAGCTGTTAAGACTGAGATATTTCTACAGTGTGGAGTTGCTGCGAGGTTCCAAAAGTGTTATAAGACTCTTTCCATTTAGCTATATCTTGATGCTGTTGGTCACTGCTGTGCGCTTAACACCTACTCTGGGTCTGAAATGTTCCGCTGGTTTGGATTCACGCACCAGCTCCCAGAAACCTGCTCACATTAGACACCAAACTACAACAGAGAATGATGGGAAGCAATCAGTCTGCGCAGAACACAGGTTTCTAAGATAATGAGCGTTCTTTGCCGCTGTCAGACACTCCCATAGTTCCTGAGGATTGCCATCCCAAGCTTGAATGCACCTCAATTACAGCCACATTCTCTTCGACCTCAGTGAGTAAATAAACACCCTGAAACTAGTGGATAATCATCACAGCCACTTTTGTCTTATTGCAGAATCTAGATGACACATGGAATCTGCATGCAGGCGGCCCTCCACTATAAATAGTCGGCAGCAATCAAACAAAATAAATGAACTGTCAGAGCACAAGTGTTTACAAGCACGACAAAATTTTAAGTAATTATAAGTAAATTTGTTGCATTTCTGAGTAAGTGGTAGCAGATAGGCCTCTGACGGGGAGGCAGTGGTGTGTGACGAGCTGATTTAGAACGCTGAGGCTGCCCGGCTCTGTGTAAACCCTCAACCCCAGCAACAAAAAAACTCCTCTCCACATCCCACACTGACCACATCTCAATGGGGAGGAACGCTAAAGACATCTGCAGGGCCATTACACACACTTAGCCGCACATCAAGAAACACTTGGCCGCTGTGCCACTCCTGCTAAACTTCCCTCCAAATCTGTTTGTCTGTTAATTATCTTTTCCCCCTTTTGGGCGATTTTTTTCTTCGCCCTCATCTCCGCTGACGCTCCGAATGCTTTAAAGTTGTTTATGGAAACAATTTCTGAAAAAACAACAAATTCTGACTGACATGAAAAAATCAAATGCGTAATGGAAAATTGACAAGCATAACATTATCCCATGCTCATTTGAGATGTCTGTAAAAAAAAAAAAAAAAGGCATTTGGGTGACTCAAGATGTTCCCCACATTACCATGTTTGTGCATCATGTGACAATTTACATCTTCATGGCCTCATTCATGTGGCTTACTGAGGAGGATTTGAAGAGTCTGCCTCGCTGATTACAGAGCGAGTTGTGCTGCTGAAACAATGTGTGCTGCAGTGAGCGTGAGCAGGGAGAAACTCTTTATAATCAAGGGCTATTTTTAGGCATTTTGAATCTTTCATTTAGAATAACTGTGGCGTTTTTTCAAAGTCTCTCTTTGTTGGAAATCTTAAACAAAAGATAAACAAAAGGCCAGAGTGAGCGAAGCAGAGAACACATCATGATCCATGCAGGCACTTGGATGGATGGGTTACCTGCACAAAGTTGGACTGTTTAAAGGTGGGACTTCCCAGGACCATGTGGCGGCGACCTCCTCCCCACAGCCCCCTGTTTTGGAGCTATTCAATGGGACAATAAGCACATGACAGATAAGGAATGATTTGCTAAAAGCAAAACCTCAAAAATAAACAAACCATTACGCTGTGCCGCGGGAGAGCTGGGTTAGCGCTTCTAATTCAGGTGAATTGCAGACAAATTTCCCCCGACTGGCACACTTACAGCTGTAATAATACAGAGAGGGCTGCAGAGTGACTGGGCCGCAGACCAGCCTGCACAGTGTCCACACATGGCCAGAGTCTTGCAGCAACACCTCACATGGCAGACCTGACTACAGGGGGAAAATAGTGCATATATTATTAACATGTGTTTTACTGGAGTTACAAATGTAAAACGTTTTTGTCCACATTTTCTTTTCATTTTACGTAACAATTATAACAATTTTTTACATGATGTAAATCTTATAAAACACAGTATTTTCTCCCCGTACCTGATCTGTATGTGTGGGTGTGTGTGGGTGAGTTTCTGCGGGGGGAACATGTGGGACAAACCCAGACAGACAGACAAAGCGGGCTGAATTCGTCCGTGTTTTCTTTACCAGGAGCTGCATGTTTATTTTTCGTTTCTTCGGTTTCAAAAGCGTGGGCACCACACTGCAAAGGAAACACGAGTGATTAAAATTAAAGTGCTTTGATTGAACACTGTTTTTCCAGCCTGTGGCACAAACATTTGCAGTTTGTCCTTTTATAGAGATTTTAATGACCTGTTGGGAACACTTGGCCCTAAATGATGTGTTACAGGAAATAAACTTCAGAGAAAACGGAGTCAGATTATGTAAAGCAGATTTAATGGGTTTGATGTTTACAACAGTTAGTATTTGAAGCTTTGAAAGCTCAAAAGAGCAGTATCCAGCAGCTCTCAGTTAAGATTACGCTGAATGTGAACAGTATGCAAATTGGGAGTTCTGAGGCCAAAAAGCATCCAGAAGTAGAATAAGGACATGTTCACTTTGAATCCCCATCAGCGAGGCCACACACTCTCAGATATTTTCACCATGGCACACTTGGAGTCTGAGGGAACCGGGCTCGAACCAGCGTGTGTGCGAGCGCGAAGGGCAGAGCAATGACACGGTCCTGAGCGCCTGATTGCAGGCATCTTGAAAAGATCTGGCTGGCTCGGGCTCACCACAGGTCCCCTTTCAGTGGGCTGTCATTACCGCCCGAGGTGAGCTCTCACACGCTGACCCACACACATACTGACACACACACACATGCTCGGGGGCCGCGGGATGAATGAGCGCACTGAGGCCTGGGCCTGATCAAGTGAGCGGCGGCCGGGAGTTGGTGTAAGGAAATCCTCTGGTGGGACTATCAGAGCACATTAGAGTGAGCAGGCCCCGGCTCTGGAGCACGCAGCTGCAGGCAGAGTACACTGAGGCAGTATTTCAGCGGCTGCTAAACGTTGCTGCTTTAATCCTAATATAAATATGTTAGCCAAATTGGGAAAAGAGGCCTCATTTACTTATTTCACAAATATTCTGTGTAACAAGGATTAATTACTTATGCAGACGTTAATCATCAAATAGCAATGTGAGGCTGAAGCAAATAAGGTGTGGAAAGGCCTTCATCTAGGAGCTGACAGAGTGGATAAAGCTGCCTCTTGATTCAGCATCACACTTCTAGATTTCCTGTTTTTCAGATGATTCAGATAATTTATTAAAGTCTGCATCATTTCAGATCCGTTTCAGTGTGTGTGTGAGCTGTCTGACAGGTGTGTGCTGCTCCTCTCCCTCATAGACTAACACATGCAATCAGAGACTGTTGGTAAACAGTCTGTCCTTTCTCAAAAGTGCCTCCGAGATTTGCCCAAGGAAGTGAAATTGCTGCAAAACGACCTCATTTGGCACCAGGCTTCAACTTGTATGCTTGAGTGAGTGTAATTGCTGGAGGGGGATCGGGAGGGTGGTGGTGTGGGGGGGCTATCCTGCTTTGGGTCTGCTATCTCTGGGCATACCTTCCCTTAATAACAGCTGTGACTGAAATCAAACCCGCTCTGTGTTTGCTCCGAGAGGTGATTAGCCAGAGAAGTTAGGATTTCAAATAGCCCTAATTGGGCTGCTCTATTTACGTAAGCTCGAGATTTATCATTGAATTTGTGATTAATTTCAAACGGATTAGCTCCACGCATTCTGTTTCAGAGTAATTGTGCTGAAGTGGAGCGTGCACAGCAACAGATTGGTTTGGAAAATTGGTTTCATTATTGGAATTATTTGCCATTTGCACAACAAGCAAGAGTGTAACCTCCCTCTTGTTGTTGTCAGTGGAGAAAATGAGGATGTTACCGTTGGCCTGTTGTCAAGTATGATGCATGTGCTGCAGCTAATATACACCAACCACAATGCAGAGGCTGAAGGCTGAGCTTTTGTGAAGAGGCGACCTGTTGAGGTGTCCCCGGCTAGTATCTCTCATGTCAGTGGAGTGGTTTGATCTGTGAGGCGTGTGTGTGTGTGTGTGCGTGTGTGTGTGTGTGTGTGTGTGTGTGTGTTAGCAGACGTGACCTGGCCAGGCGCAGAGCTTCATGCTGGGTGTCAGGCAGACCGAGCCATAGCTGTCAACAGTGATGCTTTATGGGGGCATTTCCTCTGTGGCTCTGACATGTGCTGTCACCTCAGTGTGGTAGACCCTTCGATCTGCCCGCTAACAGCCACTGCTGTCAGCACACACACACACACACACACACACACATATACACACACACACACACTCAGGAGAACGCCCACTATCACATATCCCCGACACACACCCCTGTTGTCTCACTGCCAAGAAAACAATCAGAATGGACCGGATTAGAAATATTTCAGCCGCTGACAGCTTTTCACCGGAATAACTTAACGACTTGGCTCTGAAGTCTGAGCCATATTTCATCACATATCACTTTTGAGTGGTAAGTGTGTGTTGTCTTTGCTGCCGTGCACAGTACATTTGGCTTTCACTGATATGGGTATTTGAAGGCAAACACGGATGTTATTAGACTGAAGTTGCCAATTTGATGATATATTGTGCTGAGTGTCTTTATATGTGAACATTTACATGTTAAAGGGTAATTCATGTGTTTTAAAACCTGGACCCTATTTTTTACATATTTTGGGGTCTTCCTGCAATAACTCACGTCTTGTGAGATTTCAGAGCGAGACTTTTCCTTGAGCGAGACTTCTGTTTCTGGTTAAACAAAAAGGATCTTACTCTTTAACAAAAGGTCTGTCTCTGTAGGGATCCTTTCCATAATGTTGTCAGACACTTAGAATAACAATCTGAGCCTGTCAGTGGCAAAAACAAGCACTTTTAGTGGACGGACTTTGATGGGCTCAGGTGCCCACAAAGATTACGTTGCAGCCATTGCAGCCTGTTTATCAGCTGACAGCTGAGGTGATCTACTGGACCAATTCCAAAGCTTTTGGTAATTATTAGTCATTTACACCCCAAAATATGTTAAAAAAAAGAAAAAAAATAGGGCCCAGGTTTAAAAATACTGGAATTACCCTTTAAAAAACAATTTATCCAGGGTTTTACTTTAAATGCTCTTATTAACCAGGTGGATAAGACAGCCTAGACCACCGGACACAATAATGTGGACTTCAACACAGTTTAGGTAAGTATTAACCATGTTAGCAGCGTGGCTGCCAACTGTCAGCTGGTTTGGAATATGTCTGACTAACCCACTTTTTTGCAAAATATCCAAACAACAATCTCCACAACTGAATGGATTGCCATGGAATTTTGTACAGAAATGCGCGGCCCCCCTATAATGACCTGTTGATCACCTGACTTTTCTTTTTGTGCCACCTTTTTGACAGGAAAAATAGGACTGAATTCCTATCGGCTTCAGATTTGACATTACATTTGCAGGTAAACATTAAAGGTTGGGTAGGCAGTTTTCTTTTGGCGTCATTGGGCTAAAATGCCATAATAACCGTGCAGCATATTGTAATTCAAGTGGTCTGAGAGCAGACCTCTACTTCAGCCCCTCCTCTTGGCTCTGTTTTCAGGCTTCAGAAAATCTAGCCCGTGACAGGAGACTTTAGCCAATCACAGGTTATTTCAGAGAGACGGTGCGTTCGTATTGGCTGAGCTACAAGAGCAGAAGCGTGTACACGTCCCTTCAGATGGTGAAAATCCTGCCAAAAGTCCTGCAACTTGTGATAAATTTCCAACACCTCCTTTGCCTACAGCGGCTCCACACGGAGCTTCAGGCTCATTCAATGCCATGGCGCTCGTAACGACAAGTGGCAAAGAGGCACGATGACAAACAGTGGGGAATTACTTTTGAGGGGGGACAGTGGTGTGTGTGGTGTACTAGCCTCTCATCCCGCTGCTGGATGGCGTTGCAGCTGCCTCTGAAGCCTGGGGCGCTCTGCTCTGCTCTGCAGTCGTGAAGCGCTGGAGGGGCGTCTTTGAGAAGACAAGTAGCGGCGGGAAGGAACCGCGGTCTCGGTGAGGCTCGCTGTGGAGAGTGAGCCCTACGATACGGTTTTGCAGGGGAACCAGCTCCTTCTGCTGCCGGTCGAAGTTGTGAGTTTGGTGGGAGGGGCTTAGCGGAGTGATACGAGGCAGCAGAGAGAGAGGTGGAAGGTTTTGCCTAGGTTGCACAGATTTTGCCTACCCCAGTTTTAATGTAACACTAGTATGTTACAACACCATACTAAATATTAGTATACCATGCTAACAAGTTAACATATATTACAAACATGCTAAATGTTAAGTATGTCAACATACTAACAAGCTCCCATGCTAAACATGTTAGCATGATAAGTAGCCTATGAGTATGATTACACGCCAACTGTGACATGTTTAAAGTCAGCATATTAACATGTACAGTAACATGCTACTGTTAGCATAACAATTTATATATTGTACATAGTATTCACTTACAGTATTAGCATGTCAACTGCTAGCAAGACTACAGGCTTTCTTGTTTATGGATAACAACTGCTTTAACATCTTTGCACCCACAGAACTTAATTTATAAAGATCACAAAGTTTACAAAAATCTCAAATATGTCAAGATGAATTCTGGGGAAATTTGTATAAAATAATAAAGCACACAACATCTCATAGTTTATTTAGATCTGAATAAATTAATATTTTTATTCAAGTGGCATACACCCAAAATTGCACAGCCCACATGGGATTAAAAGACACTACTTAATAGTGCAGCCATGACAAACATGAATAATCCATTCTGTATAAACTGTATAAGCTTTACACTATATCAGCACAGTGATACATCAGTCTAACTTCATGTATATACTTTGTGTTATGGTATAGGCTACGTGCTTTGAAGAAAAATGTCAGTACTCTAAATGTGTTGAGTGGCAATAATCAACAAACACAAGAATATCTGTCTTTACAACTTCCTGTTACAAGGGTCACCTCCATCTTTGGAAAGATCACGGTGCAGCCGAACAAAGGGAGCAGATGATTCATGCAGTCAGCGCAGTGCGCAGCGAGGCCGTCAGATGGATGGTGTGAGCCGGCAGCGGGACCACCCCTTGGGAGCAGCAGAACACACTGTTTGTTAGGCGTGATGAATTGGCTGCATGCTTGAGCCCAAAGGTTGGCAAATTAACTGTTAATTAGCAGTTGATAAATGACAGATCGACACAAGCCCTCCACTGCCGTAGTCCTCTCCCGCTATCTCACCGAGGCAAGTGTTTATGTGCTGGTAACAAGTGTCGGAGCAGACTGTTATGTCTGCATTTTGTCACACGGTGCGATTGCTCTCAGATGTGCCCCCCCTCCCCCATTCCCCTCCACAACCAACCACCCACCAACCTACCCCCATCACCCCACCCTTTTTCAGTCCTGCCCCTGTTTACCTCCAGTCTGCCTCCAATGGCCCGGCCCTCCTTTGCCTCTCTGCACTCCTGTTTACACATTTATCGATCCGTCTTTAAGCGCACCTTTTCAGTCAGAATTTTTTCTTTTTTTTGTCACATAAGTGTAAAAAACTTACAGTTCGATCAAGTAAAAAAAACCTGTCAGCAACCCATGAAAAGACATCAACATGCCTGACATTTTCCCTCTCCACTAGGAATCATTCTGGGCATGATAATTGCTTTTTTGCTGCTAGATCGTGTTCCCGCCATGACTGAAGGAAGCAATAATTTCAGGCCTAATGATGTAAATTGGAGGCAGGTCCTGTGCGCTTGACATGTATGTAATGAGTGGAGAGGAAGACATATTTAACCTAACAATACCGCCTGTCGTTGGCAATGGGCTGTAAATGGCCTCGTATTTAGAGGAGTTGTGGCAGAAGTGAATAAGTAGAAAGACCTATTAATGGTAATAGTCCAAGAATTCATCTCCCTTTAAACTTCTCCCTGTGTATTTTTCCTTTCACAAAGAGTTTATATGAACAAGAAGGCTTTTCTTGCTTGACCTTCTAAAAAACAGAAAAGGAAATAATGGATATTTTCTTATTAAGTGCAAATTAGTGTCAGTTCTGCAGTATAAAATCTGTTTCCTCTCCTGACATTTTCTTTACTGAGGGGCAGGAAGGTCATTTCCAAATAAAAGTGAGTGAAATTACACAATAACACTGCATTCACCTTACCACATGTTAGTCTTCTACGTAAATGGCATTTGATTGAGTGGTTCTGAGGGGAGAAGACAGGTTTGTGAAAAATGTCCTGACATGCTTTTGAGTCATTCGTGTTTCAACAGCAGCGGGGGAGGCAGAGGAAACAGCAGCATGTATGTACATTCATTACTGCGGACTTGGCATGGGCGGAGAAATAATGTGTTTCAGCTCAGTGAGTGACTGCCAGAACAAAGTACATACAGTACTGGACCTCCACAGCTACACCGCTGGTCCTGGAGGGCTGTGGCTATTTGCTAAAACATCCGAGCAGGAGTTTTGTGTGACAAAATCATCACAGGATATGAATTCATGTGTCTTTGATGGCTTGCTTTTAAAAGATTAGGAATACAGTTAGTGGGAAATTGAAGCAGCCACACCTGAATTCAGCTACATCTGATTCATTTCACCCTCTGTTCATGGATCATGTCTTTTGAAAAGGCTTATCGGGGATATAGCATTCATCACCTCAGAATTAGCACCAGTGAGAAAGCTTTCCAGTGAGCAGAGACCCTGCAGACCTGGAAGGTGATCATTATCAGTATCCTGAGTCCCTGACTGATGTCACTCAGCCTCACTGGCACACAGATGTGCTTGGGTCCTGGGTGGAAAATGCAGCCCTGAGAGAGCCACCGCTGTATTCATTCCAGCTGCTCTGGCTGCTGGCAGCTGGTTGTGCTGCAGCTCGGCGTGGAACGGCTCATCGCTCTTTGCGAGCGAACAAGCCTGTCATTAACACGCTGAGAACCGAGCGGTCACTGCCAGACTCTCAAGCCAAGCATCCAAATGTTTGTATCCCCTTTCCCATCTGAAACGGAAACAATTTGGTTTTGTCTTAACAGCGCAGTATATCTCGGCTCCAAAAGTCTTGCTTGTGTGTTCAAGTTTCTGGGTGCCATTTTGGTTGCCGAGTGCTCGGAGCCAGCATGAGTCACATTGCTAATGTCAGGAGCATTACTCTCATTATTTCATGGTTAGTTTGACACACGGCTAATATTCAGATGGCAGGAGTTGAGATGAGCAGGCCGAGGAATATGGAGTGAAAATATGCGAGTGGGAGGTCTGCTAGTGGTGTGTGCGTCCTTGTGTTCGTGTGTGTTTGACTAGGGGAGGGGCATCTGGAATCTGCCAAACAGTTCCTGACAGAACAGTGCCTCTCTCGGCCATTTCCTTCAAACAGCAATCAGGCCGAATCAAAGCAGCTGCTCTGTTCTTGAATACCCCAGTTGCGCTAATCAACTCCGTTTAGCAGCTCCTCAACCCGCAAAGGGCTGCACCACACTGCCTACTGAACACACACACACACACACACACACACACACACACACACACACGCACTTTCACAGACTGGGTGCTGTGGGCTCAGGCCACCGTTCAAAAGTCCAGTCAGAAATAATAACACTTATTTTATTAGGCCTGCTGGAGCCGGGCCAGCAACATTAACAATCTTACACGTGTTGAAATGAATGCAGGCGTGGAAATGGAGAGCTGAAGGACTGTTAAAGATTCATAGAAATCATCTGCTCATTTCTGGCTCCGAGGGGAGTAAAAGAGGAACGATGAAACTGAGCAAAATGCGATAATGCAGCAAGAGAGGGAAATGCCACATTATTCTCCTGGATCTGTTACTCTGCAGCAGCTGTTGTGTCTATTGTATATGACAATTCCAGTCTAAACAACATGGCACTAATCCTCCAATTTCCATTCACTCAGATGACAACAATTCAGGTTAATCTTGTATGTTGAAAGCTACGCAGGAGCGATCCAAACAAATGTCTGGAGCAGGCCTTGCCTACCCCTGGATGCTCTGATAAAGAAAACAATGCTAATTGTTCCGACTTGCCTGAGCTCTGAGTAAGCCTGCAAATTCATTTTGTGACTTCAGCCCCGCTCACTGTGATCACCATTACATAAATCCTAACATTTAACAACACAAAGCGGAGGAAGTAAAAGCACACAGAAAGTGTTTCAATGTGGTCTGGCTGTGCAGCCTTGGCCCTGGGAGAGACTTCCTCTGTGAAGTATTTAATGTTGGAAGCTCTCTCTCTCCAAACACAGGGCACCTGGGACAACAGCGGCCGTTCCAGAGCCAGTGTTAATCAGCGGCAATGTAGACTGGCAATCAGCAGTACCCACAAGAATACAATTAATACGTATGCTGGCTCTCCATGCAGCCATGCCGCCTCACTTATGAAAACAAAAAATTACAGCATTAAACTGCTCTAAACATTTGGGAGACGCTGTGTGGTACATCCAGAGAAAATCGTCTTGATTGCTAAAAGGATTTCAAAGACTTTGCGTGGAAACTAGATGAAAGAGGGAAAAAAATCCAAGCAGCTTTAAAAGCATTCTTTGCTCCACTGCAGTCAATTATTTTCTTCTGTTTCAGTCAGACAAAACATGTCCTCTGGAATTTGTTCAGTGTCACTCGACATCGCTCGACAGGATTTCAGGCAGAGGTATCCCTGACTGACCATCAGTATGGAGACACTTTCTCAGAATAACTGCACCATGAGATGAATAGACTGGTCATTTAACTTTCAGCAGCCAAGGGTGATGTTAGCAGCAACATACAGGATAATTCTGCTTTATTAAATTATAACCTATTTTCAGAGTTTTAGATCATATGTATCAATCATGATGACATACCAACACGTTCACATCCCAGTATGTCAAATACCGATGCTGCTTTGTCACAGCCCTTGGCATCTCCAGACGCCTTTTTAACATGTGGTTAGCATTGTGAAAAGGTCGCAGTTTGGTTAGGTTTAGGCAACAAAACTACTTGGTTAGATTTAGGAAAAGATCATAGTTTGGGTTAAAATAACTACGCTACATGACGTAAGATGCGGATGGGTTACGTTGAAGGCCCGATGCGTCTCATATGGACAGTAATGGGTACCTTATGCATCTGTATGAGACACAGAGCGGCGTGACAAAACTTTGTTCACCAAAGTGATTGTTGAGATCTGGGAAAACAGTCACATTGTTACAATGCGCCCTTTGAGGCAAATTTGTGATTTGGTGCCATTGACTTTAAAGTAGTCCAACAATGAACAAAACTACAAAAGAAAAAAAAGGCAGTTTTATGACATATTATAGCACATTAAGCTGTCATGGCATGCTAGCAAGCACTTGCCTATTTACGCACCCAGCAGACACAGGGCAACATTAGCCTTCCAGTGGATTTGTGTTTGTGTCCACATGATGAATGTACGTCCAATCTTCACTCTCCTTTTAGCTCTGTTTTGCTCTCCACCAACTCCTGAGAAAAATATCTGGCTCTTAAGCCGCTAAATGCTTCACTATGTTCACCAGCTATTTGCTAACTTTGTCGTCTGCTGTTTGGTGCTGAGCGGGTAGTGTACAGCGAGTTTTTCAGAGATTTTTTGCTAAAAAACAGCTGCCTGTTGGAAACAAAGTTGATGAGAGCGGTGAGACTGAACCAAAACAGCAAAGTTGTGGGTCATAAAACCAAAACAATGAGCTGAAAGACGCTAAAATGCTCTGTAGAGCTGCAAGGAACTGCATAAACTGGTGACAATTCTCTGTGGGTTCATCACTACAACTAACACTTTTCACATTACATTACATATTAATTAGACCCATTGTTAATATGGAAAATACTGATGAATGCAGCTTTAAAGAGGTCTAACTCAGTGGAGTAACAGTTGCATGCGTCTATCACTTCAGTAGGATCCTGACATGAAATATTCCCACTGTTTACCCAAACATCATTACCGTTTGAAACCAATGTAACTGACAACATTGACATTACATTATGAAGAGAAATGAAGCGTAACATGACCTCATAACCAGCTAAACTGCAGGCGATACCGCTGAGAGAGCACTTCTCAACACTGCAATATCCAAAAGGCTGCAGACTAATAGCCTGCTTGAAAAAAGTGCACACTGGCAGCGTCTGAGAGTGGTCAGTCTTGTCATTAAGTTAATGCTCGTCCACAGTTTGGTCTAAACACAGAGACTTTTATGGAATTATCCTAATTACTGTGACCATTAGCCTTAATGGGGAGTAATGGCCAGTTAGATGTTATTTGGTAAAACAACACGCCAGGGGCTGGAGGTGTTTTATTACAGCGCTATATTCGGCTCATTTCTGGAAGGTAAAGAATGTTTCCAGATCGCAGGCAAAATTGGCCGGGTGCTAATTCAGTTTCCACATCTAGCAGAGCGGGGACCACCCACCAGGAAAATAACATGCAGCAAGATGCTCGCTGTATGCTAATAATTGGCCTGCAATGACAGCTTCACTCAGCTTTATGCTTGACGGTCTTGATTCATAAACTTGAATGTAACTTCTTCTTGAGAAAGGCTGTGCTCTCACACACTAAAATTCTTGGATCAGTCAGGTATAATGCAGTTATTCACAGCTCTGCAAGATTTGATGCTTTTTAAAAGGCTCAGCACAAAGCTTCTGTTTCCAACTGTGGTTATACCATTTGATGATTTAAGGAAATTACAAAAGAGGGTCTGTTTGTAACCATAGAGCACCTTCAGGGAAAAGCCAGGGCTACATTGTTTTCACATTACACCACTCAGTTTTAGTTATTGTAATAAGACAAAGCACACACCAGAGGCAACCATCAAAAGTATATTTCACTAAGACATTGTAGGTTCTTTCTAAGTTGAAATCGTAGTGACAAAATGTTTTACAGCTTAGTTTAGCAGCGGTTTGGATATTTAAGCCTGGGAACACAATAACCTCTGGCACTGCTCACATGGTGGTGACTAAAGTCTGCTCCTTTATGTAATGTTGGTTTTCTAGAACAGTCCTAATTGCTGTGTTTATACTGCTCTCCCTGTGGGATATGCTGCGTAGACTGAAGCCACATATGAAATGTTTAGGTACCTGTAGGGCCGCTAAAATCACAAATAGGCAACTTGGGCAAGACAGATCACATTATAAGACAACTTAACCCTCGTGGCTGAAGTGTTGGTTCCTCTTCAAATAATTTCCACATCAGGCAGTAATCACCATTTCCAGGGGAATTCCTTCACACCAGAGCTTCTGTAAACAAAGCCAATAACGAGTTAATTGCTTTACAGGGTGAATGATAACCAGCTATTTAGCTCTGAAGTGTGAAATGTGAATACAGCGTCACCACATGCGGTGTCTCTGAGATTTATGACACATTTACAAACTAGTTCAATTCCAGCGTCAGTGTTTGAACTTCGCCATGGGCCATTTGCTTCACACAAGCACCATCACTCTTGAGCTGACTGCGTATTGTCTGTCTTTATGAATCATGTCCAGTGAATAGGACTTTTTCAAAAGACGTATCCTCCCCTTGGATAAACCCTTCACATCCCTGATGAATGAGAACTTAATCACATTTCAATCATAAATCTGTTACTAAAATGCTTTATTGTGTTTGCCATTGAGGTCAGAGGGTAAAGAAATCATTGAACTGCCATTGATCTTACACACATCAGGTGATGCAGACAACAGCTGTTACTATTAAGGCCTCAGAGGGGTATGAGAGTGTCTACTTTTACTCTTGAATACATGGTGTTGTGTGTGTGGTGATGATATTTTGTGGCAAGTCTTAAATTTATCTTAAATATCCCTGTGATAATTGTTCTGCTATTTCTTGCTGCGTACCGTATATGTTAAAAGAAATGGAGTATTTACTGTTTATATCAAAATCCCCCTCTTTTCTCTTTTCATAAGACATTAAGATATTTTTGATGACTCATCCTGCGACTGGCCTTTAACTTTACATTTTCAAAAGAGCATGATTGGAGTCTACTTTATCCTAGCCTCGGCGGAGTTGAGTCTCCTTGCTCGCTATGTCACATCCATTTTTGAGAGATCCAATTAAATCCCTGAACAATTTGGTCAATTCCTGCTCAAAATGATACCCGCCCAAATATTCTGTTTCACTCTGGAATATGTCACATTATGGGGCGACTGATAAGATGTGTATATGTGGATAAGATGTGTATATATCGGGGCCAGCCGGGGGACATACCCTTTGCTTTATCTCTACTGAACTTTGAAATAAAGGTGAAATGCTGAAAAAAAGAAAAAATATACCTCAGGAGTTGAGGAATACAGTAGCTTCAATACAACGCTCAGTCAACACAACCATGTCAACTCACTGCACACACACCACCCCTGCATGTAGTTAGTGTTACACCCGTGTCACAGCCATAAGCATAAGAACCAAAGCACAGCCGTGGCTACAGACACGATCACAATGACAGCAACTTCTCTATCTAGCTGCAGTGATACAGACTTTTACCTGGGCACAGCTGAGGGTCGCCCACTCACAGCCAGCGGCATAAAGTGCCCCAAAGAGAATTAAAAACATCTCTAAAAAAAAGGAAAAGAAATGTCAAATTACAGACGCTAAAGACAATGTAGCTTTTTTTTTTTACAATTGCTTACAAACTAAAATTAAAAATAACACACAGTTAGTGAAACCTGACACTCAAGGGGCAAAACCTCAGCTCAGATCTGTACAACTATAAGCACATTCTCAGCCTCACACTTTTTGCAAAACACTAAACACACTTATCTGCATTAGACACAGAAATCTAACATGATGTCACTTGTTTGCCATTTCAAGGCACTGCCTTTGAAAATACCACACCTATAACCAATTGATCAAACACAGCTGTCAGGTGTACAGACAGTTAGGTGTTTAATTGTGAACTCACCAATCAGGAGTAAGCACTAAAAAAAGACTACAGGTGAGTGTACCTGTCTTCAACAAAAATGAAAGGCAACGTTGCAGTAAGAGGAAGAGTGAGAGGGACACATTGTCATCTGCTCTGGTCCAAAACTGGTTTCATCAGCATCCACAATTTTGAAAAAAATCCTTAACCCCATACAGCATGGTGGTGAAAGGTTTATGAACTCCATGTCAGGATACCCCTCATTCAAGCCATGGAGGAGGCCTGCGACCAAACTGATGCAGGGTCTGTGTAAGGATGGATTTGCCTTTCAAGAAGGTTCTTCCCTCGCTGTCCTGCAAGAGAGGACACAGCCTGTGATGTGAACGAAGTTCTATGGCCAGATCCAGCTAGTCGAAGAAATGCATTGATACATTGACTGATTTTACACTGTGGAGAGAAATACATATTTTCATCAGTGTGCAGTACTTGTCTTTGTGTTGTGTTTAGTCAGTATATTCATGTACTTCACTCTAACAATATTTCTGAAAAGAATCTAACCCAGACTATATCATTAGAAAAGTAGAAATGTTAAAAGTGTTTTAGATTGAGCTCAGCAGTGTGTAACTGGTTCAAACTGAATCAGATCGTATGAACCATGTGTGTGCCATACGCTGACAAAATTGGGTTTTTATAAATGATTGTATGGTTTTGAATGAAGTGTTTCATTTTGCAAAAGATCTGAGGTGTCCTGCTACTTGTGTGTGTGGTTGTGTGAATTGTGTGTAGTGTTTTGACAAAATGAGCTCTGTTTTCAAAATCGTGCTAAAGCAATCGTAAAAAACTGTAAGGGGAGGCCGTGGAACTTTTGAAGAGGAAATTCATTTTTTCCTCTAACAAAAGTTTAATTCATAAGCACTAAAATGCAACCTTGCTCAAGTCAATAGAAGTTTTGCTGCTACAGCTTTACTTGCTCCGGTATAACCAGTATGGTGGCTAATGTTAGCCAGTGTTACTAAACTTTAGACAGATGTTGTAGCTGACTTGATGCCTTTTCTATAACTGTGCTACACTGTGTTACACTAGGTTTCAGCATGTCACAGATATTTAAATCTACCTGTACCTCACCAACGCTTCGTTGTTGCAGCTGGGAACAAAACATGGCGCCATTTAGCTCAATCTAAATTCACCCCAGATTGACCCTGAATCAGGAAGTGAATTCAGGATGCAGATTCAGAATTTTACACTCACATTGGGAGTTAAATTCTCTACGTAGGTTTTACCTTTGAATTTCAT
This sequence comes from Macquaria ambigua, assembly GCA_008360985.2. Lineage (NCBI taxonomy): Eukaryota > Metazoa > Chordata > Actinopteri > Centrarchiformes > Percichthyidae > Macquaria > Macquaria ambigua. Next base: position 43,656 of record VMKM01000237.1, on the reverse strand, counting down.
CAAACAAGCAAAGCAAAGCAATTCATGCAACGCTGTGACTGGCTGGTTCTGACTGTTCTCGTGAAGGGGAGTGGATTTAGGGTACGCAGGCTCTCACCAACTACGACTCGGTTCCCTTCGATTGTACCAAAGAGCCGTTGAAAAGAATCAAATTGTTCGTAATATAACATCACTACAGTGTGACAGTGAGCCAGCATGCACAATACCAGGACCCTGAAACTGACTAGTTTAATAATTTAACCTGGGTTTAGAGAGCAACATTTTCAAAGTTGGGACTCAAACTGAGCATCAATATAAAAGACAAGGAATGATATCACTTAGAAAGTATGTTGAGTCTAACAAATGTCTCATCAGGCTGAGGAACGCTCCGGCTCAAACTCCACCCAGCCACTCAACAAACCCTCTGATACAATGATTTCAGTTGTTGGACGTATGATTTCAGACAAGCTGCTGCCCATCTGACATGTGCTGCCTCATCAATATCAATCTTTCTGCCTTTTTAAACGTAGGACCGAAAGTCAACTAGAGAGTCATGTGGATGCTTTAAGTCAGACATGAAGCTGGGTGATTGTCAGGCTAGTTAATTTAGCGTGACTCGAGTTTCTGTAGCCGTTGCAATATTTGCTCTCCACACTCTGATTCAAGAGGTGCAGTTGAGAGCCTCTTTGCGTTCTTTGGCTTGTTCCTGTGGGGAAATCACACCATCATTCAGAAGAAGATCGCTTTTTTCTTCAGGCACTGAACATGCTCACTGATCTTGAGCTGTTGTCATTGCTGTGGATAGATAATATGCTGTAAGGCTGAGCTGAGCTCAGGATTACGTTTTCATATCAACACATCAAATACTGGGTTTATGCCCAGTAAGCCAGTACATGTCCAAGAAGTGCACTTCATACAACAATTTCACCACACCTGCAATTTAGTGAAGGAAAACCACAGAATAGACTAATTGAACATCGGGTAAAGTCATAATAATACTAATTATTATTATTAAGTAACAAATGCATGTTAAAGCCCCTTAAAAACTTGGTTTCTATTTCTCTATAACAATAAATAGTCATGACTAATTAAACAACAATCAAAGTTTAAAGGGTAAATACACCCTCAAATCCTGCTAGAAAACTTCCTCCCAGCAAACTTGTGACAGAGAAGCAGCAGAATTTGGAGGTGTAGCTACTGTTTAACAGAAAACTGTGTGTTCATGGAAGTCCCAATTCTTCATAGGAAGAAGTTGACTTAAGACATAATATAATAAGGATTAAAGGGTTATTTCACCCAAATTTAAACCAACAAACAAGTAAAAACACATTTTCAAACTCCCTCTGAACCTGGACATGTAGAAAGTTTTATTTATTGAAGTTTTGAGATATCTGTCTCAGGGATTTCTGCCTCCACCACAGCACAATGGAGGTAAATGGGATTTTGTTTGTGGTGCTCACAGCATTTAAAAGTTTGGACAGCAACATGGCTTTTGATTAATGGTGAGCCGGGTAGTCTGGATAAAGCACAGACCTCACTGTGAACAGTTTTAACTACTTTCTATTGAAGAAATAATCCCTATGAAAAACATTCACAGCGTGTTCTGTGGATTATTTGGAGTAACTATGTTTCTGGAAAGTCATGAACTCTACAAACAAAATTCCATTCACTTCCACTGTTTTGTGATGGGACCAGAAGACAGATATCTCAAAATCTGGATAATTAAAACCACATCTATTTTTCTATGAATATATATTTTTGTTCATTTGGGTAAACTAACCCCTTTATTCATTTTACAAGAACTTAATCCACGACTTTTAAGATGAACTAGATAAGGGTATTATTGTTGTGCAATTACTGATGCATGTCTTTCTTTATTACACACTCTGAAGAAGTGCTGATGGCTCCAAAGATTAGGCTCAGTGTTTAGACAGATTCAATTTGACAACTAAAGAAAGTGCAGCTTGATTTGATTTTATTACTGTTATCTTGAGACATGAAAAGATCTTTTTCATAAGATCAAAACCTAATTAGGGACGTCTTTGTAAGTGCAACGTTTGGCCGTGTCAGACCTCGTCTTCAGATGTTGATCGCTCATTATCTCGTCTTCTGGCTGTCAGTTCCACTTGAGTCGGTTTAGCCTTCAGCTCCATTGTTGCGCTTGTCTTTCAAAAAGGCATCAGCACTGGGGTTAAAGCTGCGGTCTATGCAAATGCACAACATTTTCACATCAACATAACAAGATAATTCATTTGTGATAGTGAGATGACAGCAAGAAAAGTCATGCAAGCAAAATCTGAACCTTGTTGACTGCCAACGGACCATTCAAGTAGGTCAGCTTAATCATAAAGGTGCATTCCCTAATTTTGTTTTGCACTCAAACTGCGTCCCCAAATGCATCCCATAGATTCATTTGCTTTTGTTGTGTTAACAATCTAGTAAAAAAGTTGAGGAAGAAAAATGTAATATCTGATAAATCACTTTCCAGTGCATTTCTTAAAAAATCCCAAGGACGTACATTTTGGATGTTCGTCGTACAAATGACAGTTTTAGCCTTTGTGAGTGTGTTCTTTAGCGATTGTAAAACATACTTTACACCACAGTTCATGTAGCACTGCCACATTAGGTATGGTTCAACAAATCCTCATAAAACTTGTGCATAAAGGTCTGCATCTGTCAGTGTGTGTTCAAGTTGTTTTCGTGAGAGCTGCGTCTGCATGCTGACACTGACGTCTTTAATGTCAGCTCGTGTTCTAGCACAGAGTGGAAGGTGGTTTGTGAGTTTACGTCCACATCACAGGGACCCTGTGTGCAACCCTCATATTTCAGAGTGCAGTTGGCATGAGGACATTTGTTTTCATTTTTGAGGGCAAGGGGAGCAGAATTAATGGCTGCACAGTGATAAATGTAAGTAACTGCTCAGTATTTTACATGCACTGAAACCATTTGAGACATAAAATTAGAAAACAAGTCATAAATCTGTATGTCACTGACTGGAAACTACAGTATATTGATTTTGATCTAATGTGTTAGATAACAGGCGAGGGCTGCAGTGTCATGAGCAGCTGAGAGAATGTATGTATTTTCATGGAGTATTACACAATTGGGCATAAAATAACAGCAAGGTCAAACAGAAAATAGAAATGAGTGTTTTGCTAAAATACAATGAGATATGATAAGTATGTCCACAAACAAAAAAAGTCTCCTTCAATACATCTAAGGACTCAGTTACATCTACGTCCAGTCCTTAATGCAAATACAGCCAACTCAACATGTGCAAGTGGTGAGATTAATATTGTGTGTGTTTATGTGCATTAATATGGTGGATGATATCAACAGTTTCTAATTACCAGAGTACTAGAATATTTTACTCACATAAAAGTACTGTTACTTTAAGGAAATTTTACTAAAGTAAAAGCAAAAGTACTTGAAATGTACTCTGAATAAATGTTACTGCATTACATTAAAAAAAAAGGGTGGGGTGGTGGTGGTGGTACTACTGTTAAATTAAAGAACACCTAATTACTGGTTACAGGAGATTTTCCATGCTTTGTAAAAATGATTAGATTTATGTGGACACTTATTGTTAAAATAGTGAAAATGTCTTGTCTAGCAGACCAGCTGTCCAAACCCCAAAGAAGACAATCCATTTACAATCATATACATTCCAAAAAGCTGGAACCAGACAGTTTTGATAAATGAATCAATGAAGTGAGTCTCAAAATTGTTAATACATTTTCTGTCGATCAACTCATCAATGAATCAGCTAATTCTTTCAGCTCTATTATAGATTAAACGACCCAATATAAAGTAGTTACATTTAGCTCAGCTACATTAAAATGCTGCTTTGGTAATAAAGCTCTTGTATACAATAATATATGTAATACTCTGAAAGCAGCCACTCTGCATTGTGAGTACTTTTTTATAATGCTTATAATACTGCATTTTGCTTAATCACTTTACTTAAATCAAAACATTAAATGCAACACTTGTGATGTACATGTAATGGTTTCTGTTTTCTTTGTGCGTGTAGCATGAAGGGACTACAGCGTGTATTCTGTTGTACAACCCTGTGTTGTGCAATGATAAAAAATTAACTTGTACAGTATCATGTTTACATTGCTACTTTTACTTAAATAAAAGACCTGAATATTTACTACTGCCATTAGTCGTCACTCACTGTACTATTAAAGTTTTAATGTTTCCAGGCTGCCCCCGTTCCTGCTCAACAGCCGATGCTGCTATTATTATTATTGCTCTCATTATTAGTATTACTATTATTATATTGCTATTAGTATTATTCAACCCAACCGGTCAAGGCAGATGACCGCCCACCCAGAGCCTGGTTCTGCTGGAGGTTTCTACCTGTTAAAAGGGAGTTTTTCCTTGCCACTGTCGCATAGTGCTTGCTCATGGTGGGAACTGTTGGGTCTCTGTAAATATAAAGAGTCGGTCTAGACCTGCTCTACTCGAAAAAGTGCCCTGAGATAACCTTGTTATGATATGGCGCTATATAAATAAAACTGAACTGAATTGAAACTGAATATATTGTGTAGATATAAAAAAAAAAAATCATAAAACTAGAAATAAAATACAAACAACTCACCTTACCAATACATTCAGATGTATAGTTATCATTTGATTTTCATTTTGGAGAGTATGATGCTCACTCATATATAAAACCTCTTTTTCAAAAAGTTTGAAATGTCACTACAAGCTGTTTGAGCTATGGTTTGCTGTTGAAGGCCATGCAGAGGGTTGCACTATGCTTGTTAACTCTGCTGTCTTCTGCATGTTGCCGTGAGCGGCTGAGGTAATGCCTGACGTCCACGTGCCACAGCGAGGGCAAGTACGATCCCATCTGGGATTGGTAAGAGTCTCTCCAGTTCCCCTGGAGACTTTCTGATCTTCCCTGATTACATGTGGCAGCCTCTGACCTGCACCGAAGACCCGCTCATGACATGGAAGATTGATGATTATCGATGCAGAAACCTTTGTTAATTCAGCATACAAGGTTGTGCGCTCTCTGCAGCTGGATAACTGTTTTAACCTCATCTATGAGCTCAATCTGATGAAATCAAGTTTATTTTGAGATAAAAATCGATAATCATCATGGCTGTGAGGTATGATTTTTATGCTCAGAATACCAGTGTTGAGCTTGTATCTTTCAGATGCTGCATGTAATTCCAGATTTAGTCCAGGGTCTGTGGAAACTGGAGCTCCCTCTTTGATTGAGTGAATCACCTGCTGTGGAAATTATAAACACGGAGCAGGAATTTACATTAGGCACCCAGTGGAAAAGTGCACTGTGCTGATGGCTTTGTCTGAACGATGGAGTAATAAAATCTCTTTTGTATACAGGACATATTTCATCAAGGTATCTGCACTTCTTCACTCCGACTCTTTAAAAGCCATTTCATCCATCTTCAAATAGAGCTGGAAAGACCAAGTGTGATGATTTCACAACATTTTAACTGCAGGGACACTGTGCTTTTGTGCTTAACTTTTCTCCAGTCAAAATTGTTGCCCTTAAATCTCATTTTCCCCTTAATGGAGAACTGTCCTGCTGTGCAGGAAATCGCACAGACACATTGAAATGCCTTCAATTAAACTATGAATGATTGTAGTCAAAATTCAACTAAGATGAGGCACCAAGGAACATACAGGCCATGGGATAGGGGAGTAAAGTTACCTGTTTTTGCTGTGTAGTCATGGAAGTCTGACAAAAACTTCTTTCTGATGCCAAAGTGACTTTGCATGTTAAAACACTTAAAAATAGCAGAATCATCAGTTCTTCTAAAATCATGTGAGCATAAGTAGCCGACAAAAGAGCAGACCGAGCTAAAACTCTCTAAATAATACTATAATAAATAAATAGACAAAACTACATTATTAGCGTGAGATTGGAGTCTATAAGCAGCTCTACGAGCTGACAACGTGTACCAACCAGAGGCCTTTGCCCTCCTGCCTCTGTGTCTCAGCTCATAGGCTCAGTTTGCTGGGGGGAATTCCAAGTTTATTTTGCTGGCTGGGTTAGCCAAAAGCAACCCCTCTGCTAAAGAAACCCTGGGAGCGCACAGAGCAAAAGTGTTGCAAGGTCTATGGTGGAAATGAATGTTGGAGTTTTTCCTTCACAGCTATCAGGGGCTTACATGCTGATTATGTGGGTTCTCTAGAAAAACAAAAATAAGCGCCATTTGAAAAGGCTTTTATACATCTCTGATTAATTTGGTTCAAAACAACTATCCATGCTGGAGCCAGGATTTTAGAAATACTGACGTCATGAGTCAAACCAACCCTGTAACTAACTTTATATTATTTATTAATTTAACTTAACTGTTATGTTACATTTTTAGAAAATGTTATCTCCTTATATGTAGCTCTAAATGCTGTTTCAAATAAAATAATTGTGGCAAAGAAACACTAAATTCTTGTATTTATTTTATTCGGGGCACCCTTGTAACCCCTGTTAGGGCACTGACCATGAACCGCAGCATCTCTCTGTTCCGGCTGGGGACCTTTGTTCCACGTCTTTACTGTGGGCTATCTAATAAAGGCTGTTAGCTTGAACACTGGCTGACCATAGCAAAAAAAAAATCGGTTGCTGGCAAGTGGCTAAATGAGACTACAGAGGTTATCGGGGACATTAAACATCATCACGGCGAACACAGAAACTCATCTACTCACTCGTCCACCTTTACAGCCTCGCTGGGTTTATACTGCAAACTATTCCAACTCAAACTTTCCCAAAGGCTTTTGTAGAAGAGGTAAGCGTGCGAAAGTTGGAAGCTTAGTGGTGGTGACGCTGAAGTCATGCGACCGTGGTGTTTGTTTATAGCCTAACGTTAGCTTTTTACTTCTGGTGATTGCATTTATGCTTCAAATATGTGGTATTCATCTGTGAAGATGATCATGTAAGTATCATAAACTTTTGTTTGCCACAGAGCTTATTTCCTGCAATAATTCAAAATCCCATTGGCTTTTTGTCAAGGGAACCAGGGCGATGCTAGCATCCAGGTTAGCCTACAAAAATCATCCCTGTCATCCCTGCAGCACTCCATACAGACAGAAGAAATAGTCAAGATATGTTAGTTAGGGTCAAGATATGGTATCACATTTAAATCCTGAATTGGTTGTGAATAAAATGACTGTTTTCCTGGAGAGCTGATGTGCGATGACACTGGAAAATAGGACAGTGGTGTATTCTGAGGTGATCCGGCTAGTGTGTGGGCTTACATAGAAAACAGTGAGATGTTTTGACGCGCATCATTTGCCGGCCTTACTGAAAAAAGTACTAAAAGTACTGTAACATGTCTCTCAGTACTGCTGTTCTATCTAACGTGTGATTACACTTACCCTCAAACACCTCAATCAGTCCTTTTCAGCTTTACCCTGACAACATATTTACCATACCAGCTTTTCAACAACGTTTGAATTAAAAAGTAATTTGTTGATACTGGGCTGTTAATACTGGTGCATATCGAGGATTTAGCTCCACCATTAAGGCTCAGTTTGAGCACAAGCTGCAGTTGCTGGGTGTAGCTAATCAGCAGCTACCCGGGCTCAAAGTAGCACAGACATTTAAATCCACACTCGCTGTCACTTTAAGTGCACTTGAGGCCTCATTTATTGCAGAGCACTTGTAAACTTTCCCATTTCCAAAAGAAGAAGAAAAAAAAAGTGTGCGTCTATTGAGGTAGTTAAGTGTAGTTTTCCATTTATCAATGGCTGGGGAGCAGCCAGGCAGATGTGCGCAGGATCGAGCCCTGCCAGACCAGACTTTCTCTGAAGACATTAGCATGCCACAGTGAGAGAGCACTCTCATCCTTAAGAATTTCAATGATGCGATTAATTGCTAATCTGCTTACCATTTTCACCATTTCTGCTTTGGGATGGTTCATCTGATGAATCCGGAGTTCTTGAACATCTTACGTAGACCACCGGAAACCAGTGGAGCGTGAAGAAGGAGGCTAAGCTCAGTGACAACATAAATGGGCAAAAACATTTTCTAAATATCATAGTGGGGTTTAAATCTTCTAATTAGGAAGCTTTGGCTTTCACTTTGAGGGGATATTACCAAAGGTCCCCAGTGTGGTGGAGGCCAAGAGCACCTATTCTGTAGTCTAGATGGCATACTACCCAAGAAATAAATATTCTAGGTTAAGTTGGGTTTTTGTGGTATGAAATGGCAGAAAATAGGTGAGCGGGACAGACGAGGCGGGGGCGGCACGTAGTACCTCCCCTCAGTGAGAGAACACATGGATTTGGGTCTGCTAAATGTCAACATGAGTAAGTCATGTATCACTTTGTTTCCATGATTTCTACACAATTAAATCATTAAGTGTCATTAAGGGACTTGTGTAATAGCCCCTCTGGTGCTAGTGGAGGACTGGAGCGAAATCCAGCTCAGCGCCTGCTGCAGTCTGCACTGAGCTGGAAATATCAAACTATACTATACTGAACTTGTTAATCTGCAGGTTATTACAACATAATATCTCTATATGAAGCTGCATTAAAGCCACACACTCACTCCCATTGTGGTCTTTGCCCAAAACTGAGTGAAAATCTGAACTCTGTACAATCACTCTGGAAGTATGAAGTTTTACTGTAAATGTTGTGACGGCGGCCGGGGTGGGGGGGAAATAAGGAGGAAAAAGGGGTTTAATGTTCTGCATCCACTTTGGCAAAAGACTTGAGCGCTGCCGAGCCAGGTCAACATTCTGGAAAATGAAAGAGTCATTATGAGTGGAAACACTTGTATTTAGATCATTACTTCACACAGTAATTATTACATACAGAGCGTTATGAGTCATTGCAAGAAGATTAGCTTGTTAATCTCCAGGATACAAAGGGCCTGCGGGACACAGAGCATGCAGAAAAACATCCAGAATTATCGAATAATGTTTCATGCTCGCTGTTGTAAACACAGAGTAACCGATACCTGTTTTTTTTATAGAAAACAAAGCACTGACGAGGCGTAGGCCTTCGCTTCCACCGTGCCAAAGCTCTGGAGAACATTCACTTAAGAGGAAATGTAAGCTATGTTCCGTCCTAGCTCATTTTGACATTAAAGACACTAACTGGAACCATTACAAGCTGAGCAACACACTGGAGTGTTATGCCTCATACTTCTCTAATGAATAGATGTGTAATAACTCCAACAGGCAGTTTTCAATTACATCCTATTGGAAACAAATGGCTTTTATTCCTTGGAATACCAACGCAGTATTATACATGTCCATGCAAATACCTTGTGTACTTGCTGCTTGGGTAACAAATTGCCATATCATGTGTTACAATTACCTCCTCAGTTTGGCCAGTCAATACATCTTCCCAATGAAATGGGTTGAAAGCTATGAATTATGGCCATATTTCAGTCTAAAAGAAACAAACCACTAATTGCGACGTGGCCTCTCGGTAATTTCAACAGAGAGCCCAGAAAAGCACTCCAGCATTGGGGAAATCATTTACTGCTGCTCCTGCTTTATTTTGGTTTCAAATAACAGACACTACTAATTTGGTGTGGGCCTGACCCCTGACTCCCCCCCTTCTCCCCCTCATGCCCCGTGGGGAAAACTCCAATCAGCCCACATCTCCACCAACTTCTTTTTTTCCCCTCCCTCTTCTTTTGCAAGCCCTCTCCGCTACCAGTGAACTGAAGACCGCCTTTCTGAAATGTTTCTACTAATTCCCATTTCCTTTATAATCACAAGCTTTCATGTGAGTGGCTGGCCGGGGCCGGCTGGGGAGGGGAGTGGTAATTACTCTGGGGTCCCAGGCATTAACCCGACCAGGTGTCACTGGATGGCCTGTTTACCTCAGTGATTAATGAATGGACTGCTAGTCTCTCACTGCCCCCCACCCACTGCTCTTTTATTCAGCGCGGAGCGTGCCACTGAATCAATTTGCTGAGCAGTGACAGGTCTGAGCCACATCAGACCTCTGAGGCCGGCCGGTCCACCCGGGCCCTCCTCTTCTTACCAGGCCAACTCATCTGTTAGCGGTGCTAAGCTAATTAGTTTCATGAATGGCAACGCAGGCAGCGTGTGCCCTGAGATAACATTTGTGTACAGCAGTTTGTGATATATAAGCTGTTGGTTTTCTCCCACAAAGTGTATTTTTCTCATCAATAACTGAACCAAGTGAATATTGATGAACTAGTATGCAGATAATGAATGTTGCGTCCCCTGCATGGTAAAGAAAAAAGAATAGACAAATCTATATGTAATGTTTTATAAACTATAGTAAGATCTTTTTTATAATCCTGTCTTGTAGTGGCAGAGTCAAAGCTCATAAGCCACTTCAGGTTCAGGATCCAGAGCTGAGCCGATAATAAGCCTCTACCTGGCTTGCATTAAAAGATTAAGTTTTCATCATTTCCTTTTTTCCCTTGATTGTACAATAGACCAGGCCAGACCTCACCTGGTGGCTCTGTTGAAACGGTAAATATGTTTTACCATCTTGCAGGCTGTTATCCACACTGTGATGAAAAGGGGTGTGAAAGCAGAACTGTGTCGTCCCCTCATGTCTGTCAAAGAGGATATGGAGGGAGAGGAGCGCACAGGCTTTGTGTACACAGGTGATTACCTAATCAACGTGTCCTCTCTCAGAGGGGCCAACGAGGGTTCACGTCACTCAGCCGCCACGACTGAACCTCCCAAAGCCAAATACAGCCTCATTGCTATGATACTGACACAATAACACAGGAGAGGGAGGAGGGGAGACACTTTATTCCCAACAAATGTGCATCTCTCTTTTCAGTGGAAGCAACTAATTAGGCTACGTTCACTCTCATTACTGCGACTGAGAAGCTTTTTGTGCAACAGATTCTTAGGGTCATTAACTCGCGGTCGCTAACCACTCATTCATAATGAGTAATGAGATCCTTTACTTTAGTAAAAGCAGTAATACCACAATGTAAAAATACAGTTATAGGTAAAAGCTGTGCATTCAAAATGTACTTAATATCAGAAACATTTTATTATATTATTGGATTGCTATTCTTGATGCATGAAAAGGTTAGCATTTTAATATTGTAGCTGGTCATTGTAGAGATAAGTTTAACAACTTTATATACGGCTGGGTAATTTCATCTTTAACAAATTAGCATATTTTAGAAACTCAGATGTTTCACATGTAAAATTGCAATACGAGAAGTAACTGTCAAATAAATGTCAGTAAAGAGTACCACCCTGTCCTCTGAAGAGTAGTGGAGTAAAGGTATATTGCAGTATAAAATGGAAATACTTTAATTAGTTGTAAATGTACATCAACCACTGGCCACAACACACACTTTTTTATTTTTTTATTTCTCTATTTGATATTACATTTTTCAGGTTACAACACTGGTTACTGTAGATTGTTTAGGTTAATGTTAACGTTAAGTTTTTGTCATGGTCCCGTTTATTTAGTCTCAGAAAATTAGACATTTATTTTTGTGAAAAATACAACATTTTTGTACAAAATTCCCATGAGATCAGAATGTTTTCCTTTTTTTTTTACTACTACATTTGATTTGTTGATGTATTTTGTATTTCTGCCTATTCTGCTCAGGGGTGAAGGTATAACCTAACACAAATAGGCCAAACAGAAACCTTTACCTTTTAAATGCGTACAACTGAGAAAAGTATCAGCTGTGACATTTAAAGCTCAGATTAATCAATAATAGTAGCAGGGAATGCTTGCTTAGATAGCATCCATTATTATTGGCTCATATGTAGCCTGGAGTGTGGCTACAGGTAGCTGCGTTCTAGCCTTATTAGCTGTTAGCTGCTAGCAAAATAAATTGACTTGTAGGCATTTTCTGGTTTATTATGTCAAAGAATGAATATTTTATGATGTTCGTCTTAGTCAAACCTGTGGTTTTATGTTCCAGCCTCATGGCCTCTTTTTACTTTTATTGCCACACATCAGTTATTCCATTTTTAGATTCTTCTTCTTCTATCAGAAAAATTGCAAGTAGAAATTAGTTTCCGAGCTCACAAGCGATGTGGAAACACTTAGAGGAGGCAGTCTATTCATCCAAGTTGTCACTTCTCACTTCAAACCTTATGAGGAACATTCAAGTGAGTCACTGAGACGTGATAATAAAATGATCCTGTTTGCCGTAATCGCTGCGTGTCACGACAGAACACATTCCTACTTGTGTATTCAGGCTCAACTGGCGTGCCATGACATCAGCTAACAGTGAACATTAAGACAGGCCATTAACAAAGCTGATGAGTTACAAACTGCTGCTGCTATTATCCCAGAGCTCTTAATGGATTGCATTTTGATTGTGTCAGCCAACACTCGAGCGACCTTTTACATGACGGTTGAAGCTTTGCCGTACACTTCCAGCAGCTGTTTTTTCCACACTATCTGTCAAAACAACATGGTTGAGTCGAGCAGAGGTGGGTGTTAGGACGGAGAAGTGGGAGCATAAATTGTTGTGACTACCACAGGTGGGGACATGGAGAAGGAGAGGCGTGACAAGTCGAGCTGTCACTGAAGAATGCTGCCATGTAGCGCAGGTGTACTGGACGCTCAGCTGGATTAATACAGTGTTAATGAAACAAAAACATGTCAAAATTACCCCGCACTCAATGTAGTGTTTTAACACCTGCGGTTTTCTCTGCTGTTTGCATTTGTATGTCAGTTTATGCTGCGTTTCACACGCCGAGGGCAGACCAGAGGAATTAGGCTATCATAACATCATTGTGAAATATTACATTTTGTTCCTGATGACTGCAAAGCACAGAATTACAATTACACAGGGATCACAGTGGTGATTAGTATGGAAGACAAAACATATTGTTGCAGACACCGCATCATATCTGTGTGTGGTCTCCTGTTATTATGTTTTATAAACTGTAGTCTGATATTTATTCCATTACCTAAATGCCATTATGATTAACAATGTGACATTTTGCAGAAAATACTGAAACATGAACAGTGCTGTGATTAAATTGTACTAAACTGGGGCTCTTAACACACATGGCAATATGTTTTTTTCACAGTGCAATTATCCTCAGTTTAAAATTATACTCAGTTTAAAAATGCAGTGCCACAATTGTAATTAATCAGTGGTGGATCCTTTACTTAAATAGAAGTACAAAGGTATATTGGCAAAATGTAAATAAAGTACCAAAAGTAAAAGTACTCATCAGATAAATGTAGTGGATTAAAAAGTAGAATATTCCCTTCTAAATTGTATTGAAGTACAAAGTAACATAAAATTATAGTACTTCAGTAAAGTACAGTTACTTAGTAATTTAACTCAAGTGCAGTACATTCCCTCACTGTAATCAGTTACATGTTGTTGAATAACCTCCTTTATTTGAGTGCACTAGCTGTGATGTTAATTCCTCTGGTGTTCGAGGTGAAGACATGGAAAATGTCTCAGTTTATGACTTTGACAGATGGTGACAAAATGTCTTATTGAAAGGTATGAATTTCTGATGAATTACGCCAAACTGCATTCAGCGAAACCTGATGACGCAGATCCAAACCTGACTGGATTTATTATATGGAAATGCCGCTTCGCCCATCTTGAATGAACATTAACAACTCTCAACATTGTAGCGAGAGCAGCCTTGTCTCTGTGGTGGAAATTTTAATGAAAGAAAATAATGTCATTTTCTCACTAATGTCTCTTATTTTTCTTTCCAAAACCTTTCAGTGATTTTCCTTATAAGATGCAATCAGTCACACTTGCAGCACTCTTGTGTGCCATTTGGCAAAAATGTGAACTTCAACTGTATCAGCAGGCTGTTACTGCTCAAAGCGAACCTGAATTGCAGTAATTGAGAAGCAACAGAGCATTACAGACAAATCAGTGATTATTAATTCCTGTATGACAGGTGGAGGTGGTGGCTTTAGGAGCTGTGGCATCACCTTGATACCCTGTCAGCTGTCAGTTTTTATTTGAAATTCAAACTACTCTTTGAATGGGGGAAAGATGTAGTGTTAGATCTGTGACAATCTGTTAAAATTCAAAACTTCTTTGCTGGAGGGCGTTCCTAAAATGCACTGTCTATGTGACCCATTGCATGCCCTGTTACCCGCTAGGCTATTGTTCTCTTCACTAACGCCAAATGGAAATAACTGGCAGCGAGCAATGCTGAACAGATAATCATGACACCAGATCATCTGAGTAGTAATGTGTGGAAGCAACAACACACATGGACAAATGGATGAATGCAAGGCTGATGCTGTAAAATGCTAATGCCTGGTAACATTAGCTTGTTGCTCAGTGAGATGATAGGGGCACTGTGACTGAACGGAGTAATTCTGTTAGTTAATAGTTTTGGATTAGGCTACATGGGTTGCATTCAAATTAATTCAAACAAATTACGTGTGGGTTCGAATTTGTTTGAACTAGATTTGTTTTTTAAACTGACCGCCTTAAAAACCCTCAGAGGGAAGTTTCTGGGACTAAGACGGCGAGAGGCAGCTGGGGAATGACGGTTCTTATATACAAACATGCAACTAGTACAATCTTCAGCTGCCATCCATCAGAGGCTTCCTTTGTAGGTGCAGGTAGTTTGGCAGGAGGGTCATCGGTCAGCGTCTGGTTTACACCTCTCTCTCTCTGTTCCAGGCCGGAGTAGGCTGACTGGAAGGGGTCATGGTATTGATCGGGGCCTTGGATGGGAGCCCTTGACCTGCGCCTCCATTTAAAAGCTATAAAGGAAGCCCTGCTCCAATCTAATGTTTTCCACCGAGGTGCCAGGGGAGGCGGTGGACACCTGCACTATGTCATTCTGTTTAGGTTGGGAGCTGAGGCTGATAGGGCCAGCTGGGCCTCTCTATCATTAGATCCAACAACGCTTACAATAACAGAGAAGAAGGCAACACAGAAACACATTAGATTTCGCCTTATTTATGGCATTTGATGACAAGAGTACAGCTCACAATCCAACTTGGACGTTAGCTGGCTAAACTGATGCAAAGCACTTACGGAGCTCATCCACCGGTCTAGTGTCTAGTGCGAAGATGCTTGTCTGCTGTAAATATTAGCTTTGAGGAACATTTTTAGCTTGTCAAAACAAAGCCCTGCAATTGCTTTTAACGTCCTTAATCTTTGGATGATTGTTCAAAACAGATTCTTGACTCACTCTGCCTTACATCTGTTCAAACAGCTCCCTTCACAGTTTTCTAAAACCGTACGGCTGTAGAGGACTACAAAAAGGAATTTCAGTTCAACTTTTCCGCCTGCCTAAATGTATGGTTTAGAAATAACAAATATATAATACACAGAGAAAATGAGCTTTTATGAAAAGTCGTATGAATAAACTTTTTTCCATAAATGCAGTTTTGCAAAGTAAAAAGATCACCTACAAATTATTAGTGGGATGTGAGTGAAGTGTCTAAAGGTGACAGCAACATTTTTCCTTCTTGATATTTTCTAAAATACTTGGCCTGTTAACATATTCATTTCATTGTGGGACTTTACTTTAGCCTCAAAAGTATTCTGATGAGTGATCCTAATGATAAACCTAATCATAGAGCTTTACATTAATGTTTCAGCTTATAAATAAATAATGGAGAAGGGAATATGTATGCCATTTTGGCTCCAACATTTACTAAAAATACCCTACTATTAAAAGACATCTCAAGGGTGAAGAGTTTCCAGAGTTTAATCAAACCTTGCAGTCCTGAAATCAAACTTGTTTTTCATTATTTGAGGTTACCAAAACCATGTTTACTAGAGTTTTGCATGTTTTAGCAACTACAAATCATGTAGACTTTACAGTTTTGAAATGGACAGTCTAACTGTCAATTGTATCTTTCTACTGGTTGAAGCCTCCAATATGTTTTGTATGGTAAGAGAATCAAATAGCTGACTCTTGAAGGATGAGAGTGGCTATATCCTGTATTTTTCTTATTGTCAGCAAATCCCATGAAAAGACCAAAACCATCAATGAGTTAGTTCATCTGACTTCCCTACCATGAACAGTACATGGCTTTAATTGGGCCACTTGCTTCTAGTGTATAACAGGTCACTAATTTATAGTTTCATACAAAAAAATAAATAAAATAAAAGAACTCAGCAATTTCCTAAAATAGCTGGGCACTGTAAGTTTTGGTAAATGCCACCTGAACAGGAGGAAATAAATAATCAGCCAGATTATGGCGATGGTGGCGCTCATTGATGTGTTTTTAATGGAGGTCAATGGAGCTTTATGGCACAGAGGAATAAGATAGATCAGGCTTTATAGACAATACTTGTTAGTGAGATCAATTCATCACTGGTTTTGTTCTTTTTCTGTGATTTGAAGACAAATATGGAACATCACATCAACACAACAACACTAAGCTATGATGTAGATGTAGTAAATGGTTAAAACAATAAAACCACTGGTATGGTCCTTTAAGTAACGGGCCAACTTTATTTTTCTTGATAATCTTTTCATTTTCAGTGAAACCTTTGAGACGTTTGAGAAATGTTCCCCCATGTAAGGGAGGTGAGGAGAGCATAGAGGCAGAGCTGCTCTGTTTCACTCAGAGTGTGTGTGTGTGGTGGGTCCCATTGCTAAATCTAAATTGCCACTAATTACTGGGTTGTTTTCTGTCAAAGCTTTCCCTTACTGTTTCCATAAACATTAACACCTACCTAACTAGGTTTATAATAGGACGTCTATGCTCAACAATTCTGCTGCCTATAACCGCCAAACTTTTTTCAGTGTTATGTTGTAGCTTGTCTGTAGTTATCATGAGGGACATGAATTTTTATTCATAGCCAGCATACGCTTTCATTTAAAAGGAAATTAGTGTCATGGTAGGCAGTTTTTGACAGAGCTCGCCCTGCCGAGATGCAGGAGAGGAACAGAAGAGAGAGGCAACAGCAGAGAGGAAAAGAAGGGAAGAGAGAAAGATAAGGAGAGAGAAATGCTGTGTGGCTGAGCAGCCTTGGGCAAGGTTAGCAGAAAGGCACCCATCTGGCAGTGTGGGTTTTGACTGGCACATAGTTAAACAGTGATGCAGTTTGACAAATTTCAAACAGAGCTTATGAAATGATAACATAAACACAACAGTCACTCCAGGCTCAGTGTCCACCTGTGTGTGTGTCGCCACGGAGTGTGAGTTAAAGGCCACTGCTAATGAGCAGAGCTGCTCCGCGCTCTTGGATTAAGGTCTTTGTAAAGTAAATCACTGTCAGATAAAGGCACAGTGTTTATAACGTACCATTAATATTTTGATCGGTATGTTTAAGAGAGCCAGCTCTTTAATGCACACTGTCCTCGGCTTTAATGGGATGCCCTGGCATATCTGCCTCTGCCCCCCAGTGTGTTAACAGGTCATGAATCTTTTGCCAATTGAAGCACCATACTGTTAGACAGGATTTTTTTGTCCTTCGTAGAGACATGAGTCCGTGTATGGCTTGGTGAGATATTCTTGGCGGCTGCAGTGTTATTTGGTTAATCTTGCGGGTGGATGTGGGAGGGCAGTGGGTAGAAGGGGAGGGGGAGGGATCAGGGACATTTTTGATCGAATACTCCTTTTTGATTTGACTGTAGCAAAGTAACTAGAACAATACAAAGATGTATCATTTTGGGGTGACTTGGGTGGCATTGGAACAAAACCAATTTTTTTTTCATGTGAAGTGTCATGAGGAAAGTTTAAAACTCTTGAAATGTGGTTTGGCAGCAGAATGTTCAGCTTTCATTCATTCATTCATTCCTTCAGCAAAAACATTACGCTTCTGCAGGAGTCACTCTAGCAGTACTAAATTAAAGAGCCCTTACTGTTATCACATGATACACTATAGCAGGAAAGCTTTTCTAAAACTCAAATAGAGCCAGAAATGCTTGAGCCAGATGTATAAAAGAACAATTCCAGATGATTTGGATTATACTTTTGCAGCTTTGTCCATCATTTCTGTCAGTCATGATAACACTGTACTTACCAAGTTTATTGCTGAGATCTGAAAACATGTTGACATTGCTATAGCAAAGTCAAGAAACACAAGCATGGTCATACAGGCCAACATTTTAGCTAGATTATTTAAACCGATTTATTTGGACGTAAAGTGAGCGAACTTGAAAAGTCACTAATAATCCCTACTGAGACAGGAAAATTGTGCACGCACAAGTGTGGCAAGTGTGGTATATCAAAGTTGAACAAGGAAGTCTTGTTCAATGTCACAAGTCTGCAAATTGTGACAGTAATAATGTTATCATTAAATTATGGACAAAACTTTAAAAATAAGACCAAAAATGTATTGAATCGTTATATCTAAGCTAAAGGTGCTATATGTAGCATTTTTACACAGTACTGTATCATTGTATTACATTTAGCAGTGAAATCAATTCATCCAAATGTAATCACAGCACATTTTGGAAATAACAAATCCTTCGCATCGAGTTCAACTTTGGTGACTTTGATAGCAGAGTTGCAGCATTCAGTTATAGCAAGCTGTCTTGATAGCGCTGACGTGTGAGGGAACAACAGTAAACTGGGTACTCCATAATGGGGGAAGCTATTGTAGATTATTAGTTGTGTTACACCATCCAGTTTTATTTAAGTTTTTAACCCTCCTCTGTCAGAATATAAATTGCTTCACAAAATAAACTTTATGAACTTATTGTCCTGTTAGCAACAGAGCTAACTGACAGTTAGCAAGAGCATTAGTGGCTGGCTAGCGTGTTAGCAATTAGCCTGTAAGCTACAGTAGTTCACCAGCTATTTTGCAAGGTCATGCAGATGAACCTCGTTGTACCACTGGACCTATATTGATCCAGCCATTATCAATACATAAAACCATGGATATGGTGATGGACATTGTCACTCCAGGGTTCTTGAAACAGACCAAATCTCCCTTTAAAGTCTGTTGTTTCCTGCTGCAAAAAGAATGTTGCTTCTCGTCTGCCAGACATTTTTTCCAGCTTTACTAAACAGATAAACATGTTGGAAAGTAATTTTTCCATCAGCATCATGATTGCTTCCATCAGCTGCTATTACCAAAAACCAAAAGCTTTAGCTCTGCTTACACTGGGAAAACAATGCCCTCTTTCTGTTTTGTGCCATAAATCAATTACCATTCATGCTGTAAAGCACAAGAGACCCCGCACAGATACAGACATTAGGTTTGTAGTGCCTGCTCTTCTCGATGATGGGCTCCTTTTGTAGTCGTAACAATGGTTACTACCCAAAAGAAAATGCAGCAGTTATTAATGACATGAAACAGCTTTATTGATTCAATTCAACAACTCCTCCAAATTTAACGACACATACAAGTGTTTGTAGTCTGATCTGATGACACTATCGACATCGCTGTTTACAAAATAAAACCGTTTTCTGATCTTACGATGCTATGGCTAAGGTTTGGTTAGACTTAGGCTCATGGTTTGGGTTAAAATAAGTACGTCGTTAAGGTTATGGGACCTGCGTTGTCATGGTTACAATAATAGCCACATGGTTAAGGTTAGGATTGTGGTCTGTGGATGTTGACTGTCATTAGGAAATGGGCAACGAACAGCAGTCTCCTGTGTTGAAGTCCAACACTTTGTTGACCCATCCAACCACCCCGACCTCCTCCCTCTGTGGACTTTATAACGTCACCTGGCTTCCTCCCCTGCTCCTGTCAGAGGAGGAAGCCTCTCTGAAGCAATTCATACGGCCGCTAGAAGGCTTTGTCACTTGAATGTAAACATGTCGTTTTTGTTCATTTGCTGAAACGGCTGATCCTGTCGCTTTTCTCTCACAGTCTCACTAAGTGAGATGTACTGAAGACTAGATCATGAAGCTTGAACAGGTAGGAGGATGGATAGGAGGTTAGGTCCTCCAGTTTAGTCCAAGTCATGTCCAACATGTTTTCCATGCACATCTTTTACATCCATGTTAAGGAATCTCCTCCACATATCTTGCCACTAGTCATGGCTATACAACGGTGATTATAACTGTCACCTCTTGTTACTGTCTCCAAGGCCATCATAGAATTACTTACAGTTCCTGTGCCAGGAGTTTCTGATTGTTTTTACTGAAATCCACATAAGGCCTGTGAGGAAACTTCTCCAGTGATTCCAGAGCCATGTGATGAACATCTGGGAGATTACTACAGCTGTGTCTTCCAGTCAACAAGCACCGAAGGCCTTCTGCTATTTTAATCCACACTGAATATTCCAACAGCCTGCAATCAAACCAAATGAGAGAGGATTGGACGTACAACAGAAGGCTGTAAAATTAAAAGCAATTGCCGGAAACTGGGGAGTATGATTGTTTTGTGCATGTCTTGTTCATATAAACGTCCAGACAACATGTATCCTGAAACTGCAGCAATACATACTCTGTAAAGATGTCACTTGTAGAGCTTTATAATTCATTTAATGTTCAGAAACTAGCTGTTGTGACATACTGTAACGCTACAGCTAAAACAAAACCCTGAAAAATCATGACTGTGGCTTTTGAAATAGCCGCACCAATTTTACGCTTTCTTATTGTTTTGTCTTTGATATTACTGTAATCGATTTAGAATTACTCATAATTGCAATAATATGATGCAGCTGCAGTCAAGCTGTCATAATATCATACATGGTGAAAACATTCCTCGTACTCCTCGTAATGGGAATAATTTGTCCGTTCACACACATTATTCCAACAATGTATTAATCATCACTGTCTATCAAAAACATAAAAGTGAATAAAAACAGCGTCAAAGGATCATTGTGGATTTCTGACAACAGACAATCTTTCACGGCACATTCCTATAATGTTAAAAGACATTTAGATAACACAAATGTTCATAAAAACACAAGACATGTCCCCCTCACTTTTCAAGAATTCTTTGTTTTAATAAATGTTGATTGGCTGACTAACTTAAATATAAATATCAGGTTTTTATTCATGTTTTAGATTTAGTTGTGGCTGGAAAATGAATGACTTCAGTGCAAAGAGCTGTCTCTGTGTTTAGTGATGAGCGATCACGGCTGTGGTGTTTTTGCAGCGCTCTGCCCAGAGATCAGCTGTCAATCAAACGGTGTGGGCAGTACCTGCTTGTCTTGGATCTTCTGTTAATGAGGTGGCACTCTCTGCCTTGTCTGTTCATTCATCACTGCTAATGTGAACTACCAGAGCTTCAGGTTATGATCAACTAACTGGAAATATTACACTGTCATAAAATGAACAAATACAATCCAACTAAATATTCATCATCTTCATTTTTTGTTGGCATGTATATGATTCTGGTGTTGCTCACTCAGACATCTTTTGGGTTTAAACAAATCAGAAATAATTTCAGATGCAACTGTCCCTTGAAGTAAAGTGAGCCCATGTTTAACTCACTAACACTTAATGGTACAGCTACTCAGTGTGGGTAGAGAATTTCTTCATTATTTATACCTTAAAACATTTCATATCAAGATTAAGGTGCAATGTGTATGGACTGAATTTAACAGATAAAAACTACATTTCATACTTAGAAAAAGAGAGCCTAAATGTTGCTTGTTCTTTTCACTCTGCAGTTTCAATAAAGAAAAACTTTATTACATTCCAGCAGTTCATTTGGTGAGTACAATATTGCCATAACCTATAGAAGCAATGGCCAGAGCTACAAAATATAACCCAAGTTTTAATAAACAGTAGTTTTTCATTACTGATCAAGAGCTGTAAGCTTATGGTACATCTAAAGTACTGTATTTTAAGGAGCTTGTCCCTTAACATTGTGAAGTAAGAGAACATCATAAGATTTCCATTTAAAGCGCCTGACTTCACTGTGTTTGCATGGTGTCTGGGGACCCAGATTAGTCTATTAATCAGTTAGTCAATCAAAGCCAGTTAAGTTTTGTGAAGTAAAATTACCAAACATTTAAAGTGCGGTCCCATCTTCTCAAATGTGAGGTTTTCTCACATATGATATCAGTGTACATTGAATATCCCTGAGCAAACATTTTGAAGATGACACCTTGGGCTCTGGGAACTTGTTATGGACAGTACTGCATCCATAGTTATAATGTCAGAGCCACATGACTGATTCTTTAACTAGAAGACAATCCTTCAGAGGATCAAGTGGTGCTTTAAAGCAGACCCTCTGCAGATCCACCTGTTTGTACTGAGCACACCAACCTCAACTACTAATACTTAAGATAATAACATACCTTCAGATAATAACCTCTGAACTAAACATGTTCTGTTTAGCTTTGTGAGTCGCCCTGAGTGATAAGAATCAGGAGTCAAAAGTGCTGTAGCTCTAACGGCTTTAATGTTTTCTCACAGTGTTTCTTTGCTGTTTCCGCTTTCTTGTTTGGCTTAATCTGTTTTCATAATCTGTATCACTTAAGACACAGAGTGCTCTTGCGTGGCCGATGCTTTTGACCATTTAGCCAGTAGAGAAATGCTTAAGACTATCAGCTACGTCTAAATGAGAAACAAAACTATGAACCCATCCATAATGAATTATGAGGGGCTTTAATGAGAAATGAAGCTGTTTCTACCCAGTCGTGATACGAGGCCTGTGGTGAAGGATCTGTCCAAACAGCTCTGGGGAAGCAACGTGAGGAGGGCAACGCAAACTGTCTTATGTTTGTATTTGTTTAAAGTGTTGGGAAGAAGGCCTCAGAAGAATGTTGGGGGGGTATTTAACTGGCTTCTCATGAGGGGAAGTGTTTTAGAAAATCTGTGTAAGAGGTAAAAGATTTGGTCGGGTTGTGAAGAGTAAACTAAAGAGGAATCTTTCACAAAACCAAATGACCGACTGGATAAATTATTCAGCTATGCACCATGGGTAACATAAGTCTTGAAGTTGTTACCAAAGATAGATCGCTGCCTTGTCATGTCTTACTTTTGAAAAGCCCTAGAAAGTGGGATTGACTTTCAAGCTGGATTTTGAAAGGGAAGGGGTTTTGTGCTGTAATTGCTATATAATGAGGGCTTCACTGACCTCCTGCCACATCTTGGCCATGTTTTTTTATTTACTCGTCTAGTAAAAGGCAATGACTCCGTTAAACAGATGGAAAAAATATGTTTCTTCCAGCTCCTGCAGGAATTTGATTTCTCCCAACAGCTGTCTTGCTTTATACAAGCATGAAGTCAGGGAATCGCCCATCTCAAATCAATCAAGCCGGCTGACGTTTCCTGCAAACTGTGCTCATGGAGCTGACTGGGGGGGCGGTGGGCTGAGAGGGGAGCATCATCATGGTGGAGGAGCTGACGGGCTGATGTGCTCTTGTTTATGTCCTCTAATGCCTTCTCCCATTAGCTGCACGACTGAGAGCTGTGATGTGAGCCACAGGAAATCACCTGACACCTGCAGGAGGAAACTTTACTTTAACACAACTCCATTAGGTCTGAAAATGACTCTGAGTGCATTGTGATGATGGTGATGGACCAGTTTGCTACTATTACAATTTACTTTTTTTAGACTGACTGTGAAAGGCAGCAGTGCCATTAAAGTAAAAACCCATGATATTTTCACATAAGTAAACATCTGTTTGGCTACTTGCTGAAGTCACATTCACTGCTCATAAACACACGGATAAAATACAACAAGTATTACATACAAGTATTTTAAAAATGTGTTTTTCTTAAGGCAAGAGAAATTCTGACAGAAAAGACAGAGATTGCTGCACTAGTATGAAGAAAATAACATTTGACCTCAAAATATTAGCGGATTTGTATTGCTTACAAGTGAAAAGGATTTTGGGACTCAGCAATATGCTAAATGGATCTTTTTTTTTTCTTTTGCAGTACAGCCAATGCCTATTGGTTTTTCTTAAACAATCCACCCAAGGTGCACAGGAAGCACTGTGTTTGGAAATAACCGTACATATGATTAGAAATAGAAACTTGGGATTTCCTTCTTCCGACTAGGAAAAAAGAGGAAAACATCCCTTTTAATGCCACTATGTCTGATGTAATAATTTATCGTGGAAGAAAAGTGAAACAAACCGGGTGAAAACTGGGGCAGTCTATGTGTTGTCATCTCAGTGTCCCCAGTTCGGATCCAGTGTCTTTTTCTGATACCACCACTAATGGGGGTCTCTAGTGGGACCCCCCCATGTAAATATATGTGTTTTTGCTTGTCCAGATTTTGAGATATCCATCTCATTGAAAGGTTGCACAAAATAATTAACAAATAGTTCACTTAAGTGAGAAAATGTGTTTTCTGTCGCTGGATAGCATGAGCATGAGTTAGCATATACCTACAGAGAAAAGAGCACCACCGAAAATCAAAGGGTCAGTTCACCCAAATTATAAGAATAAGTCAATGCCATTTTTCAACACTGTGAGCCACAAATGAAATTCCATTTACCTCCATTTTATTGGGGTGGATATCTCAAAACCTTTTTATGTACAGATTGTAGTACACCACATCCAATCACATCGATAGTATCTGTAATATTGCTAGGCTTATAATGACACACTCATTTTGTTGAGTGTTGTGTTGGCCACTTTAAAAATGTTTCCCCTCGGCTGTTTGCCACGTGAGCCCCATTCTGAAGGATATCGAACAATGCTGTTAAGGTGCCCGGTGGAGTTTTCTTGTAAACAAACAAAGGTTAGGTTTACATTCAGTCTTTCTCACTGAAACACATTGTGTGTCTCCTTGAGGTCTAACAAAAATGTCCAGTGCATTTCCTTCACCATAAAACATTTGCAAAGACAATTTTTTAAACATTTTAATCCCAGCATCCATGTTTACTAGCTTGCAGTCTTCTTCTTCTCTGCCTTTGTTGGCACATTGCATCTTGGCGTGTTACTGCCACCTGTAGGTCAGTGGAATACTGGGAAACCATTGCATGAGACGAACAAACAGGGACACGCTCATAGAAAAACAGCTCCATAGTGCTACTAGAGGTCAAAAGCTCTTAAGAGTACCTTTAATGCAATTTTTCAACACTGTGAGCTTTGTCACTGCCCGATCTATACGAAAACCCGATTTATTCTGCGCATGTCTGAAAATGCCACTTTTCTTCAACTTCAACTGAAGTCACACTTTATGTTGATAAGTGGAACAAGTCTTCAGAAATACATACTGATAAAATATGCTTAGTGTGACTTTTACAATACTACCAAAATCTAGTGGTCCACTTAAATTTGATTTAAAAAAGTATCTTAGGTTAAAATTTCTCATAATAAATATACATTAATATATATTACATTTTTCATAATTGAATGAATTTAATAATTACTTTATTCAAGCAATGCAAGCATTTGACCAGCTTTTATTGTTAAGGAATGACAAAATTAGCTCCATATATTAGACATTCTTTATCAAAACAGGAAAAAAATAATTTATTTAATAAGGAGAAATGTAATCTTCTATTTCATTAGCATTAGACATTCTTTACAAAAACAAGAACAATGTGTATTTATTTTTAATAAGAAATATTTGAGTAAAACCAAAGATACCATTATTTTATTTAAATCCCAGAAACTGCCGTAAATTGCTTCCACATACTACACGACAGGAAGTAGCCACATTTTTTGCACATGCGCAGAACAAATCAGGTTTCTGGTACAGATTGGCAGTGACAAACGGCACCAACTGCTGTTGATTCCACTCACCTCCCTTATACTGAGGTAGCAGCGGAAATCTCAGAGACAGATGTCTCAAAAACTGGACAAATCAAACTAAAACTATCTGGCTCAATACCTCTAAAGGTAAGTGAGAAAATATGTTTTTCTGTCATTTTGAACCTCATCATTAGCTATTAAAAAATAAATCTGTCAGGAGACTGCTGAACACCACATACATACAAACATGTAAAAAGCATGAATCTCATGGATCATAATGGTCACCATGATGATCATAACAATCACAATATGAACAGTGCTATCACCACAAATAAAACAAACAAATAAATGATATCCTGAGCAGAATCATTTTCCTTGGGATGGATACAGCAGCTCGAATGTTCATTCTGGTCATTCTGAAGTCTGAGTACACAGAAAACAGTATTTATTTAAACTACAGCCTGGGTGAGTGCCCACTCACTGGCACAAGTTGTTGTAGAGAGTGAAACAGTGAGGACTTTATTTCCTGACACTTCAAATGTTGCCTTGCGGTTCACTTCATGTCCCACTCAGAATGCTGAGAGTTCAGCCTCATAATGAATGGGAGTCACACTGGGCTATTTATAAAGCTGAGAGTCTGTGAACACCTCATGCGTTAAGGGGACTGCCAGGATAATTGATTAGAATGCAAAATGGAGAATTACTCTGGAAATTAAAAACCAGATCATTTTTATTTACAGTACACCATGACTGTTCGGTCATGTAAGAGAAGTGTTGGTAAATGATACCTAGACATGACTTCTGAAGAATCTAATTGGTTTGCAGCTAGTTCACCATCCTTGATACTTTCAGGTTTTTCTAGTCTTATATATACATTTAACATATATTAAAAAGCAATATATACCTTCTCACTTACCTTTTGTGATATTTAGCCATGCACATAGTTTTGTTTTTATTTGTACAGGTTTGAGTTTCCTCCCTCCAGTATATAATAATAATAATAATAATAAGGATCAGGAAAATGAGAAAGAATACCGTATAACGTTTCATAGTTAGTTGCTGATCACACATAAGTAAAAAGAACAGCTTTTGTTGGAAAGCTAGACGCTGGCGGCAAATGAGCTACCACAGGCTGTATGCAGTAAACTGCAAGCTAATGTTAGCTAACTCGCTAACATCTATGGGAAATGATAGTAGTAAGCTAATAGGCTTATATTTTATATAATATATAATTATATATATTATATAATGACACTGGCTTTGTTGAGCAGTTGTGTCTTCCACTCTTTTCCTTTGCATGGACTCATGTTGGCTCTACCTTTGTGTTATCTTGGCTACTTCAGAAATGTTTCTCCTCAGTAGTTTACCATCCAAGCCCCCTGCTTGAATTTCCATCAGAAGCATATTGAACAATGATAACATACCTCCCCTCAACATCAACATCATTCAGTTAGAATTATCTCCACACACAGAATTTATAACAGTCTTATAATAAAAGGCATGTTGTGAGGGAACGTGCAGTGAAAACAAAGAGAAGAATGGCAGAGCTAATGTGGAGCTGGGCCTGCACAGAGTTGGGTTTCAGTCTAATTGGGATCATACGCCGCATGTGCAGTTTTGGCACATACGTTAGATTAATCAGGGGCTCTTTAATCGTGGAGAAATTCTCCTGTGCCTGGCTGGGCGGATGCTGCCCCCCCCCCAGACCCCCAGCCTGGGCTCTGTCTAAGCACAGACCTTTTGACTCCATAAACACCCGCTCTCAAAAATTGGGGTCAACCTCTCATTGCTCGCACCAGAGCGCTATCATGCCACCACAAAGGGTCCCCTTAATGATTAAATTGCGTCGAGTATGGATGTTCCGAAACTGCAGATTCCTGGCGGCTGACTCTTCCTCCTGATTGTAATTTATGTCGGAAGTCATTGCTGTCCAACACTCGGCCCGTTCAAAACCCAGGAGAGAGGACGTGCACGTGGACGAAGCCTGCATCATCATCCAGCCTGCTGCAGCTCCAATCTGCACTGTGCAGCAAAGGCGACCTCCCACATTCACCTTGTACCACTTACAAATTGACAACAGTAATAAATGCATCTCTAAAATGTGCTCGTGTTTTTCTTTCTTATTGCTGGGACTCTTTTGCCGACCTCAGCTCTGTTGTTTAGCTTAACCTGTCATTAATCTGCATATGATTAAGCCTTGACATAAATTTGACATTCTGGGCAAGGACTGATTATCCATTTGCTTGGAAGATGATGATGGTGTGTGTGTGTGTGTGTGTGTGTGTGTGCGGTAGGGACTTACAGATGTCCATGTGGATCTTTAGGTGAAACTGAGAACTGTTACACAAGACCACCACGTAAAGGAGAGGTGCTCTTTGAAAAAAAGAAGAAAAGAAAAGATATTTCGGATGATTAGCAAGAATTTTAAGAATCTGGATTCCATAATTTGTAAAGAGCTGCCAGAGAAAATGAATCTACAGAGTTTATTAACCCTCAGAGGCATCGCGGTACTTCAACTGGATGAAACTAATATAAATATTATGAACTAGGTTTCATCATTTAGATGCATTCATGTAATTCGAAATATGCAGCTTTTTCATCATAATGAGAAGTCCATACTTTATATACATTATAACCATGAAAGAATGGTTTTGTCTTTACATAATGATGACACTCGGGATACTGACATAAGTGCTGAACGTCACTGATGAAAGCAGGTCATTGAAACTTAAAGTGCTTAAAGGGAGAATACAAAAAAATGCCTCTTTAGGATGGAGAAGAAATAAGCAGACGCCCAGTGAAAAACTTTAAGTATAATGTGTGTGGATGCAAAGTAAAACTTGTGGAAGTTTCAAATTGTGTGTTTGGAGTCTGAAATGGGAGATTCAGACCTTTAATTTTCGTATTTAAGACCTGTTTAAGACACGCGTCCTTTGAAGTGTTGGATCACGGGGCTCTTATGCTTTGGTCTTTTGTTTACAGCACTTTAACTTTGCTGACATGAGTGCTGATGTTTGCCACATTATGACCCAGCTGCGTATTGATCCCACACACTACCAGCTTCAAGGACAACACCTTAACCTCAAGGTCATCAGGCCCAGAAATAAAGCTTGTGAAAAAGAGACAGAAGCAGAAACACACGTGTTGAACTGCAAAGACATTTCAGCCCTTTTGTTTCTGGTGTTTGAGCTTCTTTTCACACAGCAGAGACTATAACGTGTGTATTAACTTTAGTGAATTGCATTTTCGGGATGTTTCTGATGCACAGTGTATTTTCCAGACTCCACTTTTGGCTCTGATGTCATATTTCTGATTTAATGAGGTGTTTTGTGATTATTTTGAAGAACATTTTCTGCTTTCAAAACACATGTTTTTTCAAATCATTTCAGCCATCCCCATCTCTTAATTTTGAATAATTTGTCATAGTAAAGATCAATATTTTGTTTGCAAAGGATGGGTAAAAAGTTTGCCTTTTTGGTATATTCACAGGGTGAAGAGTAGTGCAGAAAGGTGCCCACATATCGTAATTATTGGAGTTAATGCTACAGATTATTGGCTGATGAGAGAGTGTTTTTCAAAATATTTTTTAAAATTGATTATCATTTTTTTTTTTTTTACATATACACTGTCCCATACAAGCTTTAGCACGTATGTCATGGCAGGTAACATTGCCGTTATAGGCACTGACGCCTCCTCCTCTGTTTTATTACAATTCACTTCATTTCTTTATTATTTGATTTTTGACATGTTTTGAACTGCAGGGCGAAAGAAGTGTGTGTCGTGTGTGTGTGTGTGTGTGTGTGTCGTTGTGAGGCAGATTGGGGAAAGAGAGATGTTAACAATTTTCTCGATCAGTTTGATACTATAATATATTTTAGATTT
The DNA here is from genome assembly GCA_008360985.2 of Macquaria ambigua. Taxonomy (NCBI): domain Eukaryota; kingdom Metazoa; phylum Chordata; class Actinopteri; order Centrarchiformes; family Percichthyidae; genus Macquaria; species Macquaria ambigua. The sequence goes on along the minus strand of VMKM01000237.1, from coordinate 14,361 downwards.
ATGTAAATATGAGAATATTAATAGAATTGACTGCAAAAATACAACCAACTCAAACGGAGTTTTCACACTTGAACTCGATATCAACTATTGTCGTTTCCACAGCTGTTTTGCTCATTTACACAATCAATTGGGCGTTTTATAGTTTAGTGAAAATCATGACTAAGCCTATAAACCTGACTGCGTGCTGCCGACCTGCCTGAACCATGTGACAGATAGACTTCTCTTCATGGGATTGCTTCGGCCTGTTTTATACGCGTAAAATAGTCCTGCTTGTTTGCAGAGACCGCGAAAGAAATACTGTTTTTTAATTTCCCTTCATTTGAAAGCTGAGTTACCAACAAGCTATGAGGCTTGTCAATAAGCAGGAGTGTCGGACTGAGGTAAAGCTGTTTTGCAATATATGTACATGAAAGGAAAAGTCTGTAATACTCTCTTAGGTTCCCACGCATTGAGGACTTTATCCGACTTAATGATACTGTTAAGTTATATTCCTACTGCACACTATAGTGATCTTATTTAAGTGGTAACTGCGCCTACACTGACCTATGTTGTCTAGACACTAGTTTTAGAAGAAGGCCTATAATGCTAGATGCTATTTTCTATATTTCAGAATAAATAAAGTATAATATAGAAGTAGACCATTACCACGTAAGAATACAATACATACACAAAATCATTTTAAAATCACCTTTCCCTATGGCAGGCGCGTAAGTGATAAAATGGTGCGTTTGCATCCCGCATGTTGCATATTTCAGTAGTGTTTTTAAGAAGGAAAATATCCCCATGTATAATTCTATCTGACCGCTGTGCTGTGACTTTGATCAGCGTCTATTAAAGCTCGTTTGGTCTCTGTTAAACCTTCAGGCCGCAGACTCGGATTTCAGCGCTTTGTAGTTCACAGACTCACAGTTCTGAAAGGTTATGAGAGGAGGCCTCGATGGTTTTCAGTCAAACACACACAAGAGAAAACGCATCACACACCTCTCCCCATCTGCATTAAAAAGAAGCCCGGTGTAATTCAACATTTCCCTCAATTAAGGACAAAAAGGTTGGGTAAAATGCAAAGTTTAGTTTAGCCACCTAGGCTATTTTAAATCTGGACATCAGGGACTCTACTTCACCTTACTTGCAATTGTCATTGAAATGAGGACCTGCTTCAAATAAAGTAGGTCTTCTCCAGTAGAAGGAATTATTAAAGTGATGTGAAAGCTGTAGGTCAAAGAGGAAAAACAGCACACAGAAAACTGGCCTACACAAATAATGTTTCTGGATTAGACTAAATAATTCTACAGTCTTTGGACTGAATGTAGATATTAATAAAGACAGAAGGCGTGCACAGAAAGCTGGGGCATCTTTCAGACCTGGATATTGACAATAATTCGATTAAACTGCAGCAAAATGTTTATTTGTAATTCAGCTTTTCTGCGTTTTTACTGGGCCTGAACGCCTCAGCGCCGTTGTCCTAATCGATATCCCTCCAATCTAAATTTAAGGTACAGTTCAATGTTAACTCGTAAAAACACAATGAGACAAAAGAACGATCGCATCTTTGTCCAGCTGAACTCCTCGGACTCCGACACTCGCTTCAAAAACCGCCTGAAAATAGCCTACAACATATGACTGCCAATATCCCAGCACTGCTTCAAGACACTGCTCAGAAAATAGAAATAAAAATTCACAATATAAAAATAAAATAATAAAGGAGGTTTCATCTTTCTGTTCGTTCTCCAATCACACGGTCAGCTATTAGCTTAAATAATAATGCGAATATAACACGGAATGGGCCTGTAATATATGAATTATAACAAGAAAACGGTTTAAATTAAATTAAAGCAAAGCTGTGGACATTATGCTGTAGGCAACACTTGCTTTAAAATGAACTTTGGCTCTTCCTAAAAACTTTAACCAAATAATCCTAATGTCACCACACCTCATGTAAATACCATTCAACATGTGAACTTCACCCCAGCAGCACAAAGTTAAAACGGTTTTTAGAATAATTTAGGGGAAAGAAAATAATAAAAGAAAAACAGTTTCTGTGCTCTGTTTTTCATTAGTTCCTTGTTGGGATGAGTCAGTATCACTTCCTTTCTTTATTGGACAGTAGTACCACTGCATGTGTGAATCCACATCCTAACAAGAAACGCATGTCTCCTGCTAAATCAAATCATGATCACCTTAAATATTCCACTTCCAAACTTGTGTTTGATTGCTGCCTTGATTTTCCTGCTTTTACACAAGAACTGGCAACCTGTAATAAGCCTGGCTGCTTTAGTCTCTCTCTCTCTCTCTCACACACAAGCTGTTATTTTTAATGTGTGGACTTCATACCCAGTTAAATATGTCAGGAATCAATGAGACATTTTTTTGTTGTGAAGGTATGTAACCATATTAGGCCCTGAGCCGTGTAGACATGGCTGTGTGTGACTGATGAGCCTGTAAGCCGCCATCATCATCACCATCATCATCATCATATGCACTTGTACTGGATTAAAAGCTTATCATGAGCCTACGTCCTTTATAATAAACGGAGAACAGTATTAGTGAAAATATATTTAATAATTAAACATAGCATAGTTACACAAAAGGAATGCAGAACAGATGAGTGAGAGTGGATCCGTAGAATATAAAGGGTGGACCTACTGCAAAGGTTTGAGTTCCCTCCTCAACAGCAGCAAGTTCATCATGAGGGAATGCACGGTAGGGCTACGACAAAAACACATGGCTGTTGGAGGACGTCGGCCTGTACAATTTAGGTTTTTGCGGGGCCTGCAAGTCTCTGGAGACTGCACAAGAGGGTCCGGCTCCAGGAGCATCAGCACATCCTCTCCATGTCATTTTGGAATCCAGCCCCATCCGAAAGATGCACACTGAGCGTCCCAGAGGTTCTGCATATAGAGTCCGAGTATGTGCGGGTCACTCCTCCTGAGTGCTCTCTAAGTGGGAGCTCGAGCCTTCGGACTGGTGGTCAGCGTCAGCAGCAGATCTTTCTTGTTCAGAGAGCTGCTCGCTGCTGGGGATGGAGTTCTTCTTTGGGCGGCCTTTGGGTTTAGTCGGGGACTCCAGGCCCCCTCCCTGCAACACCTGCAGGTTGAACATAAGCAGAAAAAATCAGGTTCAACTACAGACTGTGATGGAAGTTTAAATGAAAAGCAGGGTGACCTATGTGACCTCTAGTCAGTGACCATCACAATTCATCACGCCAACACAGACAAACAGAAAATATAGTTTCAGACAGTTTATTCATTTATTTCTAAATACACCAACATTTTATAACTTATATGAACCAAATTAAAAGATAGAACAAATGTCATATAACCTCTTAAGAAAGTGGGCTATTCCTGCAATAGTAAACTGAGCAACACAGGTCTTTACTCTGGCTGTTCATCTAATTTATGCATGCAGGGTCGTGTATTTCTAATATGCTAATGCTAATCCATCCCACTGAACTACGTTTCCCATCAACATCTGCTGAAATATTAGCAAAAATATTTACTGTTCTTTGTTCTTGCTGTTTGTGTTGTTGGTGTAGGCCTGACCACTACCCATATCATCATCATCATCATCATCTTGGTAATCATCATCATCATCATCATCATCATAATGAAGAATTAACTTACGATTTTCTTCCATTTCATCCTTCTGTTCTGGTACCACGTTTTCACTTGCAGCTGACTGAGGCCCAAAGACTCAGCGAGATCTATTCTGTGAGGAACAGACACACAGAGAACATCAAACGTTTCAAACTAGAATTCAAGACCACATCAGTTCAAGGTTTTCCTGCATGGGCAATATGATCAAATCTGGTCAGTTGCTTGTAATAATTCAGTGTGATAAATTGTCACATTCAAGTAATCAAAGTATTCTATAGGGGACGCTGTTAGGTATTTACCACTTGCAACAATTTCACTAATGCCCAAACACAATGGATTATCTTAGTTACCATTGAGAACACTGAGATCATGCCCACGTCTTTGTGAAATTAAGGGGGAGTTTACATTCTACTGTTAAAACCTTACATGGTGGATAATTTCATAGTTGTTCCCAGTAGTGTCAGACTATATATTATACTATATATACAAATAAAAGTACTTTATTGTTCGCAGTGCGAAGAAGAAACATCCTTGTTGGGAAATACAATTTAGCCTACAGAAAGTAACCTCCAACTGAACAGTTAAAGAAGAAAATATATAAATAATAATTTAAAAAAATAGCAAGCTTTTTTCTGGCCAAAATGTGTGAGGGTGCTGGGTGACCTCCTGTCTACAGCCCTGCTCGCCACGCTGTGTCCGAACAGACCCACCTATCAGGCGTAGAGAGGTACTTCTGCTTCTCGAAGCGTTTCTCCAGGCCCATGAGCTGCAGCTCGGTGAACACGGTGCGGCTGCGGCGGCCCTTCTTGGTCTTGCTGCCTCCGTCGCCTCCGTGCTCCAGCTTCCCGCGGAGGTGCAGGTCCAGGGGCAGGTGGTGAGACGCCGCGCCGAGCTGCAGGCCCGGGGCCGCGGACAGCAGCGGGGAGCCGAGCGGGGAGCCCAGCGAGCAGGAGAGCGGGGAGAGAGGGAACTTGAGGAGGCTCGTCTGGTCGGCTTTGAGCACTAAAGGCACACAGGGACAAAGACACACACACACACACACACACACACACACACGGCGGTTTGTTTTAAAAACTGAGTTTATTTTAGGCTAAAATAGAAACAAGATACATCAGGCAATCAGCAGGGATCAGTAAATGAGCTCCCAGCAAATGACAAGTAATTTGATTTCACCAACACTGTAGCTATGTTTGATCCGAGATGTGATTGTCCTACAGTGAAATGATATCTAAACTTCTCAGGTCAAAGTTCAGGGCCTTGTTGCTGCATTTGGGATCCACAGTCCCACAACTGCAGCTGATCAAATACCAGGAAAAACATTCAGAACGCATTTATAATAAATATGAACACGCAGTTGAGCCATTATAGACACACTGATATCAAACAACAACAATGGGGCCTTATCAGCTGGCTGGGCCTAAAACGTTACAATAAGACCTCTGTATTGTGTTATTATGGTATCATTATCATTAATGATATTTGTATCTATATTTATATTTGTATTTATATTTATTATCTTGACATTATAGCCTACATTCAGATTCGGTTTATGATTTTATTCTAATAGGTTTGGTAACCTCATCATTCCAAAGCATGTGATGTACAGTACCAAGCCTTTTTCACACACATTGGAATTGATGCTAAAAGTAATCTACATGTAAACACCTGGAATTATCATTTATAATCAGACAAACTGTTCATTTCAGCGGGTGTTGGTTCTGACTGTGAATCGGGTCATTCATGTGATAGAAACACGGCCGCGCAATGGGTTGTGTTCTGAAGATATAAACTAACTTTGGCCACATAAACTGTTTTTTTTTACTTGAATATGAGTAAATATTGCAACATCTCCCAAACATGTAGGAATTTTTTTATTCGAGTTACGCAGTGCAACATACACATATTATATTCGCATATTTAAACCTGTCTTTAGCCTTTAGATATTTTTCTTAATACTTTACAATACAATTGAATTGATCCCATTTGATTCCTTTAACTGACACATTTACTCGGTAATTGTCGGTTATATCTGACTTTTGCTTAATTATTGCAAATCATCAGCTGTTTCTCGATTCTAAAAAACATGAAAGTTAAATTATCTTCCCCCGAAAGACATTTTTTATTCGGAGCAAAATGCGCACTCACTGTAATATTTGCAAATAAATATAATCTTAATTTTGAATCTATGCTAGCAATAATTATAATAATCAATTATATTATTATTTACTATTTTCAGTTTCTACAATTTTTTCCCAGCATGAAACCACTCACATCGACTCGATCTGTTACGCATTCATCTTTTCATGGCCGCCTCTCTTACCCAGTTGGTTATGGAAAGGCCGGGCGGACAGGAGAGCATGTACCCCGAATTTAAGGAGCTCCCCGGCCGGAGCCGTCGCTTTGTGCTCCGGGTGATCAGTCAGGATTTCCTCTATCATGAAACTCCTGTAGCGATGAGTTCTGTGGTCGGGATGAAGTTCCGGAGGATAGTAATGCGCCCCCATGTCCAAAGGATGCTGCATAATCTGGCTGTGCGGTCACCTTAACAGACACCAAGCGCGTAGGCTACACCGATTATCACTCCTTCAGTGGCCCAAGCCAGCTGTCATATTTCGTCTGTAGTCCCTCTATAGTCCGGAGATCAAGACCAAAGTTATCCTCAGGTTATGGCTCAAGCAAAGGTACAGGTAGCCGGCTTCTCTGTGCGTCTATGCGTCCTCTGTGGATTTTACGCGTTACTTCTGGCCAGATTTGGTTCTTTTTGGAGAGGGAATCTGGAACCGAGAGCAAATCTTTGACCAAAAACTCCCGAATCCGGCCGTGTTCATGCCCACTCGCTGTGTGTGTGAGCCGCGGAGGTCGGAGCTATTTGTCAGCCGCTGAGCGCGTCACCCTGGCAGTGAGTTGAGGAATAAGCTTTGGTTTTTATGAGTCTCGTCATAGCTCCACCTCTTCTCAGGGTTTGTCTGCTAGTTGCCTCCACTGAGCCAAACTTACATGCAAAGCCGCACTTGTCCTGCATGGATTTATATGCAAAATGGAAGAAAATAAGGACCTGAAAGGACGGACATTTTAAATACCGAGCAGGTGACTTTGGGCATTAGTTTGATGATGATGACGACGATGAAGCTGTTAATGCAACACAGGAAGCTAAAGTTAGTTCAAATGAAAACAAATATGATACTTTTCTAAAATAGGTCTGTGAAAAGTCAGAAAATACGTTTTTTATTCGTGTGTGAAGATTTGATTATATTATATTATCTTAATATATACATTAGGCTGTTGCATGTATGTTGCATTTGCATGTAGGCCTGTAGTTTCAAACAGGAGTTTGCAGGTTGTACAATAAGCTTGCATGTTTAAGCCAAGACAATGATCAAGAAATCAAAACTATTTTTTCTTCTACTTGCTGTGTCCGTTGTGATGATGTAGTATGAAGTAGGCCCATGATGCAAAGTCATTACAGACTAATCGAACCACAGCTGATGGTATCAGTGCTCTGCTGCAGGCTGCTGGGCCCAGTGAAGCCACTGAGACAGCTCAAAGGGAAATATTTCATTCGAGAGGTCAGAAAACCCAGGCCAGAGCACCTCTGGGAGTTTTTCCTTTGTGATTATTTGGCTCAAAAATTGCAAAATATCTCCCACAGCATATTTTTAGCATGTTTTGGAGCTGTTTTGAGAAAAAGCCCTGACCTTCTAAGATCAACTCTGGAGCTGAAAACCTCAAAGAACCTCTGAATTTGAAGCATTCAGAGGGTCTTTGAGGTTGGTGATCTATTTAAATCTCATTCTGTTGCAACCTTTTCTTTAATATATGACACAGCATACAGCATACTGTTTAGAAGCAAATATTCCAACTCACAACATAATAATTCAGAGCAGGATACCCACAAACTGCTGGGTGTGAAATACCTCTTCCAATTTTTACTTGAACACATCAGTGAAGGAGATGGAAACAAAATAACTTAACAATCATATGTACATCTCAAAAAATGTTCCCAATAAAAGCAGCATTAAATGGCATGTTGTAAGGGAGGAATGTGTGGAGAAAAGTGCAGGCTAAATGATAAAGCTCTGCTCTTTTGGCTATACGTTATCCAATAAAGGAGAGCAAATTTTACACTAACAGTACTTAACTGAGGCACAAACCTTAAGTATCAACAGAACAGATGAATTAGGGGATTAGAGTTCAACATTTCAAATCATTTTCTTATCTCTTGATACAATATATCCTATAACTTCAGTTTTGAATTTCTTGCATGTTTTGTATGTAAAATCATGAATCCTTCAAAAGATGGGTGTAATGATGTGCCACACAAAGTCAGGGTTCTGAGGAAAACAAGTAACAGAAGTTGAAGTTTTGAGCAAATGAGGCCCTTGCCATATTCAACATCTCATTGGTCATATATTTACAAATGATCAATGAAATAGAGTATATATTGAATTGTAATCAGTTACTAGTCATATTATGTCTAATACAAAAGGTCTGTCTCTTCAATTGCAACCTTAAAGGTGTTCTTGCCATCTCACAGGCCACTGCACAGTCTGCCAAGTCAATCAAATATTCAGGTTTAATGTGTGACCCATCTTGTCCTCAGGAACAAGTAGTGAGGTACAATGACGGATTTGCTCAAGTTGTTCAAATGTACATGTAGTCTCCAGCTGAATGACCTAGCACTGCTGGAACACATCTTCCTCTGCTGGTCACTTCTGAGATTGCAATGAGAGTTTCCCTGCCAGAGGATGTTCATTATGAAATACACGATACCCAAGTGACAAGAGTAGCAGCATGCCAGGTTTCAGAAAATAAAATGTGTTTTATTGGAAAAAAGTACACCAACCATATATTTGCTGTTCACTTCCACAGCTTCTTTCTTTAGGCCATAACCCCTGTGATCTGCCACTTGCGACCAATTCCAACACTGTATCCAAATACTTCTGCACACTATGTACATTTTATTGGAACCACCCACTGCATTGCTCAAAACATTCCTGATATATTGGACACAATGTACATTTAACACATTTAACAGAAGCTTACTTTTCCTGTAAATGTGGTTGTATATATTTGTTTTTACATATTTGTGTATCTTTATAATGTTATGTATTTATCATTTTTTGTCATTATATGTTTTTTAAATGTTTTACTGAAAAATGTGTTTTGCTTATTGTTACTTCACGTAGATGTTTGAGCTTCATTGTAGAGAATGATGTACGTGCACAGTTTTTTCTTCTGTTTTCTGTGTCCAGCAGTTAAACCTTTGAAGTGAAGACTATTTGCATATTCTGAGATTCTGGGTTTTTCAATGAGGGAGAAGGACAATGTGTACTTGTAAGAATTTTGAATGAGGTAACTGAATGTTTTTGTGGAGAAAACATACTAATTATTATTTAAAGCAGTCTGTTGTCATGTCATGGAGGGGATCTTTAGATACCTAATGCATATTTTTTTGTGTGTTATTGTGCTGACACCTGCAACAAAACAAATGTGTTATACACAAGATCTTGGTGAAGGGTTTTGACTCACTACTATTGATAAATTGTTGCCAATTTAGCCTAATCCTTCCTGGTTTGAGATTCTGCTCCACTAAATCTAGGAAAATACCACAACAGTATACAGATTTGTTGTATACATTGTTTTTGAGTGGCTTCAACATGCATTACAGAAATGTAAGTGGACATTAATTTCCCTGTATTAAAAGTTGATGATAGGCTTGCTTAGCTGTGTGATCAGCATCCTTAGAAAGGTCATCAAATTAGAACGTAATATTCCACCTACAGGATTATATTCGATCCAATTCAGGTTCAGATGATGATGATGATGATGATGATAATACTTTCAGATCAAGACTGAAATTTTTCTTGCATCACAGCAGCATGTGTTCAACTACATGTGATCTTGGATTAAGCTCTATATTTAATTTTAGGATTGACTGGTGTACAAAAGAGTGCTTCGGTCTAACCTTATTAAATCGTGAAACCCTGTATCTCCGGTTTGATGGTAACAGTTTGTATTCACTGTTCAGGACATGGTTGGGGTCAGAGACAATGCACAGAGCGGTAGGCCTAAACGTCCTTCAGAAAAGCTGAGGAGATGCTTCCTTTGAAGAACAACGGTAACTACAATGAATAACGGGTTGTCTTGGGAAATGTAAAGAACACGGTGCGTTACTCCTGACTTTGTTTTATACAAAATATCATCATAAGTAAATCTCCAGAGATACTTTATAGAAACCTGTCGTTCTTTTCATCTTGTCATCTGAGGGTCATTTTTTTATTGCCCCTATGTAGAACTGCTTCATTACGGAGAAGAAAGAGGTACATTATCAGGAAATGGTGGCAAGGAATTCATTTCCAGGATTCCATACTCACTGGTTATGTTGTTCAAACATTGCAGAAATATACTCACCAATCAAATATTAGCAGTGTTGTACTTTATATTCCTGTCCTTTGTGTCTCAACATCATCATCTTAATAATCAGCCACTAGGCTGCACCAGAGGTCTTCAGGAGGAGCCGTGTCTTTTTCTCAGGGATCTTTATTGTGTCAGCAAGTTGTAGCAGATAAAGCAGTGTGTTAGTAGTCACAGACTAAGCAAGGGTTATTTTAGAAGGTTAGGAAGAATTTGATTTTCTTTGAAAGGCATTTACCTCAGCGTGGAATTCAATCATAAACACAGACAAATGACAACTTCATATGCTTATATATATCCTAATGTATTAGGATGACAATTGGACAATTCTAAATGAGGGCGAAGAACCAATGGCATTAAATAAAATGCCATTGAGCATTTATTATGGATTACTGGGATTTAAAATTTAATTTATTTAAGAAAAACCCAACAAATGACAAAGAATGGAAAACAAAGATAGGCGTAAAAATGGACAAAAATACAGGCAAAATACAGCTGTGTGGCAGACAATAGCGACCTCGTGAGAAAATCGTTTTCAGTTTTCCGTGGAAGAAAAATATAAATACATTTTTATTCATACAAAACACTTCAGTATGTTTCGATAAACTAATTGTTAACGTTAATGTATCCAAGTCACCACCGTACAATAATTAAAATATGCTAACAGAGCGCTGGCTTTGGTTACGTGACGTCACTGGACCGCTCTACATGACAACATGTCAGGTTGCTAAGTTAGCTAGTAAGCTAGCTACACTTAGCTGACCAAACGATGTGTCTAGAGGAAAGTCCCGGTTTGCTACGTGCCAGCGATAAACCAACCGTGGCTTTAGAGCGATGAACCGACTATGTAAGATATTCTAAAGACAACCCAAGACTCAGACGACAGGAAAACGGTAAGATAGGCCTTCTCTACCCACTATGCTAGCTGCAGTTAATGCAATACAGTGCTGAAAGCTAATTAGCTAGCGTTATGTGTTCAGCTTGCAGCATCAGCACCAGACACGCTACTTCGGGGATAACGTTACACAACACTCAACTAAGTGTTAGTCTTTTCGTGCCAAAAGAAGCGTATTGACTTTCAGACTTGACAGTACAAGCGAGCCAGCCAGCGAGCTTCAAGCTAATTACCATACCGTTAAGTAATATGACCGTTAAGTGGCGTTAATAAGAGAGCTGATGTTAGTAAGACATTAATTACACCTGTGCTTTTCCTGCAATGACAAGGCAGAGGCTCCACATCACTCCCTATTTACTATATTTAGTGTCTGAACTTTTATTTGACTGTCTTAATTCTATACAATAGTGCTCTTAATAATAAGTCTTTATTTACTACTCACTGTTGAGTGAACCGAGGGTCTGTTTTATGGGTAATAGTGAGTGAATAAACTGGGGACTGATTTTAGACACAGCCTAGAATGTTTGTTGCTATAATTCCTATAGTCTGCCTGGCTATTGACCCTACTGTTTTGTCTGCTCAGTTTTTATTAGTTTACTTTGCTCTCTTCACTTGATTAGACCTGTTACTGGTCTGTAACTAGTATCCTCTGTGCAGCTTTGCCTTCCTATGCACTGAGGAAAATCCACAACTGAAACCTTTTCACTCAAGACTTTTTGCACTATTTTGCACAGATGCCCTGCAAACCAAAGATTAGGCCGTGTATTTAACATCATGTATTTTTCTAAATATTACTTTCTAAATACTCCTCCTTGGTACAGTTAGTCAAAATTCCCAGCCCTGTGCTGCTCATCTTGACCATTTAACAGACCTACACACAAGGTGCAAAATTAACTTTGTTTTAGAATGTTCAAATTTTACCAGCCACTCAGTAGATTACCATTGTTTTTTTGGCAGCCACTTGCATATTTTACCAGCATTTGTCTGGTGGCTGGTGCTAATTCTGTGCCCTGCCTACACATGTGCTTTTAAATTAATAGTTTTGGACATTTTCCTTTCAAAGCATGGCTCTACTTCTGCTATTTATTATTCTCAACTATGAGGAGTGTATTTCATTTTCAATTTTATTTTTTTCAACCCTTTTTCCTCACTCTGGTGGCTACTTGCGTATGACGATGTGACATTGTCCATGTAAAATGATGAGTAAAACATGCCACTAAAGTTTTGCTGGTTGTTGTTTTCTAATTAGTGGCTGACATCTGGGTGCCAGGTGAGAACAATTAACTAGCTGATTAAGCACACATAAATCCCAGCAGTACCCCCGGTCCAAGTTTGTAGAGGGATTTTGTTTATTCCACGGTGACAGGTAGCCGTGCAGTAGTGTTGTGAAGGCGGTGTATTCTGCCTGTTGTCTGAGTAGGAGCCCCAGTTCAAACACACTGTCATAGATTAAAACATGGCATGAGGAGCACCATCTCGTCGGCCATATTTCTTTATTAGCACGCTCAGTAGAAATTACTCTCACATCCCACACTCATTAGCAGCATCTCTGAAAGATATCACACCGTCTCCCTCATGTCCACCAACACACTGGCTTCCCAGTGGACATGAGCGTATGGATCCACCACTAATGTGCGAAGCGTTTTGGTTCATTTGTTCTTGATTGCGTGAAGAGATTTATTCATGGTCACTATATTGTCTCAGTTTGATATAATTGTTAATATTTGATGCACATACGTCACATTTGTCATGAAGAACACCAGCTCGTTATCAAGAGCTTCCTATAAACAGTGCCAAGTGGTGTCGGGCTCCAGTGATTGGATAGACTTCTTTCCGGCCCGAATGTTGGAAACACTTCAACCAGCGTCATACTAGGTTTTGGCGCCATATCAGTTTGTAACGAGAAGTGTGGATTACAGTGTAAAAGAAGTCCAAAAACAGTTGTGGATGGAAAAAGACAGGGTCTAACTTTACACCATCAATTATTCATAGACTGTAGGAGCGTTACTCTTAACCGGAGTGGCATTGTGACCTAAATGTGACCTGAATCTGAAGTTGTAAAAGATGCTTCCTTTTCAATAACAATTTATCACACTTTTACAGAGAAATTATGATGAGCAGATAAAGTACTTACTTAGCCAGAGTATACAGGTCTATTTTTCAGATATTGGCCCTTAATTAAAACCACGCTGTTCTCGCGTCAACTATTCCTACTTTATATACAAAAACACTTACTACAGGTGGTTTGATTGATCAGTAAATGTCTATAAGGCCTCGAACACTATAGCTACACAGGTGTTTTAACTTGGGGCTGGTTAGACCTCCTCTCAGGACCACATTATGTGACTAACGTTGTTAAATATAATAAAAAAAACTTTTGAATGACGATTAATTGTCAAAATAATTGAGTAATGTTGAGTATACCTAAATGTTTACTGAATTTAAAATACAGTATATTAGTTTACTTTGACGCTGATAGTAAAATTCTAGTTTGCTGATTTTCTTAGTACATTAACAAGTAGCTCATATACATATAGGGCTGCAGCTAACAATTATTTTCATTGTCGATTAATCGTTCAGTCTATAAAATGTCAAAAATGGAGAAAAATGCCAAAGTCCAAAGTGACGTCTTCAAATTGCTTCTTTTGTCCGACCAACAGTCCAAAACCCAAAGACTCTTCATTTACTGTCAGAAATGTCAAAGAAAAGCAGGCAATCCTCACATTTAAGAAGCTGGAACCAGCAAATGTTTGACATTTTGACTCAAACCATTAATCGATTATCAAAATTGTTAGTAATTATTTTTCTTTTGATCGATTAATCGACTAATTGCTCTAAATTGTATATTTTACTTTTACAGGGTTAGTTTCACCTCTTCTTTTAAGTCAAGGTGAAACTGTGATTTGTGGCATGAAATTGCTCTGAACCAGTGGTTCCCAAAATGGAACCCCTGGAGTGCCGAGGCATGACATTGTTTTGGCTTCCAAAGGGGGGCATGACAGAAAGTTGGGGAACCACTGCACCACCTTTACACACCGGGGGCTTTTTTTTTTTTGTGTGCGATTCATTTGCACGTCAATATATTTTTCAAACTGTTGTTTTTGTCATGAGCACTTTCACACAGAATGCAAATATTATACAGCGAAAAAGCGTTTTTCAGAACAAGGTTGATTTATTGGAGCTTACGCACAGCAAATAAAGGCATCAACCAATCACATTTTGCAGAACGGACGTCACGTCACAACAATGGCGGACCTGTTGATTGTTTGTGTTTCTCATCACCCTGTATTCAATTCAATTCAGTTTTATTTATATAGCGCCATATCATAACAAAGTTATCTCAGGGCACTTTTTCGAGTAGAGCAGGTCTAGACAGACTCTTTATATTTACAGAGACCCAACAGTTCCCACCATGAGCAAGCGCTAGGCGACAGTGGCAAGGAAAAACTCCCTTTTAAC